>RJWH01000836.1:0-320915 GCA_004363575.1 Solenodon paradoxus
GGGGAGGGGAGGGGGAGGGGAGGGGGAGGGGGGAGAAGGAGGAGGAGGAGCAGCAAGGTGGGGACGTGAGGAAGCAGGGACTTCTTGTTGTAACCATACTGCAAGTGTGAAGCAGCCAGAAACCTCTGGCTATGAATGCCGTTGGTGAGCAGAGCTCCACGGTCTTGCCTATCACTTAGAAAAACAGAGTGGAAAAGAAAATCAAGAAGAAAGAGAAGACAAGGTGGGAGAGGGAGAAAGAGTGAGGCGAGAATGTGGGACAAGCTCACAACGAGGACCTGGAACTCCTAGAGCCGCTGCCTGTGGCCAGCAGCCAGCGTCCTGGCTCTCAGCCCAGGCTGTGTGGAGGGCAAGCCACCAGCCAGCCTGACCCCTGGGAAGTCAAGATGACCAGGGGTTGGCAGGGCAGGGCTTCCATTTCAGATTCTCTCTGCCTGCATCTCAGTGAGTCCAGAAAACAGCCCGCGGCAGTGTGTTCAGTTGTGGGCTCAAGTAGGATTGGACATGTCCTAGGGGATCCTGAGACCACCCCAGCCTCAGCCAGTGGCCGCGCCCCTAGCCTGGCCCTGGGGAGAGTGCAGGACAGCAGGAGAGGTGGTGTGGAGGAAGAGGCAGGCGGGAAAAAAGATGTGGAAAGGAGGGCAAGAGGCTGACCACTGGGGTGTGAATGAATATGCGGGAGACCCTTGGAGGGGGCACTTTCAGCTTCTGAGGCAGACTTCTCTGTAGACATCTGTTGAATCAAATCAAATGTGATCTCATATTAAATCAAATAACACTACTTTGTATTTATATAACCTTTTATAGCATAACAACAAAAGAGGAGTGTTCTTGGCTAAAAGAATATTAGAAAGACAAGAGAGGGCACTTCTCTTGAGAGAGAACAGAATTTGGTTCTGCTTTTGAATCAAATAAGAAATTATTATTTTATAGGTAAAAGCCAGGGCACACCCACTTATTGTGTTTGAAGCGTTTTAGATTTTCTGAATGTTTTGACTACCCCTGCTTCTTCGTTTCATGACCATCAACACTGAGGTCAGGGTGTGATAAATAGCATTTCTCGGACCATTTTATATTTCTGACTTAATCATCGAATTGATTTTGTTTGTGCCAATCCTCAGGGAAAATAGTCTGTATTTTTATAAAACTTACTCACTACCTGCTTAGTTCTTCATAGCAATTGGGAGGCAGAGACGGCACCACGAGTAAGCCTAACTTGCCAGCCATAGATATTTGGGCCCAGAAAGCACTAAATGACTTATCCATGGTCACCTGTAAGGTGCTTCAAGAGTAGGGCAGGCTTCCAAAGGAGCCAGCCACGTACCCTGGTTCGAGTCCCAGGCCCGGGGGAAGCAACCCGTGTGAACAACTAAAAATATCAAGTGGAGAAGCTGTTCTCTCCTCTCTTCCTGCCTGTCTGCCTGCTTGCCTTCATTCCTGCCTGAATCTTTCCTTAGGGAAAAAAAAAAAAAAAAAAAAGAGTAGGGTAGAAGTCAGGTTTCCAGGGTTTATTATACTGTTTAACTTGAATATAGAGACACATACATGTAATATACAATATGTGTATGCATGTTATATATTACATATATGTGCATATATGTATATACAAACACCTACACATATAGACATGTACGTGTGTGATATATACACAAGCACATATGTGTGTGTATGTATTTATATATAAAATTCATAGCTATTCTCAATTTTCTGTCTTTTATAAAGTGACAGCAGTAAATGTGACATTAGAAAGACTGCCATGACATCCTTCTACCGTCCTCGGCTCTGTGTGGAAAGGTAGTAGGGACTGGGTGGCATTAGGACAGGAGATGGGCAATGGGAAAACTGACTCCATCTTCTCATTTTTGAGGAAACTCTAAAATTCATGGTCTGACCAATTTGTACATCTTTCCTTCATTTATCTTAGATACACTTTTCATATTTCTAAAAATGACTTAACTGAAAGAACTTCTGCTTAAGCAAAGAAATCTGATTTCGAAAAGTCAGAGGTTTTTACCTGATGATTAGAAGAGGGAATACTTTTTTAAGGTGAACAGATATATGGCATTTTTATCCTGAAGGATTTTGAGTATGTCCTGATAATTTTCAGTGTAATGAGTTTGGGAAATCTCCGAAGCTATAGAACTACTTTGGCAGGCAGCAAACTGGTTTGAAAACTCTTCTTCGAGTTAGCCACTTTTTGGTTGCTCTGCTTATTCTAAATCACCCAGCTGCCCAGCGGGATTCAGAACTGGCCCTAATGGAACCTCTAGCAGCAAGACTTCATTAGACGCTCCCTCGTTTAATCTTCTCCTGTAAGATTTTCCTAACACTTGGTCCCTTGGCAAATGCCCTAAAGAAGTTTCATTTCAATAATATTGCTTTGTATTTATATAACCTCTATATCTAAGGAGCTTAAAAATACTGATGGCCCATGCTTCATTACTTAGTTTAACCAAAAAGAAAATCAACTCATTTTGTATTAACAGATTTAAGTTCTCCCTTTGGAGATAGGTAATAACAATGGCGCTTGATCTGTAGGACACATTTCTCTTTCAAGAAACTCAAGTAAATTTGAATAATAAAACTACTGGTGCAAATAAGGAACAGAGAAGGCAACTGTTTGGTCTAAGGTAACACAGTAAAATGTAGGAAACAGAGACAGGACTTTAGACGCTCCAGTCACTTGTCCATTAACATTGATTACAAATTTGATGATGGTTAAAAAAGTTTTTTTTAAGTAGAAAATGACTTCATTTTGTTGTTTCTTGTTACTAATCTCCGACAGTTTCATTTTTTCTTGACTGTAAGGAAACATCTCTCACTCTGTTTCTGAATGTGAGGTTGTCTTACGTCCTGGTGAGTCTTCCTAAGGTATCAGCAGAGATAGTACAGAGCATTATGTGTGGCAAAGGCCTAAGTAACCAGGTACTCAGGGAGCCAGCAAGGCATTCGAGTTTTTTGAATCAAGTAGTAAACAGACGCTACAAAGTGACCATTTCTAGGTTGCTGTGAGCTCTTCCAAAGTCTAGAGCCCCTGGTTGAATCTCTCATTGTAGGAAGAATTCTCCACCTGACTATGACTTGTGACTCTTCATTGTCATGTCTGTTCCGATATCAAATGTGAGAAATGGGAACACTACATTCTGATCTCTGTAGGTTCCTTTGCTTGGGTGACACATTCAGCAAGGGGTCACCAGGGTGAGAAGGGCACATGCACTATGGGGACGGTGCCTGGAAGTGTTGTGAGCCCCAAGAATTGTCAGTCTAAACTCTCTGCCCTTCTCACATTGTCCCTTTTGTCTTCTTGGGAAAATGCAGAAATCGATGTAGGAGAGGGAGAATTTTAGATCATTTTTTCTTTCTCCCGGTTGTGTTTACCTTTAATTGAAATATCTCTGGCATCTACTAGCATTGTAGATGTTTACACTATGCAACATGTTGATTTGATACATTTACATATTGTGATATAATTGCCATTGTAGCTAACATCTCTAGCCCATCACATGATTATTATTTCTTTTTTATGTTAGGAAATAATTAAAACCTAGTCTCTCAGCAAGTTTGATGTTTATAGGCATGCTGTATTTTTTTTTTTTTTTAATTGTCCGTAATGCCTGATTTCCGTACCCTGTGCCCTGTGGTCATCCGATTCCTCTACTGGTCATTTTCAGTCTCCGATAAAGAACACTCCAGGCTGCTGCAGACAACTAGATCTTCCCACTTCCTTAAACAAGAGCCTATGCCTTGAACACAGTTCACCGGGGCCTCCCCTCAGGGAAAGCACAGTGTAACTGGCCACTCTAGTGCTCTTAGGGAGCGTTTTCTTGCCCCAAAGTAGTCTTATTTCAGCTAAGGGGAATAGAAGCTGAGGGAACCAATCATCTAGAGACTCCAGGCTTCTTAGCACACAATCTCCATAGCAGGGACCTCTGGGTTGCATGCTGTAGATATGGCATCCTGAACTTGGCCCCCGTCTCAGCGCGCATATGGTGCTTCAAGTCAGGATCGCACACAGCAATATACCATACTGCACATGGGGAAAATATTTATGGGATAATAAATGTGAGCAAAGCATGTTTGTGCTCTGTGCATAATTGGCAGTACAATATGTAGATGAACTGATTTCTTATTTTTCCCTTTAAGGAACTGTGGCCAGATGCCCTCTTAGACATGCCTAGGAGCACAGTTTTCAACTCTAGGGGAAGGGAAAGTTTTGGGGGAAGAAAATATTGTTAACTGGCTTAGGATGAATGCTTATAAAGGACCCGAGGACTTCCATTTGTGGTCTGATTGAACAATGAACACAGAATAGTTTTTCCCCTCTGAAAATGGATAATATATAAAAAAAATTTTATATAGAGATTGTGGATCAACCCCATGAAACAGGCTTTATGTAGACTCTTTGCAAGTGCTAAGAAGAAAGTTAATGCGATACAACCATTGTCTTGGCAAATATGACAAAAATCCAAGGGAAATTGCCTGTTTCAGATCAGCTTCTCTGAGTTGTCAATCTCATTGTTCAGGGTTTTTTAGAAAGAAAATTCAGAAAGTACATTTTCAGCCTTACAGCTGCATTAGAAACAATATGATCACCTGACATTGCTGCTATGTTATTGCATAGTTATTGTGCCTTTATTTTTAAAGAGCCCACTGAGAGAACAAGACAAAAAAACTCAAAAAACAAATACCAAAGGTTAGATTTTCAAAATGCCACTTTTAGTAACTTGTTATACAAGTATATTAGCAGCTATTTATTGAATAAAAGAAACATTCATCTTCAAGTATAATTTCCACCATTGCCGATGCAAATTTTAAACACAATTTAAAACTGAGATTGCATTTCTTTTCATAAAAAAAAAATCTCCTGTAGTTTTCCTGCCTGCCTGGTATTGTTACGTAGTGGGTAGATTTCTCTTCACATTCTTTTCCCATTATTGTAACAGACAAGTCTAAGACACTGTCTAATGTTAATTCTACACACTGCTGCCAATTATAATCAGAGCTAGTCAAAATAAACAAATTAAACAAATAAACATGTCAAAACATCTCTGAGTTCGCGAAAATAAGCCAAGTCTGAACTCTCCCCATGTTTCAGCATAAGTGATGGGCTGTGGGCTGTAAAATGCTCCATAACATTTTTTCACCTTTGCTAGGGGTAGGTGGGTCAGTTTAGAATTACAATGCAGCTCAACTCTGAGAAGGGGTCTGTGCCTGAAACCAAATCAAACCCAAATGTCTCTGGCTGCACCTAAGGTAGTAATGATCTGCCGTATGCGCTCAATGCTTTGCAAAGAAAGAAGGAAAGAAAGAGAAGGCAGTTGATTCTTTGCTGACGTGATGCCAGAACCCCTAAATCACTGGAGAGGTTGAACACAACGCAGGTGAAAATATACCAAAGGCGGATGTACATTTCAATATGAAACATACTGTCACTGTGACTTTTCCCAATCAGCACATTTAAAATACTAGGCAATTAAGTTAGAAAGCTCTATTGGCTTCAAGAAGGAAAATAAAGCATGCCTTTACTAACCGAGTAGGATATCTGGGCTAGAGCTATGCTTAAATAATGAGAAGGGTAGAAGGCAGAAGGTGTGCGTGCGTGTGTGTGTGTGTGTGTGTGTGTGTGTGTGTTGGTATGTTAACCTACGAAAATATGGAGAGAGGCTAGGGAAGAAGGCTGTCACTCTGGCAGGTGGTTCTCGTAAAAAGGTGATCCCTTGAAGTTCAAGAAATGTAAAAAGATCTACACCCACTCTTGGGCTGCAAGCCACAAAGCAGGTGACTCTGTGGTCCCGCCGCCTCGGTGTTCTTCCTCCAGCAGATAACTCTACGTCAGGCAGGCGCAGGGCAGCAAAGATGAGCCGGGCTGGGTCCATGCCTTCGAGGAATTTCCCGTTTGGTCCGGTGGTCTGGTTGTAGGGGAACCCAGCCATGGGGAGCAAGGAAGAGCTAGGGAGAGCAGGCTCTGGCACGTCTGACTGTTCCAGTTTCACTTTGCACTTGTCTTTGGGTAAGGTTATACTCCAAGGAGAGGAGCTTTGCAAAGGAGCGAGAGTGACACTCACTACCTCCAGAAGACAGAGGACTTGATTACCTTGCTTGTCTCCCAGGGTTTTATTTTTAATGTGCACGGAGTTTGGAAGGAACGGGGTTGGGGTGGAAATCATTTGTGCCTTTGAAATGTTGTTTTCTGAGGACAGTATATAGAATCTTGGTTATTAACAACCTCTCACAAGACAGTTATTTCTGGAGTGGCCTCTTAGGAGGCAACCTCTTGGAAGTGAACTCATTTATTTTGCGTCTCACTGTCCTGCCATTTCCTGCAGAGAGAGGGGAAAAGTGAAACCACATGTTTTGAGGAGCGAATGGAGGAAATCCCTCCGAAGACAAATGACGACTCCTCTCCCCTGGCAATTAGTCAAACCTGGGCTTCAGGCCAGCCCAGGTGTTCCCGACTGTGTATAAATTTGCCAAAGAACAATGAAAATAGCAGCTGATTGTGCTGACAGATTCTTCGGGTAATTTCCTGTTGTTTGGCATCTTCAGGTCACTTTCCCACAATTATGGCTGCTGATGAAGTCTGGGACCCTTGGAAGTAATTTTTGAACTCTCTCCTTGCCCCTTTCTGTCATCCTACCAGCAAGCAGGCGCTTACTCCCAATCTGAAAGAAATGAAACGATCACAATCTGAAACCAAGTTAAAAAACACTTCAGAGTTGTGGACATTCCCCCACCACCCCTCCCTTCACAGATGTTTGAATTTAATCCCCTTGCAAAATACATATTTTAATGAGTCTGAATATAAAAGAGGGAGGAAAAATGATTTGCACCTGCATCATCTAGAGTTTCTTGGCAACTGTGAACAAGGAGGATTCAGGTTCCTCCTGATACTCGTACAAGTTGGAAGGTTTCCTTGTTTGGTCCATGAATGCCTAATCGCAAGGAACCGGGTCAGCTGGTGCCCATGCTGAATGAGATTACTTTCCCGTGAAACCCTGACCCAAAGGGGCAGTCCCAAACCAGATTGGGCGTCATTTTGATGTCCCCTGCCTAAACGATCCTCTACTCAGTGCCTGCTGGTCATTCCCACTCATCAGCCGAAGAAAATGAAACTACTATTATGTGTGGGTGGAAGTTCTACTTGCACCCAAAGCATTTGGGGATGAAATGAAAATAAGGCGAATTGTACAATTTTCTCAAATCTCCACATTATCCAATCTGTCAGGAAGCTATGCATATTTTTTTGGTTAGAGCAACTATGTAAAAGATTTTCTTTTTCTTTTCTTTCTTTCTTTTTTTTTGGAGGAGATGGGGAACTGGAGCTATTGCTGAGAAGCTGCCAAGAAACTGTTTTCTTTCTCTTCACTTCTCCCATTCCTGGCTCCTCAAACCCCCAGAGGAGAGAGTAAATGTGAACATTACAATGTGGGTTTGCAAAAGGGTTGCTAAGGATGTATTAGACTAGAGCATAATGTATTGGATTTTTCTAAACAGGGCTCTGTGTCCCCTATTAATCAGGACTTCTAGTCAGGAGAATTGCAAACTAAATAAAAAAAATTTCCAGGCTAATCCATAGCATTTGAGAAGAGGGTAAATCTTAGAACCTATCACATAAGAAAAAAAAAATTTTTTTTGAGATTGATTTAGAAATAACGGTCAGTCTGCTTTGTCCTGGATTTGCATTTGATGAAAAGACGATACTTCTTTTTGTTTGAAGGTGAGAATTGTGGAAAATAATTCACTGAACATATGTAAAATTTAAAGCAACTAGAAGATGTTTTTCTAGATTCCTGGATCTCTTAAAAATAATAACAAGACGTCCAGATGGAGGTGGGGTTGGAGGCGGTCAGAATTAACATGGGACATGGAAGTGTTGGTTGTTGGTGTCCCTCATGATTCTTCCACCCATTCACTCAACCTATTAACGTAGGATTGGGGGTGTTGATAAAAAGCATTAGTTATGTTTCAGAAAAATGCCTTTAATTCATATCATTTTTAAGTCTCTTTTCAACTCTCTTTTACGTATCATTAGTTGAATAGCCTTCATGTATTGGGTACAATTTGAAGCCTTTCACCTTGACGGTAATTTCATCAACTCTTTCCCTTTTTTGAAATCCGACGCAAGCTTAAAGGTACAAGTCAAGTAGCACCTCCTCCATACAATCTTTCTTTCTTTGTCTTCTAATACTTACTAATCCTAATTTTCTCTACCTGCAGCACGCGTTCATTCCTTCACACATATTGAATGAGCACTTAAAACACTGCGGTGTGGTGGGGGAGTTCCGCGCTGATTAAGATCGTCGTGGCGCCTGGTCTCATGCATCTTAAGAGTGGTGGCAACAGCAGTTAATTAGATACTGTAATATAGTCTGCTGAGCGCTGGGAGGTGGATGGGTAGAAGGCTGCGGGGAGCAGCCCCACCAGGTAATGATGTTTAAGTTAAGACTTGAAGGATGAGTTTGTGGTCAGCAAAGTGTGGAACATGTGTCATGTTCCAGGGAGAGTGGTCAGCATGAGCAGAGGGTCATGCTGGGGAAGCAGAGCAGGGGAGGGGAGTGCTGTCTCACCCCTGAAAGTTTTGGCAACAATGCAAACTTCTGGGCACACAACGAAACCAAGGACGAAAGGGATTGGTGAGAAAAGCGACCCAGAGGCAAGCAGTGACCCAATTACAAATGGCCTTTAAAATCACAGTGATGGATGTCGGCCTTATTGGGAGGTGGGGCTGCTGACATGTTTTGAGCAAGAAAGTGACATGATTACATGGGTGTTGGAAAGATTTCTCTGCCTGAGGGGTGGAGAATGAATTGGGTGGGGCCGTGCAAGTGAAGAATGTCTTCAGTGAAAGTCACTACACTTGTGCTTGGTTATCTCCCTCTCTGTCTCTTTCTCTGTCCTCTCATTGTCATTAACCTTTACTCTTTAGCCCAATTATAAGCATCTTGAGACGAGCAGACATGCCTGATCCTTCGGTGTACAACCATCATAGCTCCTCAGTAAATACTTGTGTCTTTTTATGCTGCTTCTTTTTTTGTTTGCTCTTTCAACACCTTATGGTGCAGTAGTCCTTTGTGGAAAATAAACAGCATGAGAACTGAGCTGGGCGAATCTCATGAAAGCAATATCTAATCTTACTGTACAAAAATCTCCCTTAATTCCCAAGAGAGGAGAACTGTGATTTTATGTGCCAGTGTTAAAAGTCAAAGTACTTTTGCCCAAGGGCTAGACAAATTCCAGTGGAAGGAAAGTGAGACTTGTTAGCAGGGCAGGAGAGGGTGTGGTGTGGTTTGAAAGGTCGGGAGGTAGAGATGACTAGTTAATTCCCCTTTACTCCCCTGGAAAAATGGTTCCCCTCTACCACCCACCAGGCAAATTCCTCAGTGTCCTTCAGGGAATCTGACCCCATTAGCACTGAATATTTATGACCAGATTTTGCAATGATTATCTTAGCAGTCAAATGATTATGAGTCTAAATGCAGTTGTGTGTATGTGTGAGTTGGGGAGATTGGTTAGGGAAGAGAGAATGTTCTTAAAACAAATATATAATCTCTTTTAAATTGTATCCCAATACCAAATGGAAAGTTTGGTCACATACTTATCACGGTCTATAGAGTCCAAGAATGGAGTAATTGGAAGGAATGTTTCACAGGTGAAGATATTCAGGTCTAGAAAGAGGATTTGTATTGGGCCACACAGAAACAGCATAGCTGGAAGTAAAACATGGTGTCTGAACCCCCAATTCAATGCTCTTTCCATGGTGCCCCCGTACCTCTCCTCTGTGTGCTTATCACCTTCATGCAGTGAAACTGAACCTCAGGGTTTTATACTTACCCAGACATCTGTCTTTCCCCTACTTTGCCATCTCCTCAGGCACTTGAGGCTGCTCGTCTCCCTGGAGGGTGGTAGGTAATGCTCACATTCTGTGCTTCCCTCCTGTAACCGCTTCAATGGGAGCTCAGATCCAGGAGCCATGATGTGAGGTCTGGGAGGCGAGGGTGTTTGCTTCCTTCACTGATCCTCCACCTGGCAGGGTTAGTGCACACGTGCGTCCCTCAATACGTCTCTGCTCGCCATAGCTCCTTGCATTGACTTCTGTCTGTTGGCACAGACTGTGAGCAGTGATTCCCTGTTGGTTGTTTGTGGGAACAAGTAAGTCCCCACAACCAGAAAGTAATTGAGTCTGAAGAATGAGGCAGGTCCATCTATGAGATCCAGCAATTTACTTGGTGACTTCCAATCAGGGCTTCTTGGTGGATGGGCTCCAGTCGAGGCAAGATCCACATCACCTGCCACATTAAGGGGTCTTCTTACACCCCTCCCTGATATGTATTTATCTTGTTATTTATCTAAAAGATTTGTGTCAGAGCACTAAATATGATATCCTGGAGACATGTCCTGGGAGTATAGGATGAATGGGGTGAATGTTCCAGAAATGGATTCTGGACCATGCCTGGAAGAGGATCGTCAGCTGTCATGGGCCTCAGATGGCACCACCATCCATGATGGGGTCACTTGATTCGTACGCGAATCTCTCTCATTAATTTGCCACCTTTGCAATTTTTGCCATAGCCATATGCAGACTGTGAATAATATTTTTAGATAAGGGCATTTAATTTAATACCCTTATCGAAAAACTTAATAATGATGCTATAAAGAAAAAACTAGTGTCACTGCCTAGTAAAGAAGGTCTTGTTTATATTTTGTGAAAAGTGTGAAATTCTAGCTGGTTTCACTTCCATGCTGAAGGTGCTAAAGTTGAGCTGTGCTCTCATTTTGTGAAAACGCTGATGAACACATGGTAAAGAGCTTGCAAGAGCAGGCCTTCCCTTTGATCTAATCATAGTTATTAAAAGGTTACTGAAAAGATGAGAATTTTCCTACCATGTGAAATTGTGTCTTTGAACAATTCAAACATGGGCTAAAATATTCTCTCTGGTGTCCTAGACTTGTAATAACTGTGACTCACAGAGTAAGTTGATTTTTGTGAGGACTCCTGAGCTGGGTTAGCTGAGAAGCCATGCCATGCAATCCACTTTTCCTGCCTCTCTTCTCGACTGCTCAGGCTGGACAGCCCACTCCAATCACTGTAGGCCTCAGAGCTGTGATTTGGGTTCGCCTCTCAGTTATACTGGTACCAAGTATGACAGATAGCCTGATGTGAATGAAGAAATAGATCAAGGATCAAAGGTTCTTGATTCATATAGAATTTAGCTCTGATCACAGGAGAAAGCATTCAAGATTGTCGATGATCCCTATCACGCTCTAAACTCGTTTTTTTGATCTAGAAAATGGGAAGTAGATAAACTTTCTTTCCCCCTTTCTAATTCTGTATATACATTGAGTGTCTCTATGTGGAGAGTGTAGTGATATAAGTGATCGATACATCGCCACTGTTAATTTCCAGGTGTCTAGAGTCCCTGTCTACCAGAGGAGGAGGACCAACTTACCAAGCATCTTTCAATTCTCAGTGCTTTTCTAGGAAGTGGGGGAAGCAAATTTGGTGGGAAATGCAGAAGCTGTATTCTAGTTCTATGCACCATAGAATAATGAAGAGTCAGTGCCCTGGAATCAGCTCTCTGAATTCAAATCCTAGCTGTGTCACCGTTAGTGGTTTGATACTGGATAAACTACTTAAACTCCTAAGCCCCAACCTTTACTCTGGAAATGGAGATAATAAGAGCACCAATTTAGATGACTGATGTTATGAGAATTAAATGATAAAATGATGTTTGGCACAGAATGAGTATTTAAGAAACATTCACTCAGTATTATTGTGAGAATGATTTCAAGGTGAAGAGAGCCCGATTCCAAAGCATTGATTCAATAATGGCGCTGTGCAGATTGTGAACTCAGTGTGAAAGGAATTCAAATCAAGGAAAAGATCACTGAGGAATGGCATGAGGGAAAAATTTTTTCACAACATCCTTGCCTTTCTAGCATGCTTTCCCTCCCCTCCCTCTAGTTTGTGAAATTATATTCCATTCATGGTTTTGGGAAATGCGAGCAGGATTCTCTAGCAGAGAAGAAAAATCAGAAGAATACTAGCATCTCCATCTTGCTGAATTATTTATTATTTCTTGCAGAGGAACAGACTGATTACTTCTTGCTTGTTGTAGATGAATTGGATTTGGTTCTGTCCCCATGCAGTTGGGTGAGCTTATTTTAATAAGAACAACTTAATATTGTAACTATACAGTGAAGTGCTCTTGTCCCTCCAGGACATCCCATGCCACGTACTCTGAGCTTGCACGGCTCTTCTGATTATTTCGGATGAGGAAACTGAGTTATCCTCCCTAGGAGGACTTATGTGAATCATCTTTGAATTGACATTTAAATTCAATCAGCATTTTTTTTTTATTAGTCAAGTGCCAGACACTATATGAGACACCTTCATGTCCATTATTACACTGACTCTTCAAAAATAATCTTATGATGTAGGCATTATTATTATAAACTTATTTGAAAGATAAGAAAGCTGAAGAAAGGATAAAAAAAACTTGTTCAGGGTCACTAAGATAGCATATCTTAGGAAACAAGATCTCCAGCTCAATTTCTAACTCCACCCACTTCCACCAGGCTACCCTGAGAAGTCTGCCTTGGTTAGTAGTCATCTTCCTCCTTTCTCTCTCCCTTATTCCTCTCTCTCTCTCTCTCTCTCTCTCTCTCTCTCTCTCTCTCTCTCTCTCTCTCTCTCTCTCTCTCTCTCTCGCCTCTCTCCTCTCTCTCCTCTCTCCTCTCTCTTCCTTTCCTTCCTTGCTTCCTTCTTTTCTTTTTTTTTTTTCTATTTTATTTTTGTAGAATATTGCTTCTTAGCTGTTAATGACCACAGGATAAAGTAACAGGGACACTGCATAACACAAATCAAGTGTGTCCTTATGATTAATCAACTAAATGTGGAAAATAGAAAGGAACTCTAAGTCTGTAGCCACTGTACATACATCGTCCTCATTTCATAGAGAAATTCTCTGTGCCAGACATCACCACCCTAACAGAGCAAAAACTGGGGAGGTCCTGTGACTTCCTTCTGCTTGTATAGCCACAATGAGTAGGGGAGTCAGAATTTGAAAGCCGACCTCCCTGACTCTCACTGCTGTATTTTCCTATTGCATTATTTTCCCTCCAATTCAACATTAGCTTTGATCAGAATTTGGGTAGCATGAGATAAGTATTTAAGAAGAGGCAGAGGGGAATCTGTCCAATGGCAAAAATGAGATCTGAGCAGTTCCTCCCTTGTTGGTCCCAAGAACTGATCTAGATTACAGAGATCACATACAGATCAGCCATCACATAAGACCAGAGGCCCAGAGTGAGTCCTGCTTAGGATAACCACATTTCCTTGAAACAAAAACAGGACACTGGATGGCAGCTAAGGGGAGGGGAGAAGGTGGAGCAATCCTAGCACAAGCAGAGCAGCCGGGCCAGCAACAAGTAAATACTACGCAATGCCAAATGCGTAGTAACAACCTGTGGTTCCGAAGTACTTCATGCAAATGTCCAGCTGATACAAGGAATTTTGACCCCTTAGGCAAAAACTGAATTTGGCAACCTTATAAGCCCTGCTCTAGATGTGCTGCCTAAAATGCGTGCTGCTTTAACCAGCTCAGTGCCAGAAATACTGAACAACCAGCCCAGTGCCAGAGATAACCCCACAGTGCCAGAGATAACCCCACAGTGCCAGAGATAACCCCCGCAGTACTTACCTGCAGTCACACTGTGGTATTCTTACTCTGAAGAAACAGCTGAGCACAGGATGGGGGAATCCTCTTTCCATGTGGCTCCTATTTCTTCAATGAACAGGAACAGCAGTAGAGGTCACGACTCGCTGCAGTCAGTGCTAGCAAGGACTGTCTTTAATGTGAGACAAAAGGGGCAACTGCTCTAGGGTTCCCGCAACAGTCTGGGTCTGGGCTACTCAAATCCCCTTTTGCCCCATTTACAGATGGCCCTAGTTTATTGAAAATGGGACAAAATTGACATTTATATTAAAATGACAGGAGGATCAGGAAATATGGAAAAAGTGGTCCTGCCCCATTTAAAACAGTATGGTCAGCCTAGTCCTGCAGCCTGACCCATGAGAGCTGTGGCATTCAGTCCACCGCACTGGCGGGCTCACAACATTTTCTTCCTCTCTGCTGACCTCCATCTCCCTTCTGAGGATAAGATGCCGTTTACTTTCCACCTTAAAAGATTGTGGTTCTATGAGCTGTTAAGAAGGCAACATGTTCCAGGCTTCCATGTTAATGGTGTGGGGATTAAAATTAAACAAAGCAAGCAAGCATTTGACAGTAAATGAGTCTATTGGAAGTGAATAGCGAGCACAGAAGGGAGAATGTGTTTCTTGCTTGTTTATTGACTCGGGTATTTTGGACAAGTCTTTAAACTTGGGTTTTCCACTGTTGTGCCGGCTATAAAATGGGAGATAATGGTAGTTCATGTCTCTTAGCACCCAGAGGTGGTGAGAGCTTACTTACCTAATGCCTCAGAAATTCTTCAGACTCCGTGAGCAGGACCAGAAATTGAAGAGGTTTTCTTCCCTCACCTTATCAGAGTTCTCTTCTGTTCCCTGAGACTCCAGTCTTGGAGGGGAGCTGGAAGAAGAGTAAAAGAAATGAATGAGGGTGAAAAGAGAAAGAACTGGGAAGATAGGAGGAATACAGAAGCTGCCATTAGGAATGAGAAGATTTCTAAAGAAGGGGCAGGGAGTCCACTCACCCTTACTTTGAAAATTTCTAAACTGCAGAATAGCTTTTTTTCGAGAAGCATGTGAATGGCATACATTTGCCTAATGTGAACACTTTCAGGGTCTGGGGGTGGCCAGTAGACCTTCTGTAAATCTTTATGTCCTTGGATCTGACCCCGTAGTTGCTGCTTTTCCCGCTCTCCCTCTCTGCCTGCACCTCTTGTCATTTTTCATGTCCTGTCTGTCCACCTCTGAGGTGGAACTCATAGCCTACTGGGCAAATGTCTCAGTTGTGTGTGACGACTTTGACCTTGTTCTGTGAGATAGTTTCCCTTTAGGGTAGGCTGACCACATTCCATTTTAAACAGAACAGCTTCGCTTGTTTTCAAATTTCTTGATTGTCAATTCTGTCCCGTTTTTAATGAATCAGGGAGATTTGTCATGCAGGGCAAAAGCTGCCCTGGGTCCAGTCTGTAGAGGGGACATGAAAGTCTCATCCTGTTTTTGTCTCAAAGAAATATGCTCAGCCTACTTTAAGGACAAGGTCAAATCTCTTGCTGCAGACCCTTGAGACCCAGGGCCAGTGCTGCATGACCCCCTGCATTTGTCCCCAGGTTTCTACCTGGAATCTATAGTGTAAGGCAGAAAAGAAAGCTGGAGGTATTATCTTGTTTAATCAGAGGGAATTCTTTTTACTCTTACACTGAACAGTTTTTGAGACAGAACTGACAGCATTTTTTCTTACAGAATCCTAGCAAGTTCTGTTCTTTTTCCCATTTTAATTTTGTTGATCTGAAGGACTTCAGTTACCCTTTGCTTTATAAAAGAATACCAGGCATTTAGATACTTTCCCTACTACACATTTACCAAGATGCTAGCTATCTTATGCATTAAGGAAGTTTTGACATAATATTTTTATGTCTCCCTTATTTGCAGCAAATAAAAACTGGACTTCTCGTGTGATCAGAGTTCTCCTTCTGACCGAGAGCATTTCTTTGACGTCCCTACGTGCCTCCTCTAGAGCGGTGAAGGGTGCAATGTGTGGGAGCCGAGGGGATGGGAATTCTGTGGAGCTGGTCCAGTATCACACTACTGGATTCTCAGTATACACTTAAAAAGGGCTTCTTTCTGAAAGTCACAGACAAAACGGTTTTTCTTCCTGGCAGAGGAAAGTTTCATTAAGTTGCTTTAAAACCTTAACACAAAAACCTTCTTCAACTGCTTGCTGTGAAGTCAAAGACTGCTGCTCACAGGCTCCACCTCAGAGGGTCTCCTGTCCTCCCAAGCCTCGTGGGTAAATGCTGGCCAAGAGCATCTGTGTGCTAAGATTGCCAAAGAAAGAAGCAATTGACCTCTGGTGTTTGTTTTGCAACAAAAAGAACCAGAGGGAACTTTTCTGAAATATTTGCTTCAGGGTGCAATGATGAAACCAGTGTTGGCTTCTCAGAAAATCTGTCAAATCTGAGTGTGGAAAAGATCTCCTTTTGATGACAAAAAAATGAAGGAAGACTTTTATAATGTCAAATATAGGCATGGTAGTGACCTTCTGCTTCCTCGCGTGCAGGAGACGCAGCCTCCCTGGCAGGAACGACAGAACCTGTCCTGACTCACCGACTAACTATTGTCTCTCAACAGACTCTCTGGGTAAGAAGTGAGCAAGACAGAGAAAGAGAACGAGGGCAGGAGAGATCAGACACCAATCATGGCTTCAATGCCAAGTGAGCTGGATACATGACTTGCCTAGAAATGGTTTCATGAGGAGAGGGTGTTTTATGGTGAGATAGGAGTGAGTGTTTTAAGGGACACTGAAGACAAGTTAAGGTTAGATTAAATCACCACACATGGTTCAGAGATAATAAAAAAGGTGTTGAGCTATGCCTACATAGTTATCACTTTATGCGCTTAAATCCTTTTAAAAATATCATATTCCATAGTGTGATTGCATTGGGGAGTTCCAGAAATAGATGAAATAGAATTAAATAGAAATAGAATTAAAAATACATACATTTATATTGAGATAACTTTGATTTGCAAAATGATACAGTTTAGATGTGCAGGCTTGCTCGTCATCAAACATATGATAACCCACGACACCCACTACCAGATTCTAATTGTCCCCCACCACCCTTTCCTTCTACTCCAAACCTCCGTCCTCTGTGGCAACCTCACTTCTATGTCAGTGTCCAAGGATTCATTTTTGTTTTGTTTTGTCTACTCACTTGCTCTGAAAAGCAGGATTGTTGAGTGGATATTAATATTTGTATGTAAGGTGAAACAGGCTTTTATATGTCTGCTGTTTGGATTGTGGGGTGACAATAGAAATCTCCACTCACTTGGTGGCATGTAGCCTAATTGTAGGCAATATATCAAAGAGGAAATAAATAGCTTGAATTCTAAAACCAACTAATAATTAGAGATGAATGTCAAAGACCTTGAACATAACTTATTACCCTGCTGAAGACTTAACAATATGCCACTTGGAATTAGAGTAATAAAGCCCTCGGGTGTTTTCTGAAGGCTTCACCGGGGTCCTTTTCTCTCACCTGTGGATATGAGCATGTCGTGGCCTGCCTGGCAGAGCTGTCACGACCTGGATAGGTTAGGACGAGGGTGAGAGGAGGCAGCTAGGCCTCACAGAAAATTCGTCTTCAGTTGGTATGCCATGTGAGCGCCGAGTACCCTCAGCAGGGAAGGAAGGGTGAAATAATTAGAAATGGGGCGTTTTCCCAAATGCTTCCAGGGAGCTTTGCTGTTTTCACCCGGGGACACGGGTTAATGCAGTTTTCCAACCAGCTGCACAGTGCAATGCAAACCCCAGCCTTTTAAGTACGCAGTGTTCTCACAGACAATAGATAAGGGCACCTCGGGAAATACCTTGAGGTAATAGACCTCATTTAGGAAAAAAAAAAAAGGAGAGAACATCTAACTATCTCTGAAGTGTTGATCTGGAAATCCCAACATAATGTTATATTACTTTTTTTTTTTTTCCCTGATTTCGACTTGGATAGAGTCCAATGATAGGCAGCCAGAGTATAGTCCTACTTTATGATCACTGGAGACGTAGGAGTCCAGAGACAGGAGTCCTACTTAGGGACCGAGTCTGTCGGGTGGCCTGCTGGATTGAGGTCAGTTGTCAGAAAGGAGACCAGAGAGGCGGAGTGGGCTGCTTTGCTTCTTGAAAGTTCAGCTAATTACTCTGCTGAACTGGATAATAGATGTGCTCCTTTCTGGGTATTTGTGTATGTGTTTGTGATTTCATGCCTACCTCTTTAACTTAGGAAAACAGTGACTGCAGCTTGAGATAGGAAGTCCTCAAGTCTTGGGTTCTGCTTCTAGCTCTTTCATAGAATGACCTCGTGCTGGACATTGACGCGTGCTATTTGCTGGCTGCTCTAGCATGTTTTGAGTACAGCCAATAAAGTATAATCACAGGGTCCTAAAAATGTCAAGCTGCAGCCCCTTGGGCCTCCCATAACCATTCTCATCTGCAAAATGGAGCTGGTAACTCTGCACTGGGCCTTCCCTGCACAGATGCTGGGAAGCTAGGCTAAAGAACATCTGTAAAGCAGTTTTGGATTTTGGAACATGGGAACAATAAATGACCATAACAGCTATTTATCATGCAAGAGGAGATGACGAGATATTCTATATTTCAAGCCCCACTTCTCTCATCTACTTGAAAATAGTTTTGCTTGCAAGTGAGGCCATTAGTTAAGGAGGTATCGGTGAATGCAATGCAGAGTAAGAGAGGGAATTAGGACCTCAAATAATGCTATTCAGGGTGGAAAGCAACTCTGAAAGATGTGAAAATGTGTACTCGTGAATTGAAAGTATCAGTGTAGCTTATAAAGAAGAAAAGAACGCTACGGAGCCTGATGCAGAATAATGAGGAATGGCAGGCACCATGAACCTGGGGACTCACCTTGGTGGTGACCCGAGGCCTTCTGACTGAGTCCTGCTTTGGTACCTTTAGTAAGTCAGGGATGATGTAACAGGAAAGGTGAGATGAAATTTATATCCTTGGTAAATATCACAGAATTTGGAAAGGTTAAATCCTAGAAGATCATGGAAAATATCTGTGTAGATGAACTGGCTAATGTTTTGATGAAAACCTTTTTTTTCTTTTTGGTATCTATTCAAGGAAAAGCAAAACAATTACTCTTAAGTGAACAGCAGGTAGAGAGAGATCATGCTGAACATGGCTCAGTCAGTTGTTAGATCTTGCTGGGTCTCACAGGCTCATTTATCTGGCCAGAGTAAAGTATTTATGTTTAATGACTCATCTCAATGCCTTGTTACCCCCACGGCACTGAGATGAAATTGGTGTCTGTCTTTCAGATTAGTAGGGAATTTAAAAATCTTTTATAATCCATTCATTTCTTCAATTAGATTGAAATTGTCTCCTGCCCTTCACCCCCAATTTGGTGGGAAGTCCAAGTCTTCTTACTAGTCCCTCCCTCCATCCCCAGAGTCACTGAAACTCTTGCAGTGAAGGAGCCCTTCTGACACCTACTACAAACTGCTGGACCCCTGGGTCTATGCTTGGATGGTCACTATCCCTGCTCTGACCTGCTCCTCACTCTGAAAGGTGCCACTGGTGACTGCTGGCATAAGCTAGAGTGACTTTTTTTCGAGGGTAAATCCTAGCTGATTCTACTTCTTAAGAGTTATGTGTTGTGATCGGTCATCTAGAGATTCAGTGAGGAGAAGCTCAGTGGGCTTCCAGATGACAGGCCTCACTACCTGCTTCTCTGGGTTATTTCAGGTCTCTTACTTCGGAGGAGATGAGCCAGGATTGTTCAGGAGTTCGCTCTCTGCTAGGCGCACAGTTCTGGGAGCCCACTCCGGAAGGTATCACTTTCCCCTTCAACCCTAAAAATACAAGGAATTCTGAAGTCACTCCATTCACTCTGTATCATCCCTTTTATAAATTCTTTGTTTCTAAGATATTCCTAGACCTCCAAACAACTGCTTAACTGCTTCCTCTCACGAGGGAAATGCTTTCTCTCTCTCTCTCTCTCTCTCTCTCTCTCTCTCTCTCTCTCTCTCTCTCTCTCTCTCTCTCTCTCTCTCTCTCCCTCCCCTTCTTTCTCTCTCTCTGTCTGTCTCTCTCCTCCTCCCTCTCCTCTCTCCTCCCAAAGGATAAGCAGGAATAATCTCCAGGCACCTCTTGCTAAAACAATGTGAAAAACAAAGCAAAAACATGGGTTATATCTTCAGCAAAACAGTCCACTGCACATATAAAAACATAATTAAACAAGTCAGAAACAAAAGGTGATAGAAATTAAAGAACGACAGGGACATAGATTAGAGAACATGGATCTCAATCTGGAGTAATGTGTGTGAAGACCAGATGGGAAGAGGACATTTGCGTGGGCTTTGGCCATAGAGTAGGATTCTGGCAGGTGAATGCCTTTGGGAAGGGTCTGCAGACAGAGAGGGAAGAAGTCAGCCACGGAGGTAGAGAACATGCCATGTCTGATGCTTAGTGGGGATGCCCCGCGTGTGTGGGGACTAGTGGTCAGTGCTCTGCATTATGGGATCCACAAACCAGAGAGTCAACTCCAGGGCTTGGAATGCCCTGCTAAGGAACGCAAACCTCCCAAAGGCCTGGCTATTGCTCTGTTTTCCTTTCATGTGCCCTATCTCTTGATCAACTTAAGTTACTTGCACATCAAGGAACATACAAAGATATTAGAACTGCCAAAAGTAAAAGAAAATTGAAATTAAGTTATCTTAATCCTACATTTTTATTCAAAACAAGAGAATTCCCAAAGAAAAAAAGTTGAACTTGTAGATTTAGGTAAAGGAGAGCTAGAATGTTTGGGGAATTTCAATAAGCCACGGAATTAATAAGCCCACTTTTCTCCATTTTCAAACCGTTTTTGAGTTGTGTAAACAGTCAATACTTCACCGTTATGTCCTTGAACTGAATCCTTTTAGTTTTCAGAAAGAGACATTTCGAAGAAAATGACACACAACCGCTTCCTCAAACCACCTTGCTGAAGCTTCTCCAGGGACCAAGGTAGACGATTTGCAAATTCCTTTACTCTTAAAATAAAAGGCATTTTCATAAAAGAAAAGGTGATGGGCACACCAGCCCCTACCCAGGAGGGAAAATAGTCACAGGTAAAATGTCATTTATTCTCTTCTTCATGGTGTGAAGCTGTCTTCCGTTCAAAAGCATCCTGAGAGGTAGACGGCATTCACAAATACAAACAAAAGTCCTTTAACATTTTAAAAGACTTGTAGGAGTCAAGTATTTTGCAGTGACACTCTACCATCTTTATTTGGATATTTCTGTAAACTGTTTTCCAGGACATTTTCCCACGCAGCATCTCACTTGTCCCCACTGCAGTCTCATGGAAGAGGGTCTCACCTGTCCTTTACTGGGGACAAAGCCAAGCCTGTGAGTGGGGGCAGAACTAGACCAGAGTTTCTAGGTGTGTGAAGGGGAGAGGCACATTTGAAAACCTGGTTTCCTTCGCTCCCTCTCCTGCCTCTCTCTCCTTCCATCCTTTCTGTTTGTTCTTTTACCGGGGAAGTGGGAATGCAGTCCCCCGCTACTGTAAAAAATGCAGTTGATTTCCCCCCTCCCCCCACATTTACATTTGGGGGAATCACAAGGGCCCAGCACACCTGGTGTGCAGTGGATAAGTGGGGGTGTGGTGATGGGGACTGGGGAATCAGATTCCTGATGGGTTATTTCCCTGCCAGGGATTTCCCATGCTTGGAGGAGATTTCAAGTTCACCTGGGCACAGTCTTTCTTCCACTCCCCAAATGTGGCACTACCAGACTGTCGCCCTATTGGACTGGAAAGTTCCTTGAGGGTGGGGATTGTATCTTATCCATCTTTGATCCCTCCACAGTGCCTTCCACATAATAGGTGTTCAATAAATATTAATTAAACAAGTGCTCTAAATCCAAAAGTCTGCATGCCTCTAAATTAAATTTTCAAAAGCTTTCTGTGCCCTCATAAATTTTCATAAAAGAAAGAAAAAACTTCCATTTCTTAATCTGGCAATTAAGAAAGAATGTTAGTTCATTTCATTCCCCGGGATATTCAGAAACAAATATTGAGGCTACAAGGAGGCTGATGCTTCCTCAGGATAAACAGCAATAATGAATGGTTCTAGAATACAATTCAGTCTCTTGTTTACACACGACTGTTCCCTCTGGCTCATGGGTTTTAAAATGACCTTTCCTGGCAAGATCTGGAAATGAATAGTCTTTTCTTTTTTTTCCAACCAGTTCCTGTATTTCTTGAAGTCAGTTACCATGTGTCCTTTGACAAATGAGTTGCAGGAGTGTTGACCTTACGTGAAGAACACTTTCTCCTGTATTTTTCACTTTCACCCATATGATCACTTTTTCATCTCTGCAAAGTTACATGTAAATAAGACCCATCTCCTCAATAATTGTGAAGTGGATGTATTTTTTTTATTTTGAAGAATGTATTTTTCCTTTCTTGGATTGGTTGAGGGAAGGGGAAGAGGGATTTGGTGAGAAAGGAGCTTGTCCCAGTGGACCCAGATAAGCTGTGCCCAGGCAGTGAGGCCCCAGAGATTGGGTCTGGGTTAGCAGCAGGATAGGCACTGCCAGGCTGTGATGCTTAGAGACTTTAGTTAGTTTAACCTTTGCAGCCCCTCACCCCACCCACTGGACATCCATGCCAGAGGCTGTCACCAAGCATCAAGGATTCTACTGTTTTCATTGTCATTCACTTATTTTCATTTATTTATTTTTGCCTTCTCATTATCTCTTTATTGGAGTAACATTGCATTATAGCATTATATGTTTCACCTACGCATCGTTATACATCAACATCTGCTTTATCATGCACCTTCTAGAAAATGGGGCAAAAGCAGAAAGAAGAAAACATTTATGTCAACCTTCACCACCCACACCAAGCCTCTTCCGGCTTAGCTGTTGAAGGATTTCATACAAGGCTGTTATCATACTGTGTAAATAATTTAGTTAATTGCTATTAGATGCCTGCATCTGGAGAAGAGTTCCAAACAAAATAAAACCCTTGCTCTCCCTGCTCCCAGCGCATAAATCTGGTCGCCTCTCTTGGCATAGATTCCTAGGAAGGAAGTTGTGGGGTCAAAGGGTATGTTTTAAAAGAGGTCAATTTAAAATAGGGTGAGGGAAGGAAAAGTCTCCTTTATACACACCTACCCCCATTTAGCTTATCAGCTAATGTGCTCTTCGGTGGTTTGAGGCAAACGCCATGTAATGGGAAGTCCGGTGCGAAAGCCAGGCAGCTGCTGGGGCAGAGTCACTCAGACCGCGGCGCCCCCTGGCGGCAGAGCGGGACTGCGTCCCGTTCGCTCAGGCTCTCTGCCTGCCCTGTTGGTGAAACCAGAGGGGCAGGGCGGCCCTGGCTGGCAGGGTTTGCTTTGGAGATTTAAACTATCTGACCTCGGAACCCTTTCCCTTAGAGAAGTCCAGTGTCACTCTTTTTGGTACTTCGGTTTCGGTAGACCCAGGTCACCAGAGTATCAGTTCCTTCAACCTCCTTCCATCACAATCAGAGCCCTTGCTCCTAGAGCGTACAGGATACTGGAGACACGCCTGAAAGAATCACAAGCAAATGTAAATATATTTCTCTAACAGAGATGTATTGGGGTGGGGGGGAATAGTAAGGAGACTTCATTTAGTCTGGGGTGGAGTTGGGTGGGAAGCTTACTCTAAGAAACTTACCTTTGAGCTGTCTCTGGAAGAATGAGGGAGAATTAATAGGTAAAGGCTGTGTGAGAAGGATGTGGGGAGGCTCCTGGCAGATGGAATAGCCAGGTATGTGCAGGCCAAACCACAAAGAACAGGATGTCACCTCTGTAGGTGACCCAGGTATGGTGGCTTCATCGGTGGCTAGAGTATATGTCAGGAAAGGCAAGGAACAAGCCCTTTTGGTTTTAACATTGAAAATCCTCTATGCCAGGAATTTTCTCAGTCCCATCCAAACTCAGATAGTTGATCACCCTGAATGTACCTTCTGCAGAAAACTTAGAGGGCTTCTGAGTGTCACAGTTTGTTTGGTTCAACATTGTCTTTCTGTCTGTAAATTTTGATGAAGAAGGTAATGCAGTTAACCACTTACCTTTTGGTATGAATTGAGTAATTTAAAGTCTAAATTTTTTACCAATTAGTCCTGGCTAGGGAAGTTCGACTGAGAGATGGAAGGCAATGGGAACATGAAAGATGTTTTTAATACTCAGAGAAAAAAATTGAGGGCGTGATTAAGACATACTTGACTTGCATTGTTAATATTTGCTGTGCCTCAATTCTTGTCTATGAAGTAGGAATAGCAGTAATTCCTGTTGAGCTATGAAATCACAAAGGTGGTGGGGCTGCGATATTTTTGTCTAATGCCATATGGCAGCAAAGACTTTTGGTTTTTGTTCTCAGCTCTTCCTGAGTCTCTTAAAGTTGTCTTCATGTCCACCTGTGAGAAGCAAGTCACAGTGACAATGTGAGCTTTCCTGCATTTCAAGAATGTGTAGATCTATCTCACATTAAATGTCAAGGCATTGAGTACAAGAGCCATATTTGTACAGGACTCATAAAGCACTTTCACACTTATTATCCTCTTAGAGCTTTAAAAAGATCAAGGAAAAAAAGAATAACTAGCATTGTGTTAGCACTTCCTGTGTGACAAGTGCGCTCTGTTCTGAGTGCCTTATTTGAACCATGCTCTTTAGTTCTCCCAATAACACGAGAAGGAAGGTATTGTCACTCCATTGCACAGAGGAGAAAGCTAAAGCTAGAAAACTCAAGTAACTCATCTCAGGTCACCCAACAATTACACGTTGCAGCCAGGAGTTGAATTCAGTCACAGTGGGGCTGGTGTGTACACACATGTGTGTGTGTGTGTGCACACGTGCACAGGATATTGTTATCACACCCATTTTATAGTGAAGGGACTGGGGCCTATTTGGAAACCCTTGGTGCTTAGAGGGACAGAACGGAGGATGCTCAGAGCCCTTTATGTTAGAAATAGATTGGTTCCCCCGTGACTTTGTGCAGGGTGACGTGCACCATTTGCTTTATATAAAGAAGTCAGCTGCCTTGTATAGGGGAAATCAATCCCAGATATTTTTGGAGGAGGAAGTGAAGAAGGAAGGTCCTGGAAAGAGGAAAAGAGAACAGAACAGTTCATGCATTTGCAACTGGGACACTGTAGACCCAAGGGAAAGTGGACAAAGTAAGACTGGCCTGTGACAGCAGAACAGAGAGGCTATTCTGTGGGGTGGAGATGATGAAGTTAAGGAAAAACACACAGGCAAGGTATATAATCCATATCTTAGGTTTAGTTGGCTAGGCAGAACTCTCCTTCCTTCCCTCGATTGATCATTGGATGAGAGAGCTTTGTGTTAAAATGGAGCTTGATTCTGGAATTTTGGAGTGGGTGAGCATACTGGAGAGCAGACGTTGGTAGGGTTTTAATCTGGTGGTGCGTTGGTTGCAGGCAGTCACTTCCAAATGAAAACCCTGGCAACTGACTGTCCCAGCATAGCTTCCCAGGTACAGGCAAGCTCTCTGTTGCTTTCCTAGCCTGAACATTTGGTGGGGCTGTGGAGATTTGACAATCTTTAGTAATAGCCTACCTCAACTGAATTAAGGAGCTAAAGTTTGAAGAAGAGTTGTTTTGTGATGAATTCTATAAGTACTGGATATAATTTGGAGGCTAGCACTGGGTATAATTTGGAGACTGAATTATCTAGACCATTTCTCTGGAAAATTGAGAGTTGGTTGTTTGGCCATTTAGAAAGCCCTGATGGATAAATATTTGGTTCATTTTCTATAACTGTCTTTCATTTTCTGATATATAGTGATAAAAGATACGTGAGTGAATGAAAACCTAACATCTATTCAAGTTATTCATTTATAGACTGGATATTTTCCCATTCCGTGTGTTTTCAAGTGAATTCAATCCCCTTCTCCCCATGGAGTTAACTTATTTGTCCAAAGTCAACTCTCAGAAGGATAATAAAAGGCTGTGTTTCAGGTTTACAGACTCTGGGTCCTAAGGACTTCAGGGAGCATTTGATTATCACCAGGAGATGCTTACTAAGAGTTCCCCAAGTGTTCTCTAGGAAGAAATGCCTCATCATTAAGGAGATGCCTCATTAGACCCTCTGCCCTTTGCTCTTTTCATTAGTTTTTCTTTTTAGAAAAGAAGCTAAGTGAAGTTGTCCACATTCCTGTGCAGTGTGGTATCCCTACCTGCACCTAGTGGGGAAGAAGGAGAGAAAGTCAGAGGAAAGTTAAGTGGAACCAAATGTGAAGGTGACCAGTTGCTGATACAAATTCCAGGAGACAGACAGGGCAGCCCATTCAGGGACAGCAAAGTCAGTTAAGAACAAGCATTCGCTCTGACATTTGGACAAAGAATGGCCAGGATTTTCCTTTTTACTCCTCTGCCAGAACTCTGTTAGTACTTTGATTCTTCATTAAACCCCTAATTTCTAAACACCTAACTTGTGCAATGCGGTGCAGTGTTCTGGGCACTGCTGGGGACCTTGTCTCCTTCCAGCAGATGCTTTAGTGCAGTTCAGGGTTTTATTTTCTCCTTTTAAAAGAGTGTTGTGTGGTCTTGAGACCCAACGAATAGTTCAGCTAATAAATTCCTGAGCCCCTTCAGCCCAGAGGTGAGGGCTCCATCACTCACACGTGTCTCCGACCCTTGACCTGTGTAGCCCTCTACCGCACTGTAGCAGAGCCTCTTCATATTAATACCAATTTATCATTATTCCATTTAAATGCTCTTTTTTTTTCTGTCCAAGAGAAGGAGACAGAAAACATCTGCATATTGAGTAATATTAGCTATAGTTGGTGTCTCAAGTGAGAATCAATCTGACAGCCCCATTTATTATATCTGGGTAGGTTTTATTACAGAGACTCTTGCATTTGAACTTTCCCTCTACAAGATATGAAAGAGTCTCTGATGTATTCATATCTTGCTTTAAAAACAACATTTTGAAATACTGGGGAGATAGCAGCTATAGATAACATTTCAGTTATAATAAGCGAGGCCAAATGTTAGCCAGATAAAAAACACAAACAGCAGTGAAGACACTTAGAAGTGTTATTAGTTATTAAGCCATATGGTTCATGTTACAGCTCTGCTATTTTGTCCCCTGCCTGTGTTGTCGGCAATCATGTGATTGTTGTGATTTGTCATGTCTAGTGCATCACCCTCTTCAATACATTAGGCTAGTAACTGGGCCTTTTAAGAGCAATATCACGAGCAATATCTGTTTTCCTTTGGTTAAGACTGGCCATTGATGTGAACACATGTTATTGTTAAAACAAACCAAATTACCACCATCACCAAAATTCCACTAGGCTCTTTTCTACTTGTTTATAAATCAGCCATCTGAGGCTTAGTAAGGTACACTGGGGTTGTTTGGAGAAGAGTAAAAAAAAAAAAAACAAAAACAAATGAAAAGACCTATTGGTTTAACTTCTTCATTGTAAGTGAACGAAGACTTATGTCAGAGGCGTTGGACTCAGTTCGTGAATATATTACCTGTGGTCTTGGACAACAGTGATGATTAGTAACTATTGATTCTTCAGCTCTATTTCTTTGGTGAATGCAAGCATGAGTCTGTTTTCCTCTAACTCTGCTGGGTCCGATGGCTCTGCAGTTGCTTTTGGTCAGCTTGTATCCGGGGACACAATCTCTCAACTGAGGGCTGACATCCAAACAAAGGTTACATCGAGTGTTTTCTCCTGGTCTTCCCTACTCACTTGTGCTCTTTTTTAAATGAGTTGCAGTACGCCACATCAGGATGAAGGACCAACCTAAAACAGGGACCAGTGGTCATCATGCAGAGGTTTATGTAAATCCGTGAAAGTCCGCTATGTTTAATTTTTAAGTTCATGTGTCTTTAAGTAAACATTTCTTGTGTGAACCATTTTTTGAACAAACCATTTGCATGCTAGCAGCTTGATTTTTAAGGTAACCTAGGGCTTCAGACCTCGTACTTCCATGTCAATTATATAAAAACGTGTAGAGAACATTTACGAGCATTCTAACATCCAGGGCCTCTGTTAGTTACAACTAAGATGATGGAGGTTTCCCTGCTCCTTTATGAGTCTCTACCAGGTTTCTCTGGGTCTTTAATCACCCTCCCTCAGCTCCTTCTGAGCTACTTATCTTTTTTTTAAAAAATATTATTTTTATTATCTCTTTTGTTTACATTTCTATATTCATGTTAGGATATTGAAATTTTATCTTAATCTGTGAGTATTTTACACCACACCCACCACCAGACCTCTGGTGGTCTTTGCCATCACCTTGTTCCTGCTTTTGTTCTGAGTTACCCATTCTTGATCGACGACACCTTTGTTAATTTGTTTATGCTGCTTCTGTGCACAGAGCACCTATTTTCCCCCATCCACTGCTTTCCTTGATTTTTGTAATTTGAAGACCTTTCACTCCGCTCATCTCAATAATTTTTTTTGCAATGAAGACCCACAAACTCACAATACATGCCATTTTGTCTCGAGGAGAGAGTCAATTCGTGTTGAGAACCATAGGGGAAAAGGGATGATACATGTGGAAAAGGTAAAAACCAAGTAATATAGGGTATAAAGGAAGAAATATACCCACTGAATGAAGAAAGATTTCTTTTAGAAAGTATAAGTTTTATTACTGTAAAAATAAGAAATATTTGGAGTGATGTCAGAAAGATGACTGAATAGGAAGCATAAGGCCCTTTCTCTTCCACAGAGACATACACTATATGACCATAATACTTTTGTGAGAACTCTAGAGATCAGTTGAGAAGTTTTAATACCTAGGTTAACATATGATCAAGAAGGGGGTTACAGTGAAAGAAGTAGGGAAGTTCACTGTGTTTCACACACTCAATCTGTGCCCGTCCCTCTCTCTATTAAGTATGATATAACTGGAAGAAAACCTCCCTCAACAGGGATCATCCCTTGGGGAGAAACAAAAGAGGGGACAGTACATTCAATATTTTGGTACATCTAGGAACTGCCTAAGGGACAGGTATAGGTCTCTCCTGACTCAGAGCTCTGATTAGACTGGCAGTGATGTTTGATGCTGCAGGAAACAGATATGATCACAAAACACCTTAGATCTATGGAACATAGGCATATGCAGAGGGAGGAAAAGATTGTAGGTTTTGAGAAGAAGCTGTATAAGGAATTTGAAGGACAAATGGCACATGCTTCAGAAATGGTTTGAGAGATCTAGAATCTCTAGATGAACTGATTGGTGAAGGCTTTCCCCTATATAAAGCCTTCAAATGCTCAAACTCTCAAGAAAATCACCAAGCATACAAAGATACGTGGAAAGATAGCCAATTAAAAAAATATGAAAATATACCTCCAGAAACTAATTCTAAAGAAGCACAGATCTATGAACTGCTTCACAAATAGTTTTAAATAATTGTTACAAAAATGCTTGGTGAGCTAAAAGTGAACACACGTAAACACTAAACAATATCAGGTAACTGATGCATGACCAAAAATGAGAATATTAACAAACATGTAGAAGCTATCAAAAAGAAAGAACTAAATTCTGAGCTAAAAATTCACTAGGGGGAGTTCAAGAAGCAACTTAAAGAGGCAGAAGAAAGCATCAATAAGCTTGAAGACAAGTCTTTGAAAATATAGTAACTATCTTTAAAAAATATAGTAACTATTTTTTGGTTCACAATGGCAAGACCCATTCTTAGAAGCTGAGTGGGAGTTGAAAGACTACATGTATGAGATTGTCTTTCTTAATAATATATAGCAATGCAACTTGTAACATTGATAAGATATTTGGGGGAAGGAACATATAGGAGTAGAGATTTTGCATGTGATTAAAGTTAAATTGTGATTAGTTTTACACAGAATGTTATACTTTAAGGTGTTTTATGTAATTGAAATGGTAGCCACAAAGAATATCTACAGACTATGCATAATTGAAAATAAGAGAATCAAAGTGTGTCGTCACAGAAAAACCAGTGAATCAGAGAGGTAAGTAGTAAGAAAGGACAGGAAGGTGCAAAAAATTAGAAAATATACAGAAAGTAATGAAAAAATAAAATCCTTGCATACAAGTAATTACTTTAAAAAGTAATTAATTAAACTCCCCAATTAAAAAAAAAAAAAACATAGGTTGTGGTACACCCTGGTGGAGTAGTAGTTAGGTAAATTACCTCTGAAAGAATACAGACCACATACCCCTGGGTTGAAGTTCCAGGTCTGGGAGGAAACAACCAGTGTGAACAACTAAATAAAAACAAAATAAAATGCTCCTTCCTCTTCTCTTCCTGCCTGCCTGTCTATTTGTGTTCATTCCTGCTTGCACCTTTCCTGAAAAAAAAAAAAAAAATATAGATTGAGTAAATTGATTAAAAAAGATTTAACTATTTACTGTCTACAAGAAATTCACTTTGTATTTAATGGCATATATAGGCTAACATGAAGATAGGAAAAATATTTCATGCAAATGGTGACCAAAAGAAAGCAAGAATGGCTATACTAATATAAAACAAATAGATTCTACATCAAAAACTGATACAAGAGACAAAGAAGGACATTATAAGATGATAAAAAAGAAATTTCACCAATGTTATGTAACAGTTATAAACATATATGCACCAAACATCAGTGTTTCTAAATATATGAAAGAAACACTGATAGAATGGAAGGAAATATTGTTTTGCAATAATACTAGGAGACATAAATATCCCACTATCACTAATGGATAAAACAATCAGACCTAAAGTCTATAAGGAAATGAAGGATGTAACAAATTGATAGAACAATTGGACATCACAGGCATATATAGTACACTCCAGTTAATAATAGGAGAGTATTTTTCAAATGCACACAGAATATTCTCTAGGATAGACCATGCATTAAGCCACAAAACAAGTCTTAACATTTTTAAAAGATTTAAATAATCCTAAGGATATTTTCTAATCACGATGAAACGAAACTAGAAATCAATAGCATAAGGAAAACTGAAAAACTACACAAATATGTGATAATTAAGCAACAATCCTTAAAGAACTAATGATTCACAGAAAAATTCACATGAGAAATTATATTGAGAAAAATGATGGCAAAAACGAAACATAACAACACTCTTGGGAGTCAATAAAAGCAGTGTTAAAAGGGAAATTTATGGTTGTAAATGATTATATTAAAACAGAAGAAAGATTACAATCCAACTTTACACTCCAAGGTAATAGAATAAAAACAAACTAAATTTAAAATTAACATGAGCAAGCAAATAATAAAAAGCAATGATAGAATAGGAAAGCAATAGAAAAGAATCAGGTAATCTAAGAGCTGTTTTCAAAAAGGTGGATAAAATTTAGAAAACCTTAGCTAGATTAGCAAAAGAGAAAATTCAAAATACATAAATCATGGGATATTAAAACCAATGCCATCAAATAAAAAAGATTATAAAAAACACTATGGTAAATGTATGATATATTGAATAACCTAGGAGTGGATGAATTACTAAAAACACACAACTTATCAAGACTAAATCATAAAGAAATAGACTATCTGAACAAATCAATAATTAGAAAGGAGATTGAATCACTAATTAAAAATCTCCCAACAAAAGAAAACCTAGGTGGCGACACTGTAGAATCCCACCTAATATTTAAAGAATTAATGCAAATCTTCCTTAACTATTGAAAAAACTAAAGATGAGGGAACATATCCAACTCATTCTATGGTGCCAGCACTATCCTGATACCTAGGCAAAATAGAGATACTACAAGAAAATAAAGCGACAAACCAGTATCTCTGATGAATAGTGACCAAAAATCCTCAACAAAATGCTATCAAGCATAATTACATGGCACAGGAAAAGGATTATATACTAGACCTACTCTAATTTACTTCTGGGATGCAGAGATACTTCAGCATACAGAAATCAATCATTGTGATACATCACATTAAAAGCATGAAGGATATAAATCACATGATCATTTCAATAGATGAAGAAAAAGCCTTTTACAGGATTCGATATCATTTCATGATAATACTAAACAAACTAGAAGAAGAAAACTAACTCAGCATAATAAAGACAATCTATGAAAAGTTTTCAGCTAACATCATGCAAAGTGGTGAGAGATCGAAAACATTTCCTGTATCAGGGACAAGGCACTAGTGCTCTTGCCACTTCTATTCAACGTAATATTGGAGTCTTAGTCAGAGCAAGAAAAAATAAATAACAAGGATCTAAATTAGACAAGAAAAAAGTTATCTCTGAAGCTATCATAATCTTATGAACAATTCACTCCAAAGATTTCACCAATAGAGAAGAAAAATAAACAAACTGACAAAAAAATTCATAGGACTGAAGGCTGTGCTTACCAGAGTATGGTAAGGGGGAAAGAATCAGGGAATAAACGAGTAAATATAGTGGTGGTGGATGGGTATTGGAAGTCTAGGGATGGGTGTAATGTGCACAGATTGAACTGCAAACTCAATATATTGAAAATCATCTAGCAATGGAAACAAAAGAAATAATAAAAATTTAAAAAACAGAAAGAACAAAGAGAAAAAAATACATTCAGCAAAGTTACAGGGTATAAAGTCAATCTATAAAATCAGTCATGTTTCTATACGTTAACAATAAATTATCTGAAAAGGAAATTAAGAAAACAATACCATTCATAATACCACCAAAGCTACTTAGGAATAAACCTAAGGAAGGTGGTGAAATATTTGTTTACTGAAGTTTAGAAAACATTGCTGAAATAAAGAAGAAAGATACAAACAAATGAAAAGATATTCTTTGTTCATGGGTTGGAAGATTTTAGGTTGTTAAAATGTTTATATTGTTAATTTCTATTGTTTATAGTATCAGTACTACCCATAGGGATCCAAGATTAAATTCAATGACAAGCAAAATCCCAGTGGTAATTTTTGAAGAAATAGAAAAATTTATTCTAAAAATTTATATGTAATTTCAATTCATCCCAAATAGCCAACACAATTTTGAAAAAGAAGAACAGAGAGTAATCACACTTCCTAATTACAAAGCTACAATAATCAAAACAGTGTGGTATTGGCATAAGAGCAAAGCATATAAAAAGAGAATCTAGAGATAAGCCTCATCTATTGTCAAATAATCTTTAAAAAGGGTGCCAAGATCATTTATTGGGAAAAAGATAATATTTTCAACAGATGATGTTGGGAAAACAAGATATCAACATGCAAAAAATATGAAATTGGATCATTGTCTTACACGCATTTAAAAATATAACTCAAAATGAAGCAAAGGCATTAATATAAGACAACCAAATTATAAATATGCTAAAAGAAAGCACAGGGGGAATCTTCATAACCTTGGGTTTGGCAGTGGTTTCTTGTTTGTGACACCAAAGTTACAGTCAATGAAAGGAAAAATAAACAAATTATAGTTATATCAAATGTTAAACATTTATTCATCAAAGAACACAATCAGTAGAATGAAAAGACATTAAATGGGAGATTTGCAGGCTTTACATATGACAATGGTTTAATATCTAAACTATATAAAGAATGCCTACAAATCAACAAAAACTAATTGTCACATGATTAAAAATGGCAGACTTGATTAGAAATTTTCCTAAAGATGAAATCCAAATGAATAATCAGCCAACAAAAAAGATGAAAAGGTCAAAAATCATCAAAACCACAATGAAATATCGGCTCACATTTATTAGGATGATTACTATTTTGAAAGAACCAAAAACCAAAAAGGCCAGAAAATTTCAAGTGTTGGTGGGGATGTGGAGAAGTTGGAACACTCATTCAGTACTGGTGGAATTTTAAAATGGTATAACTGCTATGTAAAACAATATGGTAATTTTTCAAAAGATTTGAAAAAAGAGATCTCCCACATGATGCAGCAAATCCTACTTCCAGGTACATATGCAGAAATATTTAAATTCAGGGCCTCCACTATACAGATTTAATGCAACCCCTATTAAAATCCCATGGACTTTCTTTAGGAAATAGAACTAAAATCACAAAATTTGTGTGGAATAACAAAAGACCCCAAATAAAACAATTACGAGAAAAAAGAACAAATCTGGAGGAATTACATTTCCAGACTTTGAACTACATTACAAAACAGTAGTGATCGAAACGGCATGGTACTGGAATAATAACAGAGGCAAAGATCAGCGAAATAGAACTGACACACCAGAAACTGATCCACCCACATATAGTCAGTTAAGCTATACCAAAGGAGTCAAAGCATATAATGGAGAAATAAATAGCATTGGGAAAACTGGACAGCCACATGCAAAAGACTGAAGTTAGACCACTCTCGAGAACCATTCACAAAAATTAACTCGAAATGGACTAGAGATTTGGGCATAAGACCAGAAACCATAAAATTCTTGGAAGACAACATAGAAAGACATTCCATGACATCAGACTTAGAGAGGCCTTTGGGGACTCAACTCTAACACCAAGAGGAACAAAAAGAAAAATAAACAACTAAGGCTATATCAAGGGGTAAAGCTTCTTCACAGCAAAAGAAAACATCACCAAAACCAAAAGATGACGTATTAATTGGGAGAGAGATTTGTATTTCATATTTCTGACAAGGGCTTAATGTAAAAAATATACAAAGAACTCATAAAACTCAATTAACAGAAAAATGGGCAATACAATAAAAAATGGGAAGAGGAATTGGAAAGACATTTTTGTTAAGAGATATACAGATGGCCAACAGACACATCAAAAGATGTTCCTACTCACTGGTTATCGGGTAAATGCAAATCAAAGCATCAATGAGATATTATCTTACACCTGACAGATTGGCTACTATCCAAAAGTTTGTAAACAACAAATGTTGGAGAGGATGTTAAGAAAAGGGAACTTTTGCACTGTTGGTGGCAGTGCAAATTGGTGCTACTCCTATGGAAAATAATATGGAGATTCCTCATAAAGTTGAATGAGGAAATCCCACATGATCCCAACATCCCACATCTGGGTATATAACTCAAAAGATACAAAAACACTAGTTTTCTGAGATTTATGTACCCTTGTGTTTATTGCAGCCCTATTCACAATAGCTAAGAACTGGAAACTACCTAAGTGCCCACATCAGAAGAGTGGATAAATAAGATGTGGTATATATTTACAGTAGAATACTACACAGCCCTTAGAAGAGATAAAATCCTGTCATTTGAATTAACATGGATGGATGTAGAGGGGATTATGCTAAGTGAAAGATGTCAAAATAAGAAAGATAGATAATAGATAATCTCGCTCCTTGGTGGAGTGTGAATAGAAAAAACAAAGGAACAAAACAAAACTATCCCTTGGACACTTGAAACAGAACTGAGGTTGCCAGTAGGGAATAGTTTGGAGGGGATGGGTGTGGATGCCCTAATCCACATGATTGTGGAGCCCACTAGTGAGGAATACTTGGTGACTTGATGGAGGTCAGAGTTCCTTGATATGTATTTTAGGAATTAGGGAACTTTCTGTGCCCTTGTGGAGGGACGGTTTGGTAAATTGCCTCCAAAGGAGCAAGCCACATACCCCTGAGTTGGAATTTAAGGCCAGAGAATGGGGGGAGACAACCAATAAACAACTAATGCAAATAAAGTAAAAGATGCTTCCTCCTCTCTCTTCCTGCCTGCTTCTCTACTTGCCTTCATTCCTGCCTTCGCCTTTCCTATTAAAAAAATAAAGAAAAGGAGACTGCCCATATGGAGAACCTACACATATGAGTTTATTGTAATGTGTAAAATCAAAGTTACTGCAATAAAATTTTTTTAAAAAATAAAATAAATTCAGGGCCTGCAGGGTGTATTTTCACACCTATCTGTATAACAACATTATTCAAAGTACCAATGTGGTAGCATTCAAATGTACATTGACAAATGAATGGATAGTGATGATGTGATATATACAGACATTTGAGTCTTACTCAATTCTTGTGGATGAAGAAAATTGTAATTGTAAAGGGACTCAATGGACAATGGTGAAGAACTTTTGGCAATTTGGTGGTGGGCAGATTGTCTTGTCATATATCTGAGGAATGGGGAACCTGCACATATGGGTTTATATTATTTTATAGATCAAAGTTATGTCAATAAATATCTTTTAAAAATGAAGAGCATCTTGTGAAATGCTGCAAGATGGATGCATTTTGAAGATAACTGGCTAAGTGGAATAAACCAGTTATAAATGGACAAATCCTGCATGATCCCATTTGAAGTAGTCCAAATCAGAGAGAAAGAAAGTAAAATAATGATTACTAGGGCCTGGGGGTGAGGGAATTGGGGTAAAGAGCATTTATTTAAAAGGTATAGAGTTTCAATTCTGCAAGATGAATACATTCTGAAAATCTATTTCACAACAACATAGACTTAATGTCACTGAACCGTATAGTCAAAAACGGTTACAGCAGTACACTTTATGATTCGTACTTTTTCCACAATAAAATCTTAATTAAAAGCACATCAATTGTCAAAATAATTAAGAGTGCAGAAAAGATAATTTAGAAAAAAGTAAACATGACTCATTTTCTACAACTCAAATGTTAATATTTTGGCAAATGTTCTCTTGGCCTTTTTTCCTTGTTTATATATGATTATTTAAGTAACAACTTCCATTTGATGGTGGCTCACATCTCCACAGTTTGACATGTTGATTCACTTTTTAAAGAGATTCTTTTTTTGTGGGGGGAGCAGGACGTTCCCTTGAAATTCTTTTCTATCAAATAACACCTTTTTATACTTGGAGAAAATTTTACTGATTATTTAAATGCAGAAACTTCAGCATGGCATATTAACTTTAGTAGGTCTGTACATTTGAAAGTTTTAACAAGTGGTTATTTTGTGAGTTAGTAAGGATAGGTGGTGTTGCAATTACAAATCACCACATTTTGGTAGCTTATGCAACAAAGACAGGTTTCTAACTTTTACTTCATAAGCAGTGAGAGTAGGGTGGAGTCTGCCTCAAATAATCATTCAGGAACCTGGGCTGACTGGGATGCTTCCAGCTAGAATGCTGATGGTCTCAATGTCAAGGGAAGATTGAGACTAGAAGTTGAACAGAGACTTCTTGAGGCACCAGCCTGGAAAAGACACGTGGCACTGCCGTGTATTCCACTGGCGGGACTAGCCTCGTGATCCCCCCAGCTACAAGGGAACTGTAAACTGTATGTCTAAGAAGGTCCTGAGAACTGAATATTAATTAGCAGTGGTAGCATCTGCCATATTTTCTTTACAGGAAAAATAGTGTCATATTTGAAATATTATTATTTGTTCTTACAGGAAGAGTGAGAATGTGTGTGTGTGTGTGTGTGTGTGTGTGTGTGTGTGTGTATGGTGACAGAGAGAAAGGGAGACAGTGGGAGGGAGGGAGGGAGGGAGACAGAGACAGAGAGACCAAGTGAGAGACAGAGAAAATGTGTGTAATATAAATTACCCACAGGAGATTAAGAAAGAAGGAGTTGTAGTTTCACCTTTCAGCAGTAGGTCCAAAAATGAATCATGTAAAAGGCAAAAACCTACTTGCTCTCAAATTGCCTATGAGGTGTTTTTTGCTGATAAAACCAAACTTTGAGGAAATTCAGTGTCGAATATTAATGATTGATAAGCTACTAAGGCTAGACGTTGTCAATAGTACTGAGACAGGAAAGCAGGTAGACTTAGGGAGGGAAAAGGCGTATCTTTCCATTGAACCTGATGCAGATGGACTTTGATTTTGAATAAAAGGACATTTGGTGAAGGTAATCTGGTCAGAAGATAATGGGAGAAACATGACCAGGGTCTGGAAGGATGACTTTGAAAATTAGGCCTATAACGAGGAGTGACATCTAAGCAGCCAATTTTAAAGTGTGGTCTTTGTGTTCTAATTTTCTTCTGTAATGTTTTAAGAATACTGCAATCTTCTTTACTTGTGCTTCTAAGCATTTATAAAAGGAATCTGTGTCTATTCATTGAGCTAAAATGATAGAATGATAAAACACAGAAGAAATAAAAAGATTATGATGACCATCCAATAAAATTTCTCAAATATTTGCAGAAATAATATTAGGAGAGAACTTTCAAAAAAAATGAAATTCTGAGTCTGAGAATGGGGACCTGTTTTACTGTTATTTGGGTATTCTAGGAAGGAAAACATATGAAGACTGACTCTGGAATATGAATATCTTTGTAACACTTAGAAGGGCTTGAAAAAGGTAACATTAAGACATCTTTACTAAGAAAATGGATATGATAGTTCTGCTTTATTACTTCTTCCTGACTAGACTCTTGTAACAAAGTCTTCAAATCATGCATTTGTAATAGTGACTGGATCACATTATGCACCAAATATTCAATAATATAACTTGAAAAATCTTTAGGGACTTCAATGATAAAACAACACTTCCACACTGAGCGCTTGCTATGTGCCAGTAAATTCCTATAGATTAACTCTAATCCTAACAACTGTGTTAAATATAGGTTGTTATTTCAGTTTTTACTGATAATGAAAGTGAGAATAAGCCAGATTCAATAAATTACCCACATTCTCACAATTGGTGCTAAGCTGAGATTTGAACATACATCTTCTGGCCTCCAAAGTCTGCAGACTTTCCGTAAATACTATCCTTGCTCTCTCCACCCAACCTCAGGGCTCCCTCAGGCACCAAGCCTCTCTACTGAAAAGGGACTTGATGATATTTGACTTTCTCTAGCATCAAGAAAAACATTATTATTAACACAAAGCTGTGTACAAAGCATGATGACAGAGTGGGCGAATATAGTGTATGTGTAACTTTTCTGTATCACTCTAACAAATGACTGTAACCTCAGTGCTCAATCAACACAAATTTATGATCTTCCAGTTCTGTTGGTTGGAAGCCTGACATGTTCTCAGGAGGTTAAAATTAAGTGTTGTCAGGTCTGCGCTCCTGAGAAGAACTCATACCCTTGCCCTTTCTAAGGCCACTTGAATTTCTTGGTTTGTGACCCTTTCTTTCATCTTCAAAACTAGTCATCACTTTGCATCATTCTGATCTCTTCTTTTGTCACATTTCTCTCTCCTTCTCCTCTGTCTCTCTCTTCTACTTTTAAAGTCCCCTGAAATGACATCTAATTCACTTAGCTAATCCAGGATAATCTCCCTATTTTTAAGGTCAGCTGTTTAACAGCCTTAATTCTATCTATAACCTTAATTTTTCTTTGACATGCAATCTAACATACTTACAGGTTCTGGGGATTAGGACGTGGGCATCTTTGGGGAACCATAATTCTGTCTACAGCAGTGCATTACGGATTCAGATTGAATCTAGAATTTGTTCCTGATTTGCTCAGGCATTGCTGTGAGTCTGCTTCATTTCCCCTTGTGTTTCAATATGCATGTTTATAATCAGTCTGGTAGTGACTGCAATTGAAAACAATGTTGAATGCTTTCAAAGTGGCTCAATATCAAAGGCAAGGAGAAAGATCCTGGCTATTTTGCTTGGGGACAATATATGAGGAGTGAGACATCTGAACCTTGGGACCAGGGTTTAAGCCCCTACTCTCCTACTCACCATGCACACTCTTGGGTAAACACTTGACCTTTCCTGAGAATTTTTTTCATCATCTGCAAAATGGAAATGTTAAAGATAATACCCAAGTTGTTACGAGAATCAAATGAGTTGATTCTGGCACACAATGGACATTTACTAAGCGTTAGTTATAGTTACAGAGGCATGTGTGTTTATTAGCAAAAATAATTGGTGGTTAAAATTTAGGAGTTGGCATGTGTTTGAAGTGAGAAGTCAAGTATGGCAAAATGAAAATAGCAGAAATGCTTCAGGAGTACTTTTCAGAAAGAGACATGGGGGCTTGAACTGCATCAAAGTGACTATGGGCTGGAGAGTTTAATGCTGAAGAATAGACTCCTTGGCAGCACTCTTGAGAAACCTCCAGCTGTCTCTCCATCACTGAGTTACACTTCTGTGTCTTCTGGGAAGTTCTTTCCTTGAACCTGTCTTTATCTTTCCCAGCTCTGAGCCTTTTCCCACTTCCTTCTCTCTCCTTGACTGTCCTTTTATCTCTGCCTTTTGAAATATCTCAAAAACCCATTTTCTTCATGAAGCCATTATTTTATCTCTAAGCAGAAAGGATTTTTCCTATTCTGAATTCCTCTAACACTTCACCTGTGAGCTCTTATATTGTGGTTAAGTTATTCCTTTTTAACTAGAGGTACACAGTCTTTGTTTACTTTTGTGTCTTTCATGGCGTGTGTTATGTGCTCGGTGAAACTCTGTTGAGTAAATAGTCGATGGCTGAGAAAGTGAGAGTGTACCATGATCCCCAAAATAATGTCTCAGCGATTTTTTGTTAAGAAGTTGGACAGTGATATCCATCTTTCTAGATCTTAAAAAAAAAAAAAAATCTCTCTTCTCTGATTAAATGTAACTCCCTTGCACTGTTACAGGTCCCCAACCCTGAGTGCTAATTAGAAATCTCTTTGAAACATGAAAAGTACAGAGATGACCTGGGACTATCCTTAAGACCTCATATCAGCAGTCTAGGGTGAGGTCCACACATATGTGGTTTCTTTTGCTTCAAAGTCAGTTGCTTTTATTTTTAAATAATTTTTTAACATTTATTGCAGTTAATTTGTTTTAAAAATTAAAATGAACTCATATGTGTGTTTCCAATATGAATTTTTTCCCCATTCCTCAGATATATGTCAATGCGCCCTGACTCCACCAAATCACCATGTGTCATTCACTATTGTGCAGTGGGCTCTGTCACCACGTCCCCACTCCTTTGGTCCCCTTCTCCCCATCTTATTCCCTATTGGTAACTTCAGTTCTATTGCCAGTGTCCAAGAGTTGGTTTTATTTTACTGTTCCTATGTTTTGTCTATTCACATAGACATTTGTTATCTTTCTTCTTTTGATTTCATTCACTTTGCATAATCCTCTGTAAATCCCTCCCCTCTAAATCCCTCCATGTTGATTCAGTTGACAGGATTTCATCTATTCTAAGGGCTGTGTAGTATTTCATTGTAAATGTATATGCCACATTTTCTTTTATTAATTTTTTTATTGAAGGGAATTGTGTTTTGAGGTATACATAATAGTATTTTTGCATTTATATGTAGCCTAGTAGGTTTACCAATACTCACTCCCCCGCTTTGTTTTCCTCCCTTTATTTATAGTTAATTCCCTTTATCTCATTTCCCCTACCTCTCCCTGGTCACTTTTGTACCCTTTGATTTGCTTTGTTGTCTCCCACCACTGAGTCTATAGTTGTTTGGAACTGTTCTTTCTCTCTCTCTCTGACATCATATGGTAGCACTCCTATTGTATAGAGATTTTTTAATATTTTATATTATATTTTTATAGACATGTTTATAGAGATGCAAAATGAATTAATGTCATAATTATACCACATTATACCACTTAGGTAGTTTCCAGTTCTTAGCTATTGTGAATAGGACTGTAATAAACATGGGGGTACAAAAATCTCTGCAACTTAGTGTTTTTGTATATTTTGGGTATATACCCAGAAGTGAGGTGATGGGATCATATGGGATTTTCATCTTCAACTTTTTGAGGAATCTCCATACTCTTTTCCATGGGGGTTACACAAGCTTGCACTCCCACCAACAGTGTAAAAGTATTCCTTTTTCTCTATACCTCATCAATATTTGTTGTTTCCAAACTTTTACATAATAACCAATCTCTCAGGTGTAAGGTGATATCTGATTGTTGTTTTGATTTGCATTTTCTTGATAACCAGCAAGCAGAAACATCTTTTCATGTGCCTGTTGGCCATCTCAGAATATGTACATCCTCTTCAGAAAAAAAATCTCTTCAATTCCTTTTCCTACATTTTGATTGTATTGCCTGTTTTTCTGTTATTGAGTTTTATGAGTTCTTTGTATATTTTGGATATTAAATCCTTGTCAGAACTATGTAAAACATGTATCTATGCAAAACAAGTATCTTCTGCCAGTTACTAGGTTGTCTTTTTGTTCTGGTGATATTTTCATTCAATATAAAGAAGCTCCTTAGTTTGATGTAGTCCCTGCTGCTTAGTTTTCTTTTTGTTTCCCTTGATGCTGGAGTTCAGTCCCCAAAGAGCTCTCGGAGGCTGATGTCATGGAATGTCTTTCTACGTTGTCTTCCAGGAATTTTATGGTTTCTGGTCTTATAGTCAAGTCTGTAGTCCACTTCAAGTAAATTTTTGTGAATGGCACTAGACAGTGGTATAAATGGTCTAGCTTCATTCTTTTGCAGTGAATGTCCAGTTTTCCCATCACCATTTATAGAAGAGACTTTCCTTTTTCCATCATATGCTTTTGTCATAGATAGACTAAGTGAGTGTGAGTCAGTTTCCTGTGATTCTGTTACTTTGTAGTATAGCTTAATGTCTGGGAGTGTAATCTCTCAGGATTTATTCTTTCTTCTCATAATACCTTGCCCATTTGGGGTCTTCTCTTATTCCATATAAATTTCAAGATTCTTTGTTTTATTACCTTGAAATAAGTTCGTGAGATTTTAATCAGCATTACATTAAATCTGTATATTGCTTTACATAAGATGGGTATTTTACCAATGTTGATTCTTTCCAACCATGAGCAGGGTTGTCTATCCATCTCTTTGTGTCCTCCTCTATTTCTTTTAAGAAGGACAAGTTTTAATTGTATAGATCTTTTACCTCCTTTGTTTAGTATATTTCAAGATATTTGATTTCTTTGTACTTCTATTTCAAGTAGCATGGTTTTCTTGATTTCATTTCTTCTAGCTTGCATACAAAAATGAAACTTTTATGCATTGATTTTGTGGCCTGCCACTTCACTGTATTCCTTGATTAGTTCAAGTAGTTTTTTTGACAGTATTTTTAGGGTTTCCACATATATAGTCACGTCATCTGTAAATAATGATAGCATTACTTCTTATCCAGTTTGAATTCCTTTTATTATTTTTCTTGCCTAATTGCTCTGGCTAAGGCCTTCCATATGCTATTAGATAGCAGTGGTGACAAGGGACAACCTTGCCTTGCTCCTGACTTTAGAGAAAATGCTTCCAATTTTTCACCATCGACTATGATACTGGTTGTGGGTTTATCATATATGATCTTTAGTATGTTGAGGTTTATACCTTCTCTCCCCACTTTTTGTAGAATATTTATCCTAAATGGGTATTGGGTCTTATAAAAAGCTTTCTCTCCATCTATTGACATTATCATGTCAAAGTTGGTTCTTAACCATGTCTGGGAAGGGTTATTATTGACACTGGCATTGCAAAGTATTCCAGTTATAGGCTAGTGGATGTTTCCTAAAAAAATGAACAGAAAAGATTAGCTTGTACCACCACCAAATCATGGGAAAGAAAATATACTCCCACTGCACCCTGACTCCTAAGCTATAAAGCAAAAAGCAAAATGCAGTACGTCTGTCTGGGCTTCAGTGAGAAATCTGCTACAGATAACATTCAACTAAAGCACAAATAAATAAGACCGCCTTCGATAAAGAACTGAGAAACTCTGCACTTGGAATCTGAAAGATGAGATTTTTCTAGAAGCTTTGTCTTGAATTCACCTTACCCAAGTGAATAAAGCCTCAAAGTTTAAACTAGTGACAACCTTTGTATATTACACATTAGTGAACTGGGACCTGACTAGTCATCCAGTGCTCCATCAGTCAAGAGCTTAGCCAGGTGGAAAGTTTCACTTAGGCAATGGAGGAAGAGTGAGAAAAATGGCTGAGGAGGTTCAGAAGTCAGGATTCATTTTATTCACAAAATGGTACTCCCAGTCTTGCTTTTTTTTTTTAATGTATACTTTTATCCTGTTATGGAAGAAACAGAACCATAACTTTTATTATATAATTATATAGTTTCATTTCCCATATACTATCAGCAACTACAAATTGATTTTTCTTCTTTGCGATGTTGAAGTATTTCATTGGGTCGTTGGAAGATCATAGTATGCACCCATCCCCTCCTCTAGGCCTCCCAACCTCTGCTCCTAGGGACAGATGCTAAGATTCCTCTCTCTTGATCCTTATACCTCTTCCTTCTTTCAAACAGTTGTCTCCTTTTCCTAATCCCCTCCTTGGAATAACAGAAGAGTGAGCTGAAGAACATGACAGGTCCAATATTCTCAGTTTGCAAATGAGAAGAAACTGAGGCCCAGAGATGTGAATGACTTTGTTTGTTTGAAGTGTCCTGACCTGGAAAACAGAGTCACCATGAAAACAAAGGAAGTGATATAGGTGAGTGAGAGGAAATGATTTAGTAGCCCCCAATTAGTTCTTTGGGCATCAAGAAGAAGGGTAGCATATCTAGGAAGTCACTGTAAATCTGAAAAAAGCAGACCCAGGAAAGCCACCAGCTCAATCTCACAAATGCTAAAACTCCGAGGAGGTTGAACAGAACATTCTCTCCTTAGGCACAAAAGAAACAGATTTGAGACATGGAATTCTGGAACATTTGAATAAGTAACTCAGAAGTCACTTAATCTTATTCCCTGATTTACAGATCAGGAAACTCAATCCAAAACCACAAAGCTAATGAGGAGACAATCCAGATCATTACCTTGAAGGATCTCTCTACTTCCCTGGTGTATATTTGACTTTGAGGAGCATCGTGATATTATTTTTCAGAAGGTGTTTTTTTTCCTGTTCAATTCTCCTTAATAGGGCCTGGCCATAAAATTTCTTAAACTTTCTGTATATCAGTGTTTATAGCAAGATTACTCACAAAAGCCAAGTGGCAGAAATAAGTCAAATATATATCATTGGAAATAGAGAAACAAAATGTATATACAAAAAAATGGGATATTCTTTAGCCTTCAAAAGGAATGAAATTCTGATACATACTACAACATGGTGCTAAGTGAAATAACACTTACATAAAGCAATACATCTTTTATGAGATATCTAGAATAAACAGGCTTATACAAACAAAGTAGAATAGAGGTTTCCATTGTGATTGGGGTATGAGGAATAGGAGGTTGTTGCTTAATGGATAGATTTTGGGTTGATACATTATGGTGATGGTGAATATATTTGATGTCATTGAAATAGACACTTAAAGATGGTCACATGGTTGATGGTGTCATAAAGTGCAAACTTCCCATTATAAAATAAATAAATCATAGGGATCATAAGTAAACCATGTGCAGTATGGGGACTGTAGTTAACAGTACTGCTGTTTATTTGAAAGTTGCTAAAAGAGTAGATCCAGAAAAAATTGTATGGATGTTACCTAGACTGATTATGGTTATCATTTTGCAAAATATATACAAATTTCAAACCATTATGTTTTATACCTGAAACTAATATACTATGTCAATTATAAATCAATAAAATGGTTACAGTGGTACTTTTATATTATGACCATTTTACCACTACAAAAAATGGAAAAAATATTCTTTTTTTCATCACAAACCAGTTGAGTCTCTAGTCATCAGAAGCTTAGGTAAGTGGGACAGGGAGTCAGTCAGACCTGAAATCATGTCATGTCATGTCACCACATAGTAATTAAATGGACCCTTGTCTTTCTAAGGCCTACCACTGTCTGAAGAAATGATATCCTATAGAGCAAAATTAAGGAATTCAAAGTGTGCCGAGTTACTGCTATAGCCATTCTATATACACACAAAAGAGGGTGGTATGTATGGAAGGTATAAGAGCAGACTGTGTGGACAGCTGCCTGAGCTCAAACCCTTACTCTATCACAGACTAGCTCTTTGACTCCTGTGAGGTATGCTTTCTGTGTCAACTTTCCTCATCTAGAAAACCTAGATAATATTGGAATCCATCTCATAATTTGTTATTAAGATGAAACAAGTTAGTGTTATAAAGCATTCAGAATAGTGAGTTGTCACCATTAGTTTGATTACATGCTGTGAGGGTTGTGGAAATATGAGTGGTCTCTGCCTGCCCTCAAGGCATTTATTTCTTACTGGGGAAAATCAGGTTAAGACTTAACAGCAGTTAGCCAACACCATAGAACAGTATTTCATTTGCTGGAGTAACCAGTAAGAAGCATCAAAGAGCATTTTGTACTTTCTAGGGTTCCTCCACTGACATAAGTTTATTTGATCCACTGCTTTCGCATATTGGAAGCAAGAGACTCAGAATTATTTCCGTCCCAAAGACTGCAAAGAATATGAATTTTTGGAACTCAGAGAAAGGAGAAAGTAAAGTTGGTCTCAACTCATCAAGGAAGGCTTCATGAAAGTGTGACTTGAAAATACCTTGAGTAAGAAGAGGATGATGAGAAGACTATCTCAAGGTGGTACACAGAGTAGAATATGAAAAATGTTGTTTATTTGTTCCAGAGTTGTGCAACACACAAGTGTGCTGCCACACAGGGCAGCCTGCCTGGACGGGGAACCACATGAGCAGGATCTGTCTGTAGCGGAGGAAGAATGTGTTCGACTGGTAGAAGTGGTTTGGTGGTAGAAGGAACATTTGATGGAGTAAGAAACCCAGTGTGATAACAATCAAGTCGCTTTACTTTTTGGATTAGATTCTGAGAATTCCTACAGTGAAAGGAGTTTGGAAATAGGAGACATGTGGTTTCACTCTGGAGGTGCTCCCAGTCAACTTTGTGACCTTGGGTAAGTCATTCCAACTCTCTGGGCTCCATTTGTCATCTGCAGACAGAGAGAAATTGAGCAGGGTGACTCTAGCCTTCTATATTTGTGCCCATTAAGAAACCAAAAATTTTTCATTGCATGGCTGTTCCTGTTCTCCCTACTGAAAGAAGAGGAGCTTAGGAAAAGGTCTTTTCTGAATATTATTATGGTGTTTTCATCTTTTTAAAATAAAGTAAGATGGAATAGAGTTAGGCTTTTTTTCTCTGAGTCATGTATATTTTAGTTCACAGGGCAGCAGCAGATTCAAATACACTATATTTCTCTTGTCCCTTCATTTACTGCAGAGCTCAGAGTTTGTGCTGATATGGTTGCCTGCTCTTTCTTTGGAATCTAAAATGACAGGAGCTCTTTGAGCTGCCCCTTTTGACAACACATGGTTGGTGTCAACAGTGTATCCTAGAATTGGATTTAATCAAATTAGTAAAGAGTTGAGATACTTGAGATACTTGTCATCGTTTCACTGTGGGAGAAACTGAGGCTGAGAATAGGGGAGTGACTTAACTGATATGCAAAATAAAGGCTAAGTATGTTAACGAGATAAAGCTTTCCATTTTAGAGCCCTCTGTATTAACCACACATGATGATGAGTGTCGCTGGTGTGGGGAGCGGAGCTTAGGCTTTGCCAGGGCCAACAGATGGGTTTGGAAGCCAAGGTGAAGAGAAACGTTTTACTCTCCGCGTGTAATCGGCATTTACCATTTGCTTACAAGAAGAAACATTAAACAATTTTCCACATTTCCTCTAAACGAATGGGACTCTGCAGGAAAACCCTAAAGGGAAGTGTTTGAGAAATCGGTGGCAAAGGAGTTTAACTATGAGCAGAATGAGCCAGTTCGTTCTGTTTGCTTATTAATAGGTTCTGTGTCGCCAGCTCCAGGGGGAATGGCCTCTTGAATAGCTGGCGGGGAAAAGCATTCAAGGGCTCTGCTTGATGGAAATAGGGAATAACGGGAAGGGAAAGGAAGGGAAATAACTTCAGAAAAGATTGGAGAGCCTGTCTTCTGGAATGAAAACAAGCTGCTGCTAATTTGACTGTCTAAGTTGCTGTGATGGCTGGTTTAGAGCTGAGCATTAGGCTGAGTGGCACAGAAAAGTTGGAGGTTTGCTTCTCATTTGCAATTTAGACACAGTGCGTATTCCATACATCTCATTGTCTGAGACACAGCTGTGTTTAAAAGGCAGCCCGTTTCAAAGGACAATCTCCTAAGGCTGGGGTGTGTATGTAATTGGGTGAGAAAGGTGGTTGACACTGATTGTGGATTAATAAATATGTGAGATGGATGTGTTTCTCTTTGCGAGGTGTTATCTAACTATAATATGTATAGCAATGTCACCCTCCTCCTGGAGCATTCAGTTGGTCATCTGGTTGACAAATGTTTATTTATGCCTGATCCAAGCCTTGTGTTGTGTTGGGGACATGAAGCCAAGTGTGTTGTATACTCTATTCTCAAAGAGGCTGGTAGACAAAGGAGAAAACAATAGATAATCATAACACAAAACGACTGTCATTTAGGGCACGGATTGACAGAGTCTTGATGTAGGAGTTCCTATTTCAGGGCTGGAAAGATAGAGAGGGCAGGGCACCACAACAGACTCCTGAAGGAGAAGATTTCTGGAGGCAGATCTGGAGTTAGCTGGCAGATTTTTCTTTTCTAATCTAAGGTATGTATTTTAATTACTCTAGGACCCACAGAAATTGCCTGCATATTTGTGTATGGTGGTGTCTTCATCTGTCTTTCTTCAGAAGATATATAACTTGCATCGGATTCTGATAGACCTAAGAACTTCTCTTTTCCCAGTTAATTATTTAAATTAACTGCACAGTAGTCTTGAATATTACACCAGTGTCCAATAAATAGACATTCTGTTTCCCATAAGTATATGTATTTATGTCTATATATTTGCATGTATTTATATGAAACTTTGTAAAGTGAGTGTAAAGTCTTTTTGCATATACGAATTTTCTTAAAGTCTTAGAAGCACTATTATGTCATCAAATAACGTGAATATTTTAAAAGATTTTCCTACGTATTGTCAAAATTCCCTCTCCAAATTTTTACAGGTTCACACATTTATCAGCAGAGGGAGAGTACCATTTTTCTGAAGTTTTGAAAGTTTTTCAAATTATCTTTTCATTAAGAAAAAAGCTTAAGCATAAAGTGGTACAAAAGATAGACACCCATGAAAATCTACTCATAGACATCTCCAACAGTATGTGATACTGTCTGTGCTTTAAAAACGCATATTGAATGCATTGTTAAGTATAAGTCTCTCCAAATGTTCAGACAGGTCTCCTCCGATGTTCAGAACAGGTTTTTTCTTGTCACCTTATGAGCTAAAACTAGTGGAGGCTCTGCAGGCTCTGCAGGCTTCGAGAGAAACTGTTACCATTACCTTAACTACCTAGAAGAATAAAGATTCCTGAAATTTAGTGTCATTTCCAGAAATACCCATTTAAATGATATAGCAAACATCTAGATACAAAGCATCTCTGTCTCATTTTCTCACACTGTTGCCTTTTTCTTTCTTTGATGCCCCTGGCCTTTATCCCACTCATTAGCTCAAGGATAAAAACCCTCAGTCTGTCTTATTTACTCTAGAACTCACAGCCATGTAAATTCTCCATACATGTATAATTAAATTTGTTCTTTTTCTTCTACTAATCTGTGTGATACTAATTTGTTTGCTCAATCAGTCCAAGGAAAACCTAGAGGGATAAGGGAAAATTTCCCCTTTGCCTCTGTAATACTAAACACAGCGACTGTAATTTTCCTTTAAAAATTCATGTATGCCCCTTTTTTCTTTTTTGTTTTCCCTGCCATCCTTTGGATTGAACAGTTCTTGTTAGTCCCCATGTTACTACTGCTGCTTTAGAAATTATATAGATTATTTGTTTCTACTTTTTTTAGGGATTACCCTTTAATTATTTTAAACAGTGTTATTAAGAAATAATTCACATGATATATAATTCACTTATTTAATGTGCACAATTTAATTAGTTTTAATATATTTTAATTATTCTCCTCACCCTTCTGCCCTTGGCAATACTAATCTATTTTCTATTTCTGTGGATTGACTATTGTGGCTATTCCAAATAGATAAGATCATATAACATGAGGTCTTTGCTAACTGACTTTTTAAAGTTAGCAGAATATTTTTAAGGTTCACTTATGTGTACCATGCATCAATATTCTGTTCCTTTTTTTTTACCTATTGAATATAACCCATTTTTTGCATAGGCTACCTCTCTTTACCCATTTGTCAGTTGGTGAACATTTGCATTGTTTCCACTTTTTGAATATTATAAATAATGAAATAAAAATCCATTTACTAGTTTTTATGAAGACATGTTTCCATTTCTCCATATATATACACACATATGTATGTATGTATATATGTATATATACCTCAGAATATATATATATTTATATATTTATATACCTCAGAATAAAATTGCTGTGTCATATGGTAAGTCAGTAATTAAAATTTTAGAGGAACTGACAGACTGTTTTCTAAAACAATTAAACCATTGTCCATTCCCATCAGCAATGTATGAGGGTTCCAATTTCCCCACATCCTCCTTAACAATTTGATTTCTATATTTTAAAATGAACATTCTAGTGAATGTGAAGTATCTAATTGTGACTTTAATTGTCATTATGACAATTAAATGAAACTGAGCATCTGTGCCTGTACATTTGAGTCATGCCTATATCTTTTTTGAAGAAATGTCTATTCAAGTATTTTACTCATTGTTAAACTGAGTTATTTACCTTTTAATAATTAAGTTGTGAGTGTTCTTTATATATATCTCCTTTATATATTCTGACTGCAAGTCGCATATCATATGATTCATAAACATTTTCTCCAATTTTGTGGATTCTCTTTTATTTTATTTTTGTTTAAATTGATAATTGTAGACAATAGAAATCTATTCTCTTATATTTCTAGAAGCCAAAGTCTAAAATCACCATCAGGGTTCAAATCAATGTACTGACAAAATCGTACTCTCTTGGAGGTTCTGGGTAGATATCTTTCCTTATCTCTTCTAGTTTTTGGTGACTTTGACATTCTCTGGCGGTGTCTGCATCAGTCAAAGCTCTATCTCCTCTCCTCCTCCTTCTCCTCCTCCTTCGCCTTCTGCTCCTCCTCCTCCTCTTTATTTTTTTCTTAGTGAGGTATAAATAACACATACCATTATGTTTCTTTCAGTGTACAATGTCTGATATTTGTATATATTGGAAAATGATCTCTATAGTAAGTCTAGTTAACATTCATCATGTATATATTTTAAATGATTTTTTGTGATGAGAATTTTTAAGCTATACATCCTTAGCAGCTTTCAAATATGAAATATAATATTAAACTATCATCACCATGTTGTAATTATATTACAGAGACATATTTATTTTATAACTGGAAGTTTGTACCTCTTGATGCTCTTCACTGCTGCTTTTGCCTTTAACAATCACCAATTTGTTCTCTTTATCTATAATTTTGATTTTTTGTTTTTATTTTAGATTCCACATATAAAAAATATCATATGGCATTTGTCCTTCTTATTTTGACATTTCTTATAGTACATGTAATAAAGATTCATTGTATTGTTACAAATGGCAAAACTTAATTCTTTTTATGCCTGAATGATATTCCATTATATATAATTTAAAAAACCATTTATCTATTGATGGATACTTAGGTTGTTTCCATATTTCGGTTATTGAAATAATGCGGTAATAAACAGGGGGGGCATGTATATTTCCAAGTTAATTTTTTCCTTTTCTTTGGCTAAATACTAAAAAGTGGAGTTATGGGCTTATATAGTAGCTCCATTTTTAATTTTTTGAGAACGTCCATATTGATTTCATGGTGGTCAGACCCATTTATATTCCCACCAATAGTGACCCAAGATTCCTTTTTTGCCACATCCTGGCTAATATTTGTTATTTCCTGTCTTTTTCATAATAGCCTTTCTAACAGATTTGAGGGATATCTCATTGTGGTTTTCCTTTGCGTTTTCCTGATAATTAGTGAAATTGAGTATATTTTCATGTACTTGTGATCATTTGTATGTTTTCTTTGGAAACGTCTACTCAGATTTCCTGCCAATTAAAAAAAAACTTTTTTTAACTGTTGAATTATATAAGTTCTTCTTTCATAAACTTATGGACATCATCCCCTATCATCATGTATGTATGATTTGTAAATATTTAATCCTATTCAGTAGGTTGCCTTTTAGTTTTGCTGATATTTCCTCTACAGTACAGAAACTTTTTTGTTTAAAGTCCACTTGTTTACTTTTGCTTTTGTCCCCTTTGCTTTTGGAATCAGATTAAAAAAAAATCATTGCCAAGATCAATGTCAAGGAACTAACAGCCTATGTTTTTACTCAGGTCTTACATTCAAGTGTTTAATCAATTTTAATTTAATCTCTTCTATAGTGTAAGATAGTGGTCCAGTTTCATTCTTTTGCATAGATTTCACAACACCATTTATTGAACAAACTGCCCTTTCTCCATTGTATATTCTTAATGTCTATTTGTACATTAATTGAACATGAATGGGTGAGCTTATTTCTGGGTTCTGTACTGTGTTCCTTCAAACTATGTGTTAGGTTCTATGCCAATATCGTACTATTTTGAATATTATACCCTTATATTTTGAAATCAGGGAGTATAATTGTTCTAGCTTCTCAAGATTTCTTTGGCTGTTTTTAGTCTCATTGTGATTCCATATCATTTTTAGGATAGTTCGTTCTGTTTCTGTAAAAAATGCTATTAGGTTTTTGAGAGGGATTGCACTGAAACTGTAGATTGCTTAGCATGCTATGGATGTTTTAACAATATTAGATCTCCCAATTCATGAACATGGAATGTTTGTCCGTGTGTGTCATATTCCATTCCTTTCATTAATGTATTAAAGTTTTCAGTAGAAAGGCCCTTTTCCTCCTCGGTTTAATTTATTCTTAGTTTTTTAAATATAATTGCACATAGAATTATTTTATTAATTTCTCTTTTGATAACTCAGTATAAGAGTATAGAAAAGCAAAAGATTTTTATGTATTGATTTTGTATCCTGCAACTTTACTGAATTTGTTTATAGTTCTAACAGTTTTTCGGTGGGATCCTCAGGATTTTTTATATATAATACATCATCTTCAAATAGTGACAGTATTACCTTTTCCTTCCTATTTGGATGCCTTTGATTTCCTTTTCTTACCTAATTTCTCTAGTTAGGGCTTCCAATCCAGGATGAATAAAAATGAAGAGATAGGCATCCTTGTCTTATCCCTGACCTTAGAGGAAAAGTTTCAGCTTTTCAACACTGAGTATGATATTAGCTATGAATTTTTATATATGACCTTTTGTGTTGCGGTATAGTCCTTCCAAACCAACTTTTTTGAGAGTATATTTTACTTTCTTGATAGTATCCTTTGTAGTACAACAGTTTCTAATTTCGGTGAAGTCCAATTTAGCTATTTTCTTTTCTTTTGTCACTTGTACTTGATATTGAATCTAAAAGTAATTTGCCGCATTCAATATATTTATTTTTGTGTTTTTTTCTTATGGGGTTTACTGTGTTAGCTGTTAAATTTATACCTTTAATCTATTTTGAGTTAATTTTTGTATATGATCTACCTGAGGGATCCAAGCTCATACTTTCCCATATGTATATTTAGTTGTTTCACCGCTGAACCTTAACTTAATAACATGCATATTTTACTTAACATAATCCTAGGTTTCTCTTTATATCTACTTTCCTTCAGAATAATCAGACCGCCATTCACCCTGATTATTCATCTTTGATGGTATTTAGGTCTGTATTTTTCTTCTACCTTGTTTTTAAAGTTTCTAGCAATCTTAAAATGGATACTTATCTAGTATCTTTGCTCGCCATTGCTATTATCTCCCACTTCTTTCTTCTTGGTTCTTCTTTATGAACCAAAGTACATCCCTTAGAGACTATTACAGTGTAGGTGAGTAGTGGATTCTTACTTAAGGTGAAAGTTTAGTTGGATATATCACTTTGAAGATAGCTCAATGTCACTTGGCTTCTAATATTGCTGTTGAAAGTTGAGCAATAAGAAAACTGTCTTTTCTTTTAGATCGCTTTAAAAATCTTTTTCTTTTCCTTTTGATTTTCACCATAAGTATCTCAGTATCTTTTAATTTGTCCATTTCCTTCTTTTGTGAAAATAGGAAAAAAAGAGATGAAAAATTTCCCGTTTTTAGTAACACATTTACACACTAACTGCATCTCTGTCCTTATGCTTGAATTTCTCTTTTACTTTGAGACATTTGTCCATGTTCCTGATTCAAGCTCACCCCTCTACTTAAAAACTAGATATCCCTTCATACATAAGCAAAGACATTATTCCAAGACCCAACCCCTAAGCCCTCTCTACCCTACATAGCCATTTCATCTCCCTATTAGACTTACCCATCAGTATGTAAATAGATTTTATTTAACTTGTCATAGAATAAACTCTCTTGACTTCATTTCTACTCCATTTGGCATTTCATTCTCCTCTTTCCCTTTCCAGCAAAACTCCTTGATAGACTTGTCTGTATTTACTGACTTCAGATTCCTTCTTCCATTCTTTCTTGGACATACTTTAATCAGAAGGTCACTAATCAGTTCCATGTTGTTAATTTGAATTGTCCGCTCTCAGACTTCATTTTACTTGACATATCATCAGCATTTGGCACAGATGATCTTGATTGAAAGCCATCCTTCACCAGAACACCACATTCTCCTCACTTTCCTTCTGACTTACTGCTTGTTCCTTCTCACTCTATTTCTTGGTTTGTTGTATCTCCTTAACTGTAACTTTGGAGTGTCCCTGGTTCAATACATGGATATTTTCTCTTCTGTTTGTACTCACTCTCTTAGTGATTGCATCCAAATTCATGGTCTTAAAAATTCTCTAGGAAGGTCTTCAAACCTGCAGTTCATGAGCCAAATCCAACTTATTACTGTGTGCTAAAGATAGCTTTTATATAAGAATATGTAAGAGAGATTACATATGATGTCTAAAGCCAAAGGCATTTTTATATTTGCCTTTTATAGAAAAAGTTTGTCACCCCTTGATCTACAGTGTGATGATGACTTCCAGATTTATCTCTGTGGTCTGAACCTCTTGCCAGAATTCCAGATGATTACGGAAAATATCCACAAGAATGTCTTTTTTTGCACCTCAAATTTAACTCATATAGAACTTTTTTTGTTCTGCCCACCTGTTCATGCTACAGTCTTCCTTATCACAGTTAACAGCAATATGATATTCCAGGAGTCAGAGTGTAATGATTGACTCTTTTATTTCATTTGTACCCCACATCCAATTTAACAAATTATGTTTAAAATAGACCCAGGCTCCAACCACTTTGACTACCTTTATAAGTATTAAAAATATACGGGCCAAAACCCCATGGTCTCTGACCTAGTTTTTACAATAATTTCCAAAAGGGTCTCCTTCGCTTTCCGTTCAGGCCATTCTTTACCCACTGGTTGAAATTAGGTCATGTTTTTACTTTGTTCAGCACACTCCCATAGCTTGCCATCTTGTTTCAAGTGAAAATCAAACCTTCCAGTGACCTCTAAGTCCTATGCAGTCTGACCTTGTCTCCTGCTGTGCTCCTCCTCTTTCACTTTCTGACAGTCACAGTGGCCTCCTTGCTCCTTTTCAAATATATCAGGTCTGCTTTGGACTTGGAGACTTTGCATTTGTTCCTTTTCTGCCTGAGACATCCTTCCCTCAAAATATTTACATGGTCACTCCCTGAAATTCTTCAGGACTTGATCACATATTACTATTTTTATGCCCTCTCTAACATGACTACTTAAAATTGCAACCTCCCTAATACCACCTTTTCCCATTCCTTGTTCTGGTTTTCTCTATAACAATTATCACCACTGAAAATATTGCAGTGGATTTTGTTTTGGTTCATGATTATGTCTTCCTTTCCCTGTAAGAGGATTATACACAACTATCCTTGCTATGCTTTTGTCGTATGCAGAAAACTTCCTCATGTAACACTGTCAGGTTTGGGTACATAACTTATTTTTGCTAGAAGAATGTGAGCAAACATGGCATATGCTACTTCTAGGAAGAAGCTTTACGTACAACAGTGTGATTGACTTGGTGTTTCTGTACTTTTGCTCTCTATCTCTACAACAGCATGTCCGCAGATCTCTTCCTTGAGTCCTTGTTCTGGAGTGCAAGAACACAAGGATTAGATCTATAGGCAGCCCACAGCTGAGGGCAGAGCCGAGGGCAGCCAGCAACCCTGGTATAACATTAGTGATGTCACTGAAAATCTTTGAGTCTGGAGATTGGTTTGTTACCTCAGTAAAAACTTAGTAATACACAAACTGTATGTTGTACTTAACTTTTCCACTCTTTTCTTCTTGGAAGTATAAGCCACAAAAGCAAGATCTTTGTCTATTTTGCTCACCATTCTCTTCCTAGTACCTAAAACTGTACCTGGTACATGGCTATATGTAATGCATTGATACAACAAGAAAAGTCTTCGCCATTTTCTCTTTAAATATTGCCTCTTCACATTCTTTACATCTTCTTTCCTAGAATTCTTTTGAAAGTATGTTGAACATTCTCATTCTATCTTCCATAATTCTTAACCACTCTTTTATAGTTTCCATTTCTCTAAATCTTCATGCTTCATTCTGGACAATTGCTTCAGAACTCTCTTCCAACTCTTTTTATCTGGGACTCATCTGCTGCTTAATCAATTCTGTAGGTACAATTCTAATGACAATATTTTTGTATTTCAAATTCTATTTTATTCTTTTAACAAGTCTGCCTATTCTAATGTCACACTGTCCTTTTCTTTCAATATAGTTTTTGCGCTGTCTTTATTTACTTTGACAACTTAAAATATTTGGCTTATATTCTCTAATTAAATAAGAAACTATTATCTAAAGTCTTGAGGGTTGGTAAATTCCTACATTTTTTGAGTTTGTGACGCTTGCTCATGGAGACTTTTTTCCCCGTGGTTTGTGATATTTTGGGGACACTCCTACCAATGAGCATTAAAGAAATGTTCTTATAGGATCCACAGTTGCTCTTTAAAAACAAATCATTGACTTGGATTTTCTTTTACAAAAAGAGTGCTAATTTGTACTCTGCTCTATATGTGGCTTAGATTTAAGTTTTCACCTTTTTTCAGGGAATTTTTTTTCTTCCAGAACATAATCAGAGATAATGATGTTGATAATGACCCCTTAGCTGCTGCATGGAGTTCTAAACTTCCTTCTGTACCGAGGGGGAAGTCTTTCAGGGTCCCACTTATGTGCAGGAGACTTACTCAGTGTAAAGACTCCCCCAGAATTCTTAGATCAATGTCTGCATGAGATCCTCACACCCCATTCCCAGCGCTGAGTAATCAGCTTTCAAGTTTCTTGTTCTATCTTTACGTTCTCTTTTGATCAGAGAATGCATAGAATGGTCTTTCTTGTCCCGAGATCGTTTAAAATATACATCACATCTCTATGTTTTCTATCATTTGTTATATTTTTGCAAAAAATAAATTCACTCATATGATATTTATTGTGAAAATTGTCTAAGGTAGATATCTAACTTTACTTCTTTCCCAGATAGTTAGCCAATTGTCTGAACATAACTTATTAAATAATTCATTTTTACTTTATTCCTTTATCATAAATTCTAGTGTATATGGGGTGAATTTGAGACTTTCTGTTTTGCCTTAATGATTTGTTTGTCATTCCCTGTTCTATTATCACATGCTTTCAGCTAGTATATCTCTCTAATGCATTTTATTATTGTGTAATTCAAGTCACTTTGTAGTCCTCTTGTTGCCTGTCTAGTGGCAGGTGTTGATTCTTTTCAATAGACTAGAGAATCATTTTGCTCAGTCACAAAGATATGAGGTTTGATTGAAATTATTCATATTAATAAATTAAAGATAATGACATCTTTATGATATTGAGTCAGCTCATGAAGGAGCATAGTTTGTCTTTTCATTTGAGAGTTTTTTCTCTATGTAATTCAATAAAGATTTCCATTAATAAATAAACCCACACATATATAAACAACTAATTTATGATAGAGAAGCCAAGGGCATATAATGGAACAAGGAAATATCTTTAATAAATAATATTGGGAAATCTGGCAACCAATTGTAAAAGAATGAACCTAAACCACTATCTAACACTACACATAAAAATTAACTCAAAAAGAATTAAGGACTTAAACGTATCACCTGAAATCATAAAATTTAAGAAGAAAACATAGATGATAAGCTCATTGGCATCAATTGCAGAGATGTCTTTGGAATTCCACTCCAAAAGTAAAGGAAGCAAAGGAAAAAAAAAGGGACTACATCAACTGAAAAGAGTCTGCATAGCAAAGGAAAACATCATCAACATGAAAAGGCAACCAACTGAATAGGAGACAGTATTTTCAGATCATGTATCTAACAAGGCATTAATATCCAAAATATAGAACTCATAAACTTGACAGCAATGGCAACGGCAATAGCAAAACAATGTAGGTGTGCTCTGGTGACTCACTAGTTAAGTTTGTGGCATAGTCCACATACCTCCCAAGGACCCAGACTGGCATCCTGAGGCTGGGAAGCAACCAAGATGAACAACTATGTAAAATGAAAACAAATATAAATGCTTCTTTAATCATTAGAAAAAAGAACGAATCTGGAGGGATTACATTTCCAGACTTTGAACTATATTACAAAGCTATAGTGATCAAAATGATATGGTACTGGAATAATAACAGAGGATCAGTGGAATGGAGTAGAATCACCAGAAACTGACCCACTCATATACAGTCAATTAATCCATGACAAAGGAGCCAAAAACATTCAGTGGAAAAAGGAAAGTCTCTTTAACAAATAATGTTGGGAAAACTGGACAGTCACATGCAAAAAATGAAGCTAGACCACTCTCTAACACCATTCGTAGAAATTAACTCAAATGTATTAGAGACTTGGATATAAGACCAAAAACCATAAAGCTCTTAGAAGACAACATAGGAAAGACTTTCCATGACATCAGAGTTAGAGAGGTCTTTGGGGACTGAACTCTAACATCAACGGAAACAAAAAGAAAAATAAACAACGGGGACTACATCAAACGAAGGAGCTTCTTCACAACAAAAGAAAACATCACCAAAACAAAAGGAAACTTACTAAGTGGGAGCTGATATTTGCATTCAATATTTCTGACAAAGGCGTAATATCGAAAATATACAAAAACTCACCAACAGAAGAATAGGCAATCCAATCAAAAAATAGGAGGAGGTATTGGAGAGACACTTTTCTGAAGAGAATATATAGATGGCCAGCAAGCACGTGAAATTATTTTCCTCCTTGTTGGCCATCAGGGGAATCCAAATTAAAGCAACAATGAGATGTCACCTTACACCTGAAAGTCTGGCTTTTATCCAAAAGTCTGGGAATAACAAATGCTGGTGAAGACGTGAAGAAAAGGGAACACTTTTACACTGTTGCTGGAAGTGCAAATTGGTACAACCCCTATGGAGAACAGTTTGGAGATTCCTCAAAAAACTGAAAATGGAAATCCCATGTGAGCCTGTCCTTTCACTTCTGGGCATTTACCCGAAAGATACAAGAGCACCACCCACAGAGATGTATGTGTCCCCATGTAGCCCTATTCACAGTAGCTAAGGACTGAAAATTACCTAATTGCCCAATACAAGATGAATGGATAAATAAGATGTGATACATATATACAATGGAATACTACACAGCCCTGAGAAGAGATGAAACCCTGTCATTTGACTCAGTATGGATGGAACTAGAGGGAATTATGGTAAGTGAAACAAGTCAAAAGAAAAAAGATACCAGATGAGTTCACTTATAGGTGGAATGTGAATAGACAAAAAAAAAAAAAAAAAAGGAAAAGATGAAACATAACTAACCCTGAAACATTTGCAACAGAACTGAGGTGACCAAACGGGAATGGGGCAGGTGGAGGCAAATGGTGGTGGAGCCCATTGGACAACAGAGAACACTTGTTGATTTGGTAGAGGGCATGATGTGCTGAAATATAGCTAAGAAATGGGAAACCTATACATAGGGAATTATTTTAGTGTGTAGAATAATTACTACAATAAAAATAGATGTAAAAAGATATGACAGTGAATAGATTACAAATGAATCACACAAAAATATAAAAATAAATGTTTCGTTCTTTTTCTTCCTGCCTGCTTGTTTGTCTACTAGCCTTCATTTTAAGGAAAGGCACAGACCTTTCCTTAAAAAAAATCCAATTAATATATGTCAGAGGGTCTCAATAGATACTTTTTCAAAGAAGACATATAGACAGTCAATAGTTATATGAAAAGATGTCCATAATCTCTTGTTATTAAGGAATGCAAATCAAAACAGCAATAAGATATCATCGCACATTTGTGAGAGTGACTACTATCCAAAAGACAAGAAACAGCAAATATTGGAGAGTATGGAAATCTTATACTCAGTTGGTGGGAATGTAAATTGCTGCATCCATTATAGAAAATTATGTGGATATTCTTCAAAAACTTAAAAATATAAATTTCATATAATCCAGTTATTTCACTTCTGGGGATTTACCTGAAGATACAAAAACACTAATTTGAAGAGATAGATGCACTCCCATGTTCACTGCAACATTTTTATAATAGTCAATAGTTGGAAATCACTTAAAGTCTATGAGCAGATGATTGAATAAAAATAATGTGTATATATATATATATATACATATACACACACACACACACACATTGGAATACTGCTTGGCTATCAAAAAGATGAAATCCTGCCATTTGCAGTAACATGGAAGGACCTAGAATTATGCTTAGTGAACTAAATCAAGCAAAGAAAGATACACACCATGTAAGTTTATTCATATGTGGTAGAAAGAAAAAAACAACAACAAATGAACTAAATAGCACAAAAATAAAATTTTAGACTCAAAGACCAAATTAAGTTACTGGAAGATAACAGGGAAGGTATTATATGGTGAAGGCTGGAATTAGGCTTTTTTAATGGTGAGCGCAGTGTGCTATATAGAGATGTTGATCTATCATAGAGCACACCTGAAACTTACATAATATTACCAAGTAAATATAAGTAAAAGTTTTACTTCATAAAAATTTTTAAATAAGATTTCAGTAGTTGTTCATACAACATTCCTTGTAAATTGATTTCTTTTGCTTTCTTTTAAATGGCTTAACATTTTTAAATTTGTGGCTAAATAAAATATAAAATAATATAAAATTTACCATATGAACTATTTTAAGTGTACAGTGTAGCAATGTTAAGTATAGTCACACTGTCATAGGATCTCCAGAACTCTTTTCATTTCTAAAGTGAAACTCTGGACCCATTTAATAGTAACTCTCGTCTCCTCTCACCCCCTGGCAAGCCCCATTTTACTTTCTGCCTCTATGAATTTGATTACGTTAGATACCTCATATAAGTGGAATTATATTGGAATTACACAGTATTTGGCTTTTTGTGATGACTTATTTCACTTACTATGGTGTTTTTAAGGTTCATCCACATGGAAGCATATATAAGAATATGTTTCCTTTAAGGTCGAAAAAACCATGTCATTGTACATAGATGGGACATTTTGTTCCTCCATTCATCTGTCGCGAGACACCTGCGCAGCTTCCATCTTTTGGGTTTTGTGAATAATGCTGTTGTGAGCATGGGTGTGTAAATGTCTCTTTAGACTTTATTTTCAATTGTTCTGGATATATACCCAGAAGTAGAATTGCTGGGTCATAAGGTAATTCTATTATTACAGACATTTTATATTGCTGTTATCAGTGAAATTTTCTTTGCCTCATATTCTATAGTTGGTTCTAGATGGATAACGGAAAAGCTATTGGATTTGGTGTGTCGTAACCAATGGTTATCAAGTTTAGGTTCACATTAGCGTCATCTGAGGAACTTTTAAAACACACACAGAGCCAGGAATCATCTAAGAACAATTCAATCAGAATTTCTGAGGTGAGTCCTTAGTATTAATCGTTTTGCAAACTTTCCAGGTGACTTTAAAGTGAAGCGACAGTTGCCACACCCTGGTAGAATAGTGACTGGATCAATTGCCTCTGAATGAGCTCAGGCCACATGCCCCTGGGTTTGAATCCCAGGGCAGGGTAGGGCGGTGGCAGTAAGGAATAACCAGTGTGAACAAGTAAATGCAAATAAAGTAAATGCTTCTTCCTCTTGTCTTTCCTGCCTGCTTACTCATTTTCATTCTTACCTGCACCTTTACTTTAAGATAGATAGATGACAGAGATTTAGATGATAGATAGATATACAGATAGCAGTAGACAGATAGACAGATAGAAAACAGACTAAAAGACAGACAGATGGATAGACAGATAGATAGACAGATGAGAGAGAAACTGACGGACAGATAAAGTAAAGCAACAACTGAGGAGCACTGGTCTGAAACAACTCACTAAAGTCATGTTAGATCTTACCAGTGTGGTTGATTTCCATGGCTATTTTAACAGATAATATCACCTGTAAAGAGTGATCTATTCCTTTTTATATTTATATCTCTCATTGACATAAACTTACTGAATCAACCCAAGCTCCCTCAATAATGCTAAAGGCATCTTTGTTTTTCATCCCCCGATTTTTTTTTTTTCTTTGAAGAAAAGGTACAGGCAGGAAGAGAAAGGAGGAAGAAAAATCTTTATTTTATTTTTATTTTGTTGCTCACACTGGTTGCTTCCCCCCGGGGTCCAGGACTTGAACCTAGGGGTCTATGGCTTGCTCCTCTGGAGAGGACTGATCAACCGCTGCTCCACCAGGATATACTTTTCCCCCCTGATTTTAAAAGAATGTTTTTGCTTTAAATATGACATTAGATGCTGTTTTCTTAATGAATATTTCTTAAGAGATGAAAGTAAGGAGTGTTTGAGGAGTTACATGTTAACATGTACGTATCTTTGGAAATTTTGGTGTATATTTTCTTGAAGCAAGTACACCTGATTTTAAAAAAGAAATCAAATTATGAATGCATTGTCTATTCATTTTACTAACAAATTTAGTAAAGATACATGCTTACTTTTCAATATATGTTGAATATGCCTTCCAATCTGCCTTCTCCCTCCCTCCTTCCCCTCTCCCTCCCTCCTTGCTCCTCTCTCCTTCTCTCTCTCCTCCCCCCATTTTTCCTCACTCCTTTCTCACCCCCTTTCTTCCTTCACCCCCTTTCTTCCTTTTTGTCTTCTTTTTATGAGGTAAAGACTGAGATTCATTTGGAAATAGTTGGGCAGATCTTATTTAACAAAATTCCATTTGTCTGTAGGTTTAGAATTCCTTCTGATTTTCACATTATTTTGGCTGGCAGATTTTCTTTTCTTCTGGTTGTGAATTTTCAGCTTCTTTCCCACCCCCTGCCCCACCCCAGAGGAACCAAGATCCAGGTTCAGATACCCCATTAAAATAGAAGTTTAATATCATTTTATCTTTGGGCATTTTAAGCAAGAGAGATGTCCCCATTAAAGGGGAGATGAAAGAGGAGGCATGCAGGGAAGGTATGATCGTATAGTAAGGTACTTGACACTTTGGTGCGGCATAAAATAGATACCAGTCGGAATGCATCCTGATAGACGCACCCTCATGTAATTCAACATCACTGGATTTGCTATCAGGTGATCCGAGCATTAATCCTACATCTAATGAGCTACTCATGCAAACTTGAAGAAGTCGTAACTCCTTTATCTGTTTCCTTCTGCGGGAAGATAAAAGTAAATGACCTCGAATTCTTGGCACTGTCCCCAAGTCTGAGTTGTGATTATTCCACATGTAAAATGGAACGGGGCAGACAGAGATGGACCAGAAGCAGGCAGGATGAAGGATGGGTTTGGAAGGCCCTGTTTGCAAGGGTGGGCTGTACAGCTGCTGGGGGGCCCTGGCCTGGGTAGGTGTGTGCCATTCCTGGCTCACATGCCAAGCTTGACGAAAAGGTTTGTTTTCAGTGGAAGAAGTCAGGGAGGGGACTTACCAGAATGGGTTTTTGTTTGGGTCTGGTATAGTCTTACCTGTGTGGGCAGTCTTTGCAATAATTCATTGAGATTTTCCTCCATAAAGACAGTGCTCACAGGAAGACAGTGGCAGAATTTTGCATATATTGTCAAGCAACCTTCACAGTGACCTAAGTGGGCAGATGCCAATGTGCCTCAGAGCAGTCACATAACTCAGACAAGCCAGCACAGATTGTGAACGGACAGAGGCAGATTCTGCCAGCATCTGTCTGACGCCAAAGACTGGTTTTCCTCACTAAGCTGATCCGCCTTAACTCTTGAGTTCTGTAGGTGAGGCTGTGTTGCTGATAGAAGAACCAAGGAAATGGGATCTGTTCCTGTGCTGGCAAGAAACGCTGAGCTCCTTCAGGTCAGTGACTGCGTTTTATCAACTTTCTAAACCCAACGACTAGCACAATTACCAGACCACATAGCAGACGCACAATAAATACAGTTAAGTGGAATCGAATTACATACCACACCAAATGGGGATTGAAAGCGCTCACTCTGTCTTTCTTGATGCTCTGTCTGAATTTGTCCTGGAGTCTTGGCCTGAATTTCTCCCTCCAGGTGCTTGTCAAGGAAGGGAGGGCCCGGATTTGAAGTATTTGCTTACAAGTTAATTTAGAGATCAGCAAGACTGAATCTCAGCACTGGGGGGAAGGAGAGTGATGCCTTCAGGCTGGCTTTTGAAACCAAACAATTAAGTTCATTAACAGTAATGGACCTGGGAAGATGAGCAGCAGGAAAAGACAGAAGTATAAAATGAGCAATAGCGCTTCTCTCACCTTGTCTTCCTCCCTCCTCTCTCTTTTTGTCTCTCCTCCCAAAGTGAAATTTGCTGACCCTCTGGGCTTTGTTTATCCCTAACCCATCCCACCCCAGAACTGCAAAGCTACCACCTTCCTGAAAAATAGCAACCAATCATGGTAGAAAGACCCTTTACAAAGGCCCAGTTTAAACCAGTTTGGTACAGAAAGGCAGTTCTTGCATTTTGAAACATTGATGGATCAATCCAGACACTAAGATCTCGAAGGACCAGGACCAATCATAGTACGTGTGTGTGTGCGTGCATGTCTAGAGCAGTGCAGTTCTTGGCACAAAACAGGTGCCTAAATTATGTTTGCTGAAATGCGCTGAGAAAACAAGACTTGTGCTGCAGTGTGAACTGACCCCTCTGGAAGCTTCCATCCTGTTCACTACTATCAGCTTGGGGTTGGCTTGGCAGGAGAGAGAGGCTGGATGAGAAGCACCCTCATCTCTCAACCAAAATAGGCCCATGGAAGGCACATCAGCTAAGCACATGCAGAGCCAGGGGCAAAAGCAGAAGGGTGGAGGGAGGGGGCCATGAGGAAAGCAGGTCAGTCGCATAGGGCTGGGGTGTGCTGTGAGGTGCTTCTAATAGGTGAAATAAAATCGTAGTCACCCCTGTAAAAGAGTTTTGCTGCAATTTATTAATCAGGGTCTGGGGAGATCGATGACACTGAATGATTATGTAGCATTAGGCTAACCCCCTGGTCTTCTGGCAGAGCTGCTCTCTGGATGGGGCACAGATGCTCACATCTGCTTTTGTTAGAGACCCAAACTCCTGCATCCTGGTGTGAAGTTAATGAAGGCCCCTGCATTATTCCCCACATTCCTGTAGCAAAGGAAACCATATCTGGCCAACCTGGAAATCCAATGAGTTAATTAAGGGAGAATTGTCTATGATTTCCTTTTACATTATAACTGCCCCCTGAACCCCTACCCACCCCCACATGGACCTGGTCCCCCTCCTCACTGCAAACCTAAGCAGTGAAACTGCCTCTTGCCCCATGTGCCAGAATGATTAATGGAGGGACTGCAATGAGGTCAATTAGCCAGGGTCGGCTCGAAGCTGAAAGGTGGAGTGTGTTTCTTTATTGAACACTGCATTCACACTCCAAACAGTGACCTGCGCTGCAGTGATTTATTACGAGGGCAGTCCTCTGATCACTTACCTTCAGTGCTTGTACCTTGGCTTTGAAAACTGGGCTTTCACTGTCAATTAACGCCAGACAAGGAGATCCATTCAAAATCTGAAATGCATACCTAATAGCGTGTGGGGGAAGGGGAGTGGAGTGGAGAGGCTGAGTTGGAGGGAGGCGCCCATGGGACAGTGCTCTGGGCTGGTAGGTCGCCCCAGGAGTGGAGGGGCTGCGTGAGGTTTTCCTGGGGCACTGAAATGCTCTGGGTCTGAAAGCAGGTTACCCTGCCTAGCAATAGACTCTGAAAGGACTAGCTTTGTCAGCCCCAAAGGGCACAATCTCCACTCAGTTTTGTAGACATCAGAAAACTGCAGGAAAGATTTAGCAATTTCTGTGTATTTGTAAAGCAATGTCTATTTCTTGTACAGACCTTTGAAATGGGATTCCAGTGTGAGTCCTTTGCATTTGTGGGATTTTCAAATAAGGATTAATAAAGTTCATCTTTTTGTAGAGCACAAGGGGTTGATAGTTGTATTAAAAATGAAAGAGCAAGAAAATTGAACTTTCCAGGGACGCTCCAGGCTTGTTAGTGGCTAAACCGTATCTGTTCCCACAATGACATCTCAGAACACAGCAGCAGCGTGGACGCACTTGGGATGTCCCAGCTTGTCAAGTGCGGTGGTGGGAGTTGGGACTTCATTTCTTGGGTTACAGTACTCCTGGGAAATCTTTCCCCACAATCTGCACAGGTCACTCTTTGTCGCCTTTAAAGGGACAAAGTGTCACACTTTGGTGAGAGCTTCTCTGACCACTTATTCAAATTGCAATGTCACTCTTCCCTTTTCTGGTGTATTTTTTGCCCTAGTTTGTATCACCATTTGATATACTCTGTTTTTTAGCTAACATATTTGTTCATTTTCTGTGTCCACCGAAGAATGGAAGTTACAGAAGGGCAGAGAGTTTGGAGGCCTTTTTTGTTCATTATTGAGTCTCAGTGCCAAGAATTTTTAAAAAGCGAATGCAGAAGCCTTCCTTATCTCTGCAAACATTTCCCCAAACTTTATCTTCTATTGGTTCTGTAGACTGGCTTAATCAAAATTGCATTTAATTCTATATTTAGTTCTTAATTTCTAGACCAGTCTGTAGTTGATAGTGCTAATAATATTATTGTAACAATGATTATATTAGTCTTATATTTGATTACGGTTTTCTATATCTGTCAAAGTACTTTTATATAACTCAGTTGCTCTCCCCAGGCCTCAGTGTCTCTCTGCGAAATGAAGATAACACCTCCACTCAGATACTACCTTTGTGTGGATTAACTGAGAGGATGAATATTTTACACCCAGCACATAGTAGGTGATTAATGACACCAGCTCTTATTATTTCCCACCTGAGTGTCCGAGAGACCCTCCTTACAACATACACAGAGAAGGAGAGTAAATTATTCACATCCTGTAGGTGAAACGCACTAGATGACTTGCCCAAAGGCACCTAATGAATCCATGCTGAAAGCCATGGGTGACTCCCACGTGTTTGACCTTAGTCTACTTTGTTCATTTCTCTCCTCTTAAAAGTGTCTTCAAGTGAGAATGATGGGGAAAATTTTGAATTTAATTTACATGAAAAGTTGTTTGCAAACCTCAGTTTGCGTGCACAAAAAGGAATTAGTGTTCCCAAACTCCATGGGGCCACTAACCCTCTTTCCCTTTCCAGGCTGGCAAAGTCATCCTCACCTTGAATCTCCTCTCAGAAATTGACATGTGGAAGGGGCAGCGCAGCGGTGCAGCGGGTCCTCCGCTGGCAATTAACAATGGTATCTCTCCACTGACTTAGAACTAGACAACTTCTATAATGAGGAAATAAAAAGAATTAGACCAATCTTCCCCCAAATCTGTCCTGATTTCTCAGCCCCTTCTCCCCCCACCGCCACCCCGAGAGAAGCTTAATGACAGACATGTGGGTTTGGAAAGGCCATTTTGGTTATTTCTTGCTTTCCCAATTACAGATTTGTTCCTGTGGAATGTTCCTGAAAGCTTTATCTAAAGCCACTTTCAATGCAGAGTCAGTGGGACTCCCCGGAGTTTCTCTGGGGAGGTCATTTTGCCAGCTTGAAATTCTCTCATGATCAGCAGACGGTAGCTCCCTCTGCTTAGAATTAGTTTAGAAACAGGGAATGTGGGGATGGCGCTCTGTATCCGTGACGCGTTTGGCACATGGGAACCCCGGCCAACAGGCCTGTCACAGACAGTTGTCTCGCTGACTGCCGCTGAGTGTCACGGAGCGAGCCTGGCGTTTGGAATCCCGGGCATGTAAACTTGAGCAGCACTTCCGCCCTGCCCACCTGTGCATCCTGGATCAAGTGATGCTCTCCGTTTCCTTGTCCTGACAGTACAATTAACGATACCCACTTTGCAGGAGTGTTATGAAGAGCAAACGAGCCATATATGCAAAATTATCTCAGCTATGCTGTGAGATATCAGAAAAGCAGTTTGGAGGAAAGGGTCTGTCCACTTCCACAAGTATGAACCCCAAAAAGCCCCTGTGCTTTGTAAATCTCCAGATAAGAGGGAGTCTATAGGAGGGGGACAGGAGGATCTTTGGTAAAGGGATGGGGGCTGCAGGGGACCGATGTGGCCAGGGTGTGTTGGGTTCTGGTTTTAGATGGCAGTTCCTTGGCTGCGGTGGTGCCACTTGGGTGGAAATGTGGACCAAGGAAGCAGTCGTTGACAAAGGACAGGTATCAGTTGCCAGCTGTTGCATCATCCACAGGCTCAGTGGGGTGTGGGAGGGAGAATTAGTAGCCCAGGAATGTGAAGCTAGAAGTATATTTGAGACCTTCCTGCAGAAGGCCAGTTAAGAACTAGGGGGAAGTGAGAGTTTGAGTTTGCTTGCTGCAGTATAAAAGTTAACCATGCAATAAGACCTGACAATAGGCGGCCTCCATGCTAGAGCCATGCATTTTCTCTCACATCAGAAGGGCCCCCCATTTCTTAGAGAGAGGTAGAATTGACCAATGCTGACCAGTATCGCACAGCAGGAAACAGAATGTGCATCTTGTTCAGAGGGCCCTGCTTTAGAGCAAGTCCCAACAAGAAGGCTGAGAGCTGGAAGCAGACCTACAGTAAGGAAAGACGAGACAGGACAATCAGAAGGAGGGAGAGGGTGAGGAGTGAGGAGTGGCAAGAAATGGGATTCAGGGGACGGGAACCAAAGAAGGGCTCATGGGAGAGGAGGGACTATGAAGGCCCATGGCTTATACTGGGCTTGCTGAATTAGAAGTCGAATGGACATGGACATCTCTCTTTCTTCGCCACTTTTTCCTCAGTTCTCTTTCCCATCTCTCTTCCAACCCACGGGTAGAGCTAATTTAGATCTAGGGGCAACTCGTATGGGGAAGATGACCTCAGAGATCCAGTGACAACAAAGATAGGATCTCGCATTGCTTTTCTCCATTTATGTCCATAGAATGTTAAACAAGGATCTGGTTCCAGCAATTTTGAGAAATGTTAGATTATACTAAGTTAGACAAAAAAATTTCTTCCTTCCTTCCTTTCTTTCTTTCTTTCTTTCTTTTTCTTTCTTTCTTTCTTCTTTCTTTCTCTCCTTCCTTCCTTCCTCCCTCTCTTCTCCTGCCGTCCATCCTTTTTCAAAAATTTAATTTTATTGAAGAAGCATTGTATCATATCATTATGTAGATTCAAGATCTGCATCATCATAAATAAAAATATGTCTATAAACATTGACATCACCACCAACAGTCCAAGACTGTCCTTTACCATGTCACTGACCACTTTTTATCTGATTTGTCTACCCCCTTCCCTCTGGCAACCACTAATTTGATTCCATAGACTAAAAGTCAAGTTTGGTTTGGCTTGGTTCATCTGTTAGTTCGGTTTCTCTACAGACCACACATGAGTGAAATCATACGATGTGTGTCTCTCTCCTTTCTTTACAGCTGGGTTTCTCAGACCCAGACAGATGTTCATCAAAGGCTGCACATGAGCTCTGCGGGGAAAGGGCCTTCATCTCATTCTCTGTGGCAGAGTGTCCAGACCACAGTAGGAAACGAGTGAATTTTATTGAAAAATGAAATGGAAAAAACTCAGCTATCTCAGTTTTCTTCAATCACAGAAACATTTCTTTTCCCAGTAAAAGTTTACAGAACCTGTGCTCTACAGAACATGCTCTGGAGTGAGATGGGATAGCTTTTAAAGGCCTGTCTCGAATCAGACTCCAATGGATACTTTCAGGTTCAAATTTAGTCTAGTTTATGGACTATGGAGAATTTGGGGTTGAAATCTAACTGTTAGAACTGAATATGTTGTATGTAAGTCTCGCATGTGTCTGGAGATGCTGAGGAGGCACCACCGTGACCTCTGATTGAGGCCTTGGAGAGGATCCATGAACTAGGCAGAGCAGTGACTCCCATAATTGTTTAGTGACAAGTGAAACTGAGGGCTGTTTGTTAACCGAAGTCACTCAGCTGGTCACAGTGACAAAGCTGGGATTCAAGGACGGATCTGGTGGCTGTGGGTCAACTAGCTCTCCTGGAACTCTGTGTCCACACAGCTGTGTCCACCTGGGACACAGAAGGTGTGTCTGCCTGCGCACACACGTAAATCTCTCATTGGAAAGATGAACACTTGAATACTCAAGGTTGCAGATGTAGAAGCTGCCTACACTTATTAACAATTGGAAGAAGTTTACCCAAATTGATAGCATAAAGTATAAAAATCACAACTAGAAAGGGAACCAGTCTCAGTATTAAAAGTCCATGTCAGCTGAGAAGAACACCCGCTACTCATCACGGGATTGCTTGCAGATTGCTTCTTTCCTAATTTAAACCTAATTCTTAAAAGGTATAAATTACAAGTATGTGGAGGGAAGAGAAGTGGATTAAGAGTCAAGAGACCTGGGTTTTCATCCCAGCTCTGTGGCTAATTAGCTGTGTGACCTTGTCAAGTGATTTCATGTCTCTGGATCTCCATTTCTTCCTTTGTTAAAAAGGGGTACGTCGATAATCTCTAAGGTCCTTTTCAGATCTAAAAGTGGCAAATTTAACAACAAAGTCAGCTCTCTAGAACTTCATCAGTGTCTGAAAGTCTCTAGTTTTAGTTTTCCCAGTCATTACACACATTAGCACAAGCACTTGCGGGGTCCTGGGGTGCTGCCCCTAGGTAGACGCCTTGGTCACTTTCCTGGCCCTCATTCTTTGGTTTTGCTAACTCCTTCCTCTTGGTGACTGGAACCTCAGGCCTGCAGTGGAAGGATCTAACCACTGTCCCTCCCCCGCCTCCCCCAGAATCATATCCTGGCAACCCCAGGTCCTGCTTCTCCCAGATTCTCCAGGGTCATGCTTTTCCTGGTCACTTTCTCTGATTAGATATCCCTTCTAAAAGATGGCCCTCACTCTTCCCGCCCTTCCTATCTAACCAGCTTCCCTGAGAACTCAGCTATTTTGACGAAAGTTGTGGCCGCTCTGGGTGGCGTAAATAAGTCAAGGTGTAAATAAGGCATAAATATGAAGCATTAGGGTGGGGTAGGAAACTGAGATCAATAGAATCAGTTGGTTTTGTGATAGTCAGATAGGACTGTCTAGCACCAGCAAACTCTTAGTTTCTCCACACTGTGCTTTAAGACTCTGTACCCCTGGCACGCTTCCTGATGGTACAACGTCTTCCATGTTTTGTCCCTGTCTGTATTCACTCGTCCCCACCATCCACCTTAAATCTTATTCAGACTTTCAGCACCACAAGACTATCTCCCCTCATCTGACATTGCACCCCACCTATTGTCTCCAGCCTCCCATTCTCCAGAGTCCAATGAAATCTGACTGCCTCAGATCTCAGCTGAAAGATCACTCTTCCTCTAGGAAGCCCTCCTTGACCACCCAGACAGACCAGATCCCCTAAATTATATACTCAGGGCTTCCTGAACTGTTCTTCATTTGCTTAACAAGATTTGATTCCCAGTACTCTCCCCCACAGGGCAGGCTCTGTCCCTCTTGCTTACCACTATTTCTACCAAGAACCCATAGAGTACCATCCGGATGGGCGCTGTGACCTTGATTATTCTCTTGGATTTTTCCTTAAGTGCTAATTACTTATAGTCTTTTCTTCTCAGTTGGTCTCCAACTCCCAGAAGTGGGAATGGTCCTGTCTTGTACTGCCTCCATAACAGTTCTTAGTAAAGAGGTTCATTTCATCATGAACTCAATTTATATCATGAGCTTTCGAGGGAAGCATGAACTTCTTGAACAACACAAGTGATAGAGAAACTACCATGGGAGATGGGAGCTATAGATAAATATAGCAGGAGAAATAAAAAGGAAACACATTCACCCTGGCATAGGCTACAGAGCATCTTAAAACAGGACACTTTGATCGGACATGTTGGGGGAGGGAGGAGGTGGAAAAGGTTTAGTGTGGGTATTTCTGACTGAATTCCATTCCGCATGGAGGGTCATTCAGCTTTAATCCCTTTCCATTTACTTATTTATTCTTTAAAAATTTTGAATGTATTTTTAATTTTTAAATTGTAGCAAAATAACATCCTATAACATTTACCATCTTAGCCACTTAGAAGCACGTGGTCCAGCAGTTTTTAGTACAATTACATTGCTATGCAGCCATCACCTCATCCATTTCCACAGCTCTTTGCATCTTCCTGAACTAAACTGTACCCATTAAATGCTAACTCTCATTGGCCCCTGCCAATCTTCCTTCTACTTTCTGTCTCTACGAACTTGACTATCCTAAGTACCTTATGTAAGTGGAACCATACAGTGTTTGTCCTTTTGTGACTGAGTCATTTCACTTAGCATAATGCTCAAGATTCATCCATCTTGGAACTTGGTGGCAAAATTTCCTTCCTTTTTAAGCTTGGGTATTATTTCATTGTGTGTGTATATCGTATTTTGTTGATCTGTCATCCTGACTGTTGTGAAAACTGTGGCTATGAACATTGGTGTACAAAAATCTTGTCAAGAGGATACTTTCAATTTGGGGGAGTCTACACTCAGAAGGAGAATTTTTGAATCATGCGAGAATTCTGTTTTCACACTTTGGAGGAAAAGCACTCGCATTTTCCACAGCAGCTGTACCATTTTACATTCCCACAGACAAGCAGTGCACAAGGGTTCCAATGACCCACGTCCTCACCAACACTTTTTCTTGTTTTTTGACAGTGGCCATCCTCGTGAGTGAGGTTGGGCGTGCTTTTTCTATGACACAAAGTGATGGGCATGGTTGTGCCCAGGACACTATAGAATGGTAGATAAAGAAGAGGGCGACCACTTCTGAGGAATCATATGCTATTCACACTTAGCAGGTCCCCATGCCTTTTTGGATTTTGACCAAGGAATGAAATCCCATTTTGTCTCCATTTTCTCTGCAAATGAAGATGGTGGGACAGGAGTTGAGGTGAATAAAAATAGCTGATGTCTCTCTACAAGTTTGATGAAGCATCAACTTGGATAATATATGAGAAACACTATGCTATGAAAACATCTATTGAAATCCAAGAGATAGTTATTTACAGTCTTAAAATGATATTTGGCCCTCCTGACCCCCATCGCCTACCTTGAACACATCCCACAGGGACTGTGGGGACTAAAAGAACCACAAAACGTGATGATTAAATTCAGAAATTCAATCTGAGCCGATCTGTTTTGGTTGGCAGCCTTCCTAAGCAGTTGTCTCGTTTGGGGCTGAAGAAGCTTTATAGATGGACTGTGAGGAGGAAGTCTGTTAGGGGCTGGTGGCAGGCTGTGCCTTTAGAGAGGGGAGCCTGCTGACTGATTCCATGTCAGTGTGAGATGATTTAATGGCCGTGCACTTGAACTGCCCTCAGCCAGAGATCAGTCTGAGGCTGTGTAGGAGAGAACCAGTGAACAATATTTGGATGGAGGAACAAGACAGATGGGAAAGAAATGCCCACCATTGTTAAACTTATCAGTTCAGCACACTTGCTGAGCTGTTCTATGGGAAAGCCCAAGCGCAGGACTTGTGCATGTGGACTTTGAAATCAGGCAGACTTGAGTTCAAATCCTGACTACCCAGGAGCCAGGGCAAGTTACTTTTCCTCTCTGTGCTTCAGTTTTCTTATCTGTTTGGGGATAATAAAGTGCCTACCTCAAATGATTATTATGAGACCCAAGGGAAAGCTGTGTAAACGTTAAATAAATGTTAGATATCATTACACATATTATAGGCACAGTATTTCTATAACAGTTCAACCCTTAGTTGTTTGATATTATTGGCATTTTGTAACCATGGTGTTCTCAGCAGAAGTATGTGAAATGGGAGTAGGTCATAAAAGTAAGTGGGGGAACTGAATCTGGTGATTCTGCCACCAAATACTGTGACCTTGGGTAAGTCACTTACTTCTCTGGCTTTGTTTCCCTGGCCTTTAAAATGTTTGTTGCATGTTCTCAGTCAAATATTTATTGAGTACCCAGGGTATAGATACATATGACATATAACTGACCCAAAGAAGTAATAGCTGCAACTGGAGTGGTCGATGCTGGGATTGGGGTTTGGTAAGAGTCTGAATGAATGAACACTTGACTGGCTGAGTAGATTATAAAATAGAAGTCTGTAAGCCATAGTCTAGAGCAAGGGAATTCTGTGTATGGTTCCAGAGTTGAGATGGACACAGGGTAATCTCCCCTTCACTTCTTGGGGCCTCCGGCACCTGCAGCTCCAAGAGAGAAGACTGGGTCACAACTCTTCAGTAAGAGATCCTGTGTATTGAGGGTCCCCCACCACCTTGAAGATGCACAGGCCCAGGTTAATGGGGCATCCACAGCGCTAGCTGATTGGCTGGCTGGCAGACCAGGTGCAGATGGAGATCCCGCAGGATGCTCCTGGTGTTCTGGCTAATTTCCTTAGTGGAGAACTGATAATGATTGCCTGCAAACACACACTGAGGCAGCCTTCAGTTATTTGACTTTCTGGCTGGGCATCCGCTACTTGAAAATATGTCTCACAAACTCATTTTCTGGATGAGATGACTGCGGTGTGTCAACCTAACTCCATTCCCTTTTCTTCTCCCCATTCTCCTTTTCCTTCTTTCCTTCATTGTCCTCATCCTTATCTCTTTTTGACCATCCTTTCCCACTTCCTTTCCCCCCACTCCCCTTGCGAAATACCTCTGGATTTTAAAGAGGCAGCCCTTAGGCTGAAAGTCCGGCATTAAGAGATAATGTTTGATCTTCCCTGATTACCAGCCTGTGGAGTCTTCTGGTGTGTGTGGGGAAAGCTCTCTCATACTCTTTCCTCCTTCTGTCTCTTAAAAAAAATTGCCCACCTCCCCTTTCAAATAAAAAAAAGAGAGAGCGAGTGAGCTAGAGACAGAGAGCGAGGGAGAATTTGACATTATTGTATAATTTAAAATTGCACGGCCTAGAGCTCACAAAACCGAGCATGTAATTACACACTTACTAGAGGTAACAGCAGTGCTGATAATTATTCTTTACACAGGAGAGACCCTGCTGATATCCCACAGCCAGAAAGTGGGAACTACAATATCTTTAATACCATCCTCAGAGACCCTCATAAGCAGAAGAGAAGTATGAGGGGGCTCACAGGGTCCAGAGCAATATCTTCATCGCGCCAGAATGTCAGGGGCTTTAGCACAACAGAAATCAATAGTTTCTAGTACATTTTTTGGTACCTTTTTTTTTTTTTATGACCCAACCTGAGAAAGTATAGGGAAGGCAGAGGTACAGACAACGGTATGAAACAAAACCTTCTAAGCGGAAGCCTGTCTGTTTAGACATGTCACACGTTGTCAGTTTAGGAGCCGTGTTCTTTATCAGAGCAGCTGGGCCAAGGAGCCTCATCCTGGAAGGCTGCTGGTCATCGGGAAAGCCTTTTCATTTACATCATGAGCGGCTTCTGCTCCCCGTGTCCCCTGATTAAGGCAGTACCTTGCTTCTTATTAGCCACAAAGTTCTGTCATCCTGAATCTCCAAAGAGGGGAGACAAATGGGTAGATTGTTTTTCTAGGCATGTGGTTCTTTTCTTTTCCTTTCTCCTTCTAGACAGAAAATGGTTAGTTGCATTAAAAGTAAGAAAAGACCAAGCTGACCTAGTGAGAAGATTTCAAGCAATCCTGAAGCCTAACATCTGAAAGGTGTAAATGTAGAAAAATCAGAGCTCCACCAAATCCAGTTTAATGTTCTGAGTACTTTTAGAAGAAGACCCTGTAGATTTAACCTCTCTATCTAACCACAGAAGCTGGGACAAACTGTTGGCTATCTTGTTCTCTGACCACAGCCAATTCCTAAGAATACGGTTGGCTCTTTAAACTATGCTTCTTGATTGTTTGCCGGCAGAGCTGACATTCTGACTTGACAATGCGCATGAGTAGGGTGGGGCTAATAAACCATTTTAATTGGATCCATTGTTGGGTAGGCAAGATAGCCAACTTTTGCTGGAGGCTTAGGAGAAGAGCTCTCTGACCGATTGATTACTTACCATGTGCTAAGGTAGATGCATCTATGTGTGACAGTCATTTAAACTCATTCTCACTCTCTGGACTATGCAGTGTCCTCCCATTTTAAAGGGGAAAAATCAGACTGAAAAAACAGTGAGCTAGAAGATAAGGCCACTGGATGTAGTCCACAAACATCTCAAGACCTGGGACCAGGGGAAACAACCAGGATGAACCACTAAATAAAACAAAGTGTTTCTTCCTCCTCTCTCTTCCTGTCTGCCTGCCTGCTCACCTTCATCCCTGCCTGCACCTTTCCTTTAAAAAAAAACAAAAAAACCCCTGAACTTGACCAAGGTCACACAATGAATAAAAGTTCAAGAAGCAAAGACTCAGCTTAAATCTACTGACTGTTTGGTTAGGGTGGAGTAGATGTGTTTTGCTCTTTTATCTTACACTGCAGGAGCAAAGGGGTATGGAGCTCAGAGAAGAGCCCCTTGGATATGCCTTTAGAAAATGCTTGCTAGTGAGGATGTCACAATAAACAAAGGCAGTGGACACAGGGCCCTTTGGTAGCTCCCTAGGGGCACAGACTCTGGGGGAGGCTTCTAGTCCCCAACCTATGGAAAGATAAGGAGGAACATGATAAACATGGGTGCCATGCTTTGGGACAGCATCCTCTCCACTCAGGTGGCTGGTGTAGGTTACCCACCTGATCCTTTGTGATCCGTCCCTGTCTGCACTCCAGTGCACAGGTTTCTGGAGAAGAAATACAAGAGTGTTGCCTGATTGGTGAAGGAGGGAGCGTATATTAGGTAGAGTATTGGCTAAGGGTCAGGGCCAGAAAGTCGGCAAAGTGGGAAGCTTGACCCTAGCAGGCAGAAGAAATCTGAATGCAGCTGTGAGTGAGGCCCTGGCTGTTGGGCCTTTACTCTTTAAACTGTTCTGTCCAAAGAGACAATGGCCTTTGGGATGCAGACAATAAGACTAGGGATAGAAAAGGAGCAAGTGAGTTCCAGGGGAGACTTGTGTCCAGATTTTGTTCAGTTCTCCTGGGCAAGAGCAAATTGAAGACAAGTCCTTTTAGACTCCCCAATTTTCACTAATGACTCATGTGCACAAATCCTTTTTCTTAGCACATCCACAAGTACCTGTGAAAATGATCAAATCCAAAGCACAGGCTTGGAGTCAGACAAATCTGGGTTTGGGTTCCAGCAGAACAATTATTAGTCATGTGATTTGGGGCACATTAGTCTTCCTTAGTCTTCGTTTCTTTACCTGTAAAGTGGACATAAAACTTGCACTTTTGGAGTTTCTATGAGGAATAATTGATATGACGTTGTACAGGGATGGTACAGAGCTGAGAGTCAATAATGGTTATTTCCTTTCTCTCTTCTTCCTATTTACCTTCTCCCCTCCTCCCTTCCTAAAGTCTGAAACATTAAAAATTCAGGGAAAGTACAGGTCCAGGTGAAATAACAAGCAACATGAAACAGCACTTGAGGACATGTCTCCACTTCTCAGAACTCCCAGGATAATTGCTTTCCATACTGATAGGACAATATTCTCCATGGGTGCCTGTTTCGTTTCTAAATCCATAGGCAAATGAATGTGAGAAAACAGTGTGGGGACTGTGATGTACATTCAGAGAAATGGAACTGTCAATACCCTTTTGCCACCTTAAGACAGAGAAGGCATATGGGGAGGAGAGCAAAGAGAGGGGTAATCTTACAGTCATTTACTACTTTGTGTTGTTGTTATTAGGTGTTGGTATCCAAGTCTTTAGATTATCTTGAAGCTGCAAGACACTCATTCACCACAGACCAGAGGCGTGCAGGTTATTAATAACCAGAAGCAACGTGGACTGAAGGTCCCTCTTTTCACAGTTATAGTTCAGAGGGGCCAAGCATCTCGGCCTTCCTGCACTTTTAAGACACTGGTTAGGTTAAAGAACATTGTAAAACATTTGACTTTGCTATGTCTCAGGTCTTTTCATCCTCTGTCCATCTCCGGCTCCCACTACCCCCAAACCTTCCCCACTTTGTGCAAATCTGTTTTCACCACAGGAGCACATGCTGTCTCTTCCAGCTACAACACTACTTGCTAATTCAACGATTCATCTTTAATGAGGCCCCCTGCCAATGTTTAAATAGCATTCAGAACAAAGAAAAGGCAATATTTCCCAAACAGCTGCTTCGGCTGCATCCTCATAGCTCATCTCTTCAGAAAAGAAAATACATTGATAGAGATAGATGATGGAAAAATGCATGGTTATGATAGCGGCATCTAGATCACTACAGATGGATATAGACACAGATAAAATACTTGTCTGTCATGCCAGAGATTTTAAAGATCAGCACCCTAAAAAGTTTCGCTGGCCTCAGATGCTCGTGCTCTAGGAAGGTTTTTCTTATATGGCTTTACTGGTTCTTTTTCAGAATTGTCTGGGAAACAGGCAATGGTGGGAAGACCATGGCGTTGGGAGTTAGATGAACATGGGCCTGTTACCCGCTGGGTGGTGGGTAGGTCACTTATGCTCCCTGCCATGTATTGTTTTATTGATACAATGCAGATAATACTCTCCAACAGGAAGGGGACTATACAAAGGCGATCACTACAGTGTTTGGTAAATAGTGAATCTTCCTTAAGTACCAGTGTGACTTCTTGTTTAAATTCAGGGCCATTTAGAAACTTGAGGGGTCTGAAGGGCTCAGTGTTTTCAGCCGTGCTGCCATGGTGGCCCCTGCCATCAGAAATCTCCATGTTCTTTCTCCCTCAAATGCCCCTTCATCAGGCAGCAGAGTCTTCCTTTGAGTAAGAAAGTGGAGGAAGGAGTAGCTTCTAAGGAGAGTGCTTGGTTACGGTTCATATTTATGTATGTATGTATGTATGTATGTATGTATGTATGTATTTATTTAGACTGAAAACAACAAAATGAACCCCAGGAAATGAGAAGGAAGGCATGAATTCATGTTACTAGGTAATGAACTCCAACGCCAGAATAACAACCATACAATTTATTTAAAACAATCCAAGAAATGGTTCTTGAATGAGGGGAAAAGGTGAAATGTGAAAACAAAATTGAGCAAAAAGAAATATTCAACATCAGGGTTGTGTTCGGCCATGTAAACACAAAGAAACTTTTAAGTTACCAGTGAAGGTGGGCAGCTGTCCCGAGACAGGCGTGGAAAGAGCCCAGGACGGCAGAGCAGGGAGCAGGAGCCCCTGATGGGTTGACTGTTACCATCCTCCAGCAGTTCCACCCTCGGCTTTCTTTTCCCTTTTTTCCTTAGAGTCACTACACGCTGGGATTGTCCTGGGCTAGCAACATCTTCCTGCCCAGGTTGAAATGCTGTCCTGCTTTCAACCAGTTTGGTGAGTCAATTTGGGCAAAATCATACCTGACAAATTAGCTCCAAATTGCCTGACAAGGGTGCAACTTTCCGCAATGTGAGGATCTTCGTCACCTCTCATGCTTGAACCTTCCTCCCTCACCTGACTCCCCTCCCTCAGCTGCCGCAGCAGGGAGAAGTCCAATCTGTCAACTCTAGAAGTTATGGTTAGTTTGCCTTTAAAGTTGATTTCTGCTACTGTAGTGGGAAGACAGCATTACTGCCTTCTCTGCTGCTGAAGCTTGGCTGTGAAAAGTCTGGACCCAGGTTTTTGATGGGGTGGGGAGGTGGGAGAGGAGAGGTGGGAGGGGGTGTGGAAATATCATGCTGCAATAATACATAGCATGATTCTGCTTTATGTTAAGTAAAATATTCGTTATTGTCTATAAAACAGAGTCCAGAAGTTTATCCCCCCAGAGGATAACAATGGATATGCTTGAGTAATCAGTGCGTTTGTTTTCTGCTTTTTACCTGTATAATTAGTAATCTATGTGCTATCAGAAAAAGAAGGCTGCGCAGCTTCCAATAGCAGAATTTCGTTGGTTAGCTGGGAATCTCAGTCATCTCCTTGGGGGTTAACAACCGGGCTGTGATGGAGGGGACACCAGACACGAGTGACCCACTGGCAGGTAGGTGTTGTTTCTGTAATAATGGCCAAAGTGATGTGGGACAGAGACCAGTGGGTGGTGTGGTGAGAGGAGAGGGTTTGGGGCCAGAGGGAAGCGCTGAGCCCGTGACCCCGTGTTCACTAACCCTGCTACAGATGGGGTTTGTGTCTGGTCTCCATGAAACGGGGCACCCACACAGCTGTAGTGTTGAGGAATCACTTAATTGCAAGGAACAGAAATTCCTTCATAAGTCAGGTGTAAAAAGAAAGTTTCCTAGAAGGATAGAGGGTCATGTCTTTGACTCCCAACTACAGAACTATACCCCCTTTTTCTGTCCACAGCTGCTTACTTCTCTCTGTCATTCTCTCTGCAACCCAGAAAGTTCCAGAGCCCCTCTGGGTGAAAGTGGAGAGAACCAGCCTCCCCATTCCGAACTTCCAGAGCACTTTCCGTATTTGATTTTCGCATCTCCATGAACTCACTGATGGTAAGAATGAACTCATCTTTTCTCCTTTGTCCTCAGAAAGTTTCCAGTGGACAAGCATCTGTTCTGAACAACAAATATATGGCAATGTGGGTGAGAGTGCTTTATAAACTGAAGCAGACCGCAATTATAAGTTGTTTTGTTGTGTCCATTCCAGGCAGTCTTTATTGCATTCTTACTCCAGGTCTGTTCCTAGTATAAAGCTCAGGCAAGCCAGGACTACAAATAAAATGATCTCCAACTGATCTCCTGACTGAGAAATCAGGTGAATTGAGATTTATGTAAGTGTCTGTTACCATACCTGGTACATCATAGCCTCTGAAGTGTTGTTAAATCCCTAAGTCTGTTCTTGCAGAAGATGTAAAGGAGGAGGATGTACCAAAGAGATTCAGGAGCTCAGTGTCTTTCTGAGACCCAGAGGTCATCAGTGAAGAGATTCTTCCAGCAACTCAGCATCAGTTAGACCATAGTCCACCAGGGGTGTAATGCCCACACCGGGGGCGTTCAATGACCTCATTGTATTTATTTGGTCATTCTCATCTTTTCCCATGATATCCCTTTATATCCAGAAACTGCAGCCTTAGCTACCCCTGTCTGATGCCTGACCTTCCACTTGGCCTGGCTCATATTCAGTATTTTTGACACTAACTTACAACGTGATCACCTCTAGACGTTTTTAGATGAGCCTTGTTTTTATACTGAATTGTTTTATTTTAGATTAAAAAAATGATACCGTCAGTTCTTAGGTCACAATTAATCCACATTTTAGTAGCCACCACCCCCTCCCCAGCTGCTCACAGCCTTGCTCAGTGACCTTTCAGAACATTTTCCACGGAGTAGGACTCAACCTAGATATCAACTTTCACCTTTCAGGCCCTGTGTTCTATCATTTCCTTCCATAAAACAACAAATATTGTTCGGTGTTAATGCAGACCACATTTCTGGTGTCGCTTGTTAGTTCTGAGATTTCTGAATTAGTGTCCCTGTTTTCAGGGACCTTAGAATACAGATGAAAGACAAAGACCTTTAAACTTGTTGCAATGCGGCTGCAGCTGATAGGACAAGGTAGCTCATGTTCAGTTACTTTTCCTTGCCTTTCCTGATAGAGAATTTAGAAGGCTGTAAATGAGTCATCCAAGTTCCCTTCACCTAGGAGAAATCAAATTCTGGCTACAGTTGTGGTTAATGCAAAGTGAGCAGAGGTAGGACAGCTGGTCACCTTCCTTCCTCCTGCCTGCAGTGTGGGCCTGTGACTGGTGGAAACAGCGAAGAGGGTGCTTGGCTCCTTGGTGACCTACATCCACCTGGGCTGTCTATGTCCCTGTGTTGTTACATGTGACAAATCAACATTTAACCATTGCTTATGATTCCCGGGACTCTGAAGACACAATCCCAACACACACACATTCACGCATGCACACATACACATACACACATATCTGCTCTCTCACAAGAGCTTGGTTTGAAGTCACATTTAGTTTTAGCCCATCAAATTCATCTAACATACTCTTTGTTAAAGTGGGTAGTCCAGACTCCCCCTATTCATGAACTATTAAATTCTAGCAATGGGAAGAACCTTAACTAACAGCAAAAATCATACATAGTATCACTTGGTAGGTCAACTACAAATCAATCAGGGATGAGCACCATTGCATTCCCCATCATTGGCATCTATAGCTCATTTCTCACAAATCCACTTTTCATAGCATTCCTCTGGTTATCCTGGATTTCCAGCAGACATGTTTCTGTTAAATCCCAGGGTCAGGGGTTCCTCCTTTCTCCCAACTCCCAACTCTACGGCTTTGCCTTTCTATCTGCTCTTGTATTGCTCTTCCTCTTCTAGCTTTCTCACCTTCTTCTGGAACAAGCCCTGTGTTTGTCCTGATGTGTGCATTTTAGTGACTATTTCCCTCACAGTGGATTGATGGTTCTACTCTTATTACCTAGACCACACAGCTAATTTGAAAAATGGATGAACTATGACATTTCCACAAAAAAGTAGATCCAGTGCAAGAAAACAGATGTAAGGATAATTGTTTGTTCCCAAGGGTGGGGCGTTGCGTTTGAAGAAACCCTTAAAAATAATTTGATATTTACATTGGGATATGGAGGATAAGGAAAAAATTTCCTTTCTAGGTGAGAAGTAAGTTCCAAGAAGAGGAGATAAAGAAGTAAAACATATATGAGTAGCATGTTTTGAAAAACACTGAATAGTCTATTACAGACAGGGACATAGGGAAATGATGACAGGGCACCTGGGCATGAATCTGGAAGGAGATATTTGGACCAAAATTTAAAGAAATGGAGAAGATTTTTACAGGTCAATGGTAGCCATCAAGGCCAGAAAAAGTTAACCAGATATTCTGCTAAGCAGAGAAGGAGGAAAAGATCTATATTTAGTAAGTACCAGCAACTTGGCAGTAGTACCCTCTTTAAGCTCATAAATTTTCTTCTTACAATAAAACTAGGCAGTAGATATTATACTCCTCATTTTATAGCTGAATGGAGAGAGACCAATCAGGTAGGCAAGGGAATAATCCATGCCAGATATAATTGGAGGCTTGGACCAGTGCAGGAGCAAAGAGAATGGAGAAGAGATGGATGTGAGAGCTGTTTCAGGACTAGAGCCAATAACTAAGACTCCACAGGACACATGAGTGGAGAACTGAGGAAAGCAAATGATGATGGACACGGGACATACTTCAGTGACAGAATTAACCAGCACAGAGATGCTGCGTAAATATAGCCAATCAGACCTAAAAGAAGTTTGAAAGGACATAGAATTGGGCATATTGGAGAGCGTGGCTCCTGTCAACATTGTTACAGGTCAAAGAAAAGCAAGATGGCCAGAAATTGAATAAAGAGATCAGGTGACTTTAGAGACACCTCTCTCTAACAGTTGGAGGCAAAAACGAAATAAAAAATGTTGTGAAGAATGAGTGGAAGATAAGTATGAAAAGCAGGCATATGTGTAGTCTTGTATTCAGGAAGTTAGGTGGTCAACAAAGAAGAGGTTGCTTGGAAAGCTAAGTGGGAGTGCAGGTTAAGATTGAAAAAATGTCCTTTGAAGGTTAGAATATTTGAGCTTGTTCAAAAGCTGAAGGGAAGATGGAGATGGGGGGAAGAGACCTTAGGGACAGAAGGCAGACAGAATAATAACTCTTACAATTTGTAGTTTTATAATTTCTATAATGCTTTGTATTCAGTATCTAATATCTAATGTGGGGTACATAGAACCTACATTGCTGTCTCTTTGATGGATGGGAAAACAGAGGCTCAGGAAGGTGAAATGACTTTAGTAAAGAGGAGGGAACTAGGAGATGAGCTCAGGATACATGATACATGATTTATGGTTTTTGTTTTTAGTTTTTGCCTTCCATATTTTAAAAAAGACGACTCTAAAAGTACAAGAGGGTAACGTGTGTGTGTGTGTGTGTGTGTGTGTGTGTGTGTGTAGTAACACATTCTTAATTTAAATTAATCACCACAGTAACTTCAGGCTGGCTGAGCCAACATTCTCCTCGTTATATTAATGAGCAAACCAAGAATTAGTGAGGTCAAGTGATTTTCATACTGTCATATCACCAAAAACTGATTGAGACTCAACCTCTTGTCTCCTGACAAGTCCAGTGTTCTCTTCACCGAGTCAGGTTGTTGACCATGCTACTTCCTCCTGCTCTTGTGGATAAGAAATCTTACGAATGCTGGGGACTCAGACATTGCTTTCCTTATACTTCTGATACTCTTCTCCATCTTGGATCACAGGAAGATTGTATGTTCTCACCCTCTTGAATTAGTCATGATCCTATGATTTGTTTTGGGCAATGTGATATGACCTCTTACACAGTCTCCATGTTCTCTCTTTCACTGTCTTGGAAATTCTGGAAGAAGGAAGGCCATAAGATGACAATGGCCTGAATGCTGAGCCAATAACTAGAGACTATCTGTCAGAGAGTCACCTGAACATGGAGCTGATTTGGAGTGAGAAATAAACTTAAGTGCTTAATATTAGGGGACTGCTCAACCTAGTCCACACAGTTGAAGACTAACACAATCTTCTCAATGGGGAAAAATGTCCTGGTGACTCATAGATAATTCTGTCCCTAGGAGGCAAGAGGAAAGCATCTTCCCAGAATAACTAAGAAATAAACATTGCTTAGTCCCTCTAGTAGTTAAAATGCTATCAGGACTTTTTTTTTTAAAAAAAAAAAAGCTATATTGGATGGTGAGTTTTTATTAAGAGGTTCAGTTGTAGGCTTGTGGAGAAATTGTTTTTACAGATGTTTAGGGTGTGTTATGAGGAAATGGCCTTTTACAGGGGTTCAGATTGATGGGCTCTCTAGGGGCTTCCTCTGACTACATGCACAGAGGAAGTCAGGAGGGGTCTGGACAGGCACAAAAGGACATCATTGAGTTTGAGGAAGACCATGAACAAGAGGCAGCTGAGCTCATGAAACAGAACAAGATTTGGAATCACATAGACTTGAGTTTGGGTCCTGGCCCTACCACTCATTAGCCAAATGGCTTAACCTCTCTGAGTCTTACAATGATGTCCTATAAAATAAAACTAATGATAATTGCCTCATAATTATAATGGCTCTACATAGATTCAGTAAATCATAATTACTGTTATTGCTTTTAGTGTTATCATTGACACCTTACAGTGGAGACTTGATGGTTTGGTTATTTTTTCTCCAGAAATGTCATAGGTTCTCGGAAAGGGGCGAGTTGGGAAACAGAATTGGAAACTTCACTTTCTACTTTTATTTCTTCCTTTGTAGTAACACTTCAAATTGGTGAGATCTGGGATGAAACCTCGGAGTTGGAGAGGATTTTAGAAGATGCATTTGAGACTTGAAAGTAGGGAAGGGCCAGGGTGAGGCTGAGGGGAAAGGAATGGATTTCTGGCTGCTCAGTGCTGACTGCAGGATAATGGTTCTAAGTGGGAAGACAAAAAGGTCTTTCACTGGACTGGCCTCCTACACTGTCCAGCCCAGATGGCAGGAGAGCTGATTCAGGGTGGGATCTTGGTGAGCGTTAAGTAAAATTCCTATCTGACGTATCTCTTGGGAACTTCAGCCACTGTTGGGCACTGGGTATCGTGTAAAAGAATCGAAGGGAACATCCAATGCATGACCCCAGTGGAAAAATTGCCTGGTGGGCCCCTACTTTCTCACCTAGCCTATCAAGAATGTTTTCTTCCTATTTCAAAGTTATCCAATCCTGAGGAGAGGACAGTGGAATTTTTAACTTGGATTTCCCAAACTTTTTTTAATAAAACTACAATTTTCATAGGGTTTTTATTTTTACTTTTGGCATATCTATGACACACCTACTATATTATTTGCTTAATTATTCCTTAAAATTGATTCACATTTTATTTAAACTACTTGAGTTTTAAGCTAAGCCATCATATCCATGGGTCATAGTTTTGTATATTTTCTAATACACATTGCAATAAATACTTAACTCTATGCCCTACCTCAAATCATCTGTGTACCACTACTAACAAGTGCATGGACCGCATTTTGAGAAGCTGACTTTAAAAGCTGAGGGAAGCAAGGGGTTTCTACCCACAGGGGCTGGTGAGAAAGGGGCATTTGCATAGAGCAACGGATGTTCTCTCAGTGGCAACCCCCTGGGCAGCCTCCATCTTGGTTTAGGCGCAGCCATCTGCTCTGAGTGAGCAGCCTTTTGTGAAAAGCTGTGGGAGGATCAGCCTGGCTGATTGGCTGGAGCCATGCCCAGAGTACCCAGATGTATTTGTGCCCCAAAAGAGGGGGCACAGCTGGGGCTCACTATCTCTCTTGAGGTTTGGTTTTTCTGGTGAAGCTCAACTCTCTCTTCCACTTTCCTGCAGTGTATTCTGCTCGACTTGGCGGTGAGGGAGAAGGCCCACTGCGGCACTGTGCGCTCCCTCACTGCCGTCTGCCTGCCATTTGCTGCCACTGGGGACATGCAATTGCTTCCATGGAAACAGAACTATGGATTGTTTTTCCAGAAAATGTCTCAATCTAATTTGTGTGGTGGTGTGTGTGCGTGTGTGTGTGTGTGTGTGTGTGTTGTGTGTTATGTTTCAGTCACAGAAGAGGGGTGAGAAAATTTACATAGAACGCCCATTTTCCTTGAATCTCAGGGAGTTAAATGTTTCAGGTGATGCTGGAAGTCCTGGAGACTGAGTCTAATTAAGAGGTGGTGTTAAGAAACTGTTATCGTTTTATTTGCCTAGGGTACTCAGAAAAACGTGACTTCTGCCTGGGTAAAGATAGTTCTCCCTCTAATGAGGTCTCTCTCAAAGGAGGGAGATACATAAGGGAGGCAAAGTAAGGCAATGGAAGAGTATTTCTGCTTAGCATTTCCCTCCAAACCCTGATGCTGTAATTGGGATGAATCTCCTTCATGGGTCCTTTTTCCTGTATCAGGGCAACATAGTAACAAATGCTATGTGAATTCCTCAATTTTTCTTTCAACACCCCAAAAGGAATGTTGAATTTTATACCTGCACTGGAACAACATGTCAAGTTTGCTGCCAAAGGAACCAGAGAGACAGAGAAAGGGCCTCAGTGGTGGGAGTGGACTCAACCTATGCTTCTATCCCAAGGCCTAGTGCTGAAAAGTGTGAGATAGACAAAGGAAGGGAGGAAAGGGGGAGAGGGAGAGGAAGAGGATGGGAAGATGGTAATCCAATGGTGAGAGAAAATAAAATAGATGCTATCTGCTCAGAGGAGCTCAAGTATTCTTACCAATCTGGCTTAGAGGAAACAGGAAACCTTATATCACTGTTGAATTGGTAATAAGATACAACATTTCATGCGGTCTGTGACCTTTGTTCATTAGATGCTTAACCTATAATGATGATCCAATAAAATGTTCCAGAATTTAACCAGTCCAGGTCAGGATTTCTTCTCCTTGGAAATGGAATGTCTCTTCTTCTCCAGAAAGAAAAGAGAGGTCTTAATCACTGTCCCTCTCTTCTCCTTAGAGAAGAGAAATGCGAAACTTCTACCATAGAGTGGTTTGGCTTCTGTCTAGTGTCTCTTCTTTCCTCTTAAACAGTGACTTTAGGTCTGGCCAGCATGTAAAGGTTAATCATGGTGCATCTGCTTCTCATGGAGACTAATAGCAATAGTTTCAGTTGACTCGTTGAGACTCCCCATGACCTTGCCCTTCACTGTGAGCACAGCAGCAGCACGCACCTGTGCTCTAGAGTGGGTTTAGTCAGGTAGGTGTCTCAGTCTACAGTTTCATGTCATCTCTTCAGACTGGATCTGGTGCCATGTCTTTTTGCAGGAAGTTAAACTCTTAGCAATGGCAGTGGATATGCCTTTGGATTTTCTCATAGCAGGCAAGCAAATACTTGCTGAATGACCAAGTAGTTATGTTTCCTTAACATATTCTAGGATTAAAATCCCTTTAGTAATAAAAAAAAAATTTTGAGCAACAGTGCTGACCTTTTAAAATCTAGATTATCACAATGTTTTCAAAGAAAAATAAATTGAGTGATCTTCATCCCATTGAACAGATCCCACGTTCTCTTCTTATTTCTGTACACTTGTGCCAGCTGCTCTCTTCATTGGAATGTTCTTCCTCTTCTACAACCTTCGAATCATGTGTTCTTTCAAAACCCCCTCCACACTAACCTGTGCTGCTGTCATTGGATTTAATGGGCCAGTTCTCTTGGTGAACATCAGCCAAAAGACACAGGCTGAGATTCTTTACACAAGGAAAGCTTTATTACTTGTAACAAGTAAAGAGACAGAGGAGTCACTCTGGAAGCACTGTCCCCTGAGCATTCTGCTCATGAAGCTTTATAGGAACCGAGTTGAGGAAACGAGTGGTGGTTGGTCTTAGGCAGTCATGAGTCATCAAGTAGTGAGTGGTGGTTGGTCCCAGGCCTTAGGGTGGGCCAGGGTTGCCTTTAGGTTATATCTGTTCTGCATGTGCTCTGACCTTGCATGCTTAGGTTGTAGGTCAGGGTAACATTTAGGTAAAAGGAAGAAAAACTCCCCAAGGAGAGGTTAGTGTTTTTCAGTTAACACTTTTAGGGATGATCTACTAACACTATGTCTTCTTGTCCAGTGATGTTCTGGTGGGTCTCTCTCTAATCATATTCTCACAAGTATTCCTTTCTGCACCATCCATTTAGCACTTAACTCTTGCTAAATTATGTCATCTTTTCCATTATATTTTTGCTTTTCTGACTAGATTTAAATCCAGGCAATGCCTCATAATTCTTTGATATGTTTTAGATGAGTGCTTTACATAGAATTGCACTCAATTCATATTTTGGAATTGAACAATCAATCCTAGGAAATTTCCTCCCAAATAAAATGAGGATAATACTAACATTTATTTTCAATTGGTCCTATGAGAGCAGATGAAATGCTATTGTAAAGTACCTAGATCCTGGCACATAGTAGCTTCTTAAGGATTATTCCTATCCCTTTCCTTCCTGCCAAGGAGTCCAACTTTGGCTTGTAAGCTAGTCAGTTGACCCTCATAAAAGGAAAAACTGGTATTCTCATCCTTGTTTTATTGTGGTTTAGGGAAAGAATCACGAGACCTGCTTTTTTTTTTTTTTTTTTCAATCTCTATACATTGAATTTCTGATCTTTTCATAGATGCATTTCTTTGTATAGTATTTTTGCCTTGCCCACCCCTCTCCCACTCTCCCACTGCTGCATGGTATGCATCCCCTTCTAAAATTAAGCACATTTCAATTTAGTTTCAAGAATTTCAGCATTTCCTCGCATGATGCTGGAGACCAATGGGTGGCTCCTGGCTGCAGATTGTGGAGTTGCGGAGGAAAGTTAATCATCATTCAGTCCTAGCTCCATGGAGCTGCAGTTTATATGGAGTTGACCCCCCCCGCCCCCCCCCCCCCCCCCCCCCCCCCCCCCCCCCCCCCCCCCGGCAGCATTGCCCACCTGGCACACACCCAGGCTGGTCTGACACTTGCTGCTGAGGTTGGGGAGGGGGCCCAGGCAAGCTTCCAGGTCTTTCGTGAGCTGGATGCTGCCTGCAGCCAGCAAACTGTGAAGCCCATTCTGAAGGTTTCAGAGGCCCCCAGCATGGCGGCGTGGGGCACTGAGCCACAGGAAGTGGATAAGCAGAGCACGCTGCGGAAAGTAAATTAGCTCCTGGCATTGAGTCCTGCTGATATAAGCTCTTGATTTTTTTTTTTCAACCCTCAAGTACCACTTAAGTCTCTGTGCTCGCTTCTTCACAAACAATGGAGCTGAATGTTCATTTGTTTGCTTGGAATGGGTAGGGCTCCCCCACCCCTCCTTAGTTCCAGAGGCTTGAAGTGCTCAGCTGTCCTCTTTCCAGAAGCCTGCCTCCCTTGGCTTTAGTGTCTTCTGTGTTTAATTGCAAATTATTGATTTGAGGGGAATTAATTTTTTGCTCTTTCCAGATTCAGTGGCTCCGGGGTTGGACTCCCCAACAGGACCCCCAGGGGACTCTGGCTGGGGAGTGGGGAAGGACCACAGCTTGTCAGGAGCTACATTGGGCGGAAGGCCACAGGGCTCCTGGCACAGACTGATCTGACACCAGAGCGATGTCATCTAGCAGCCGTCCAGGGATTGCCAAAGCTTTTATCGGCAGAGAGTGCAGTCCGGTTTCCCAGGCTGGTTCTCTCACAGCATCCTTGACCCCTACAGACTCATTTAATCTTTAAAAAACCCCTAAGAGGTAGAGACTGGTTCTAATTCAGTAGGGTTGGGTGATGTCCAAGATTCTGCATTTTCAACAAGCATTTCCCAGGAGATGCAGACGCTTCGTGTCCCAGAACCCTTTTGAAAAGCAAGGACCCTAAGGACAGCATAGGGTCCCAACCTAATCACCTGATCACCTGGCAGTTTGAACAATGACTGGCATCTGAGTCCCCCGTCAGAAATTTGAACTTCATTGTGGAGTGCCCTGGACAAGGAAGTTTAAAAACCTTCCCAGGTGTATGTTCAGCACATCGATTTCTAATTAGGAGATACGTTCCAGCTGAGCCCCCTGAGCCTTCCTAAGTTGTGTACAAATATGCATTCATCTGCATAGGTGCCCTTATTATACGCATGTGTGTGTGCATTTCACAGCATCAGAGATCTTGAGCCAAAGAAAAACAGTTATAATTACGAGACTATTTTTCCCTGAGCACCTACCCTGTATCCGGCCTTCACCATGCATTGCTCCACTTATGCATCACAGAAACCCTACAGAAGGCTCTGCTTGAATCCCTAGGAAAGATGAACTGAGTCTGGTCCCCACAATGGTGCCCACTCTATTCATGAGACTCTGAGATTTAAAGATCATCATTCCCATACGCTATGTGGGGCCATGGTGGGGCCCCTGCCGACCTAGGCTGGTGAGGAGGTTCTGGGCTCATTTTGTTATTTGCTCTCTGGGGAGAGGTTGGGTCAGGAGCTGAAACACCAGTGACCTGAGGTGCAGTGTGGAGTGAGGGCAGGAATGCAGCGAGCAAGTCCTGGGGTGGTGGACTCATTGATCTGAATTGTGGGTGAATTTCACAGCCACAAACTCATTTGTGGAGAAGAGAACTCAGTAACTGAGCTGAACTTAGCTCTTTAACTCTTATCTTAGGTCCTTAGCAGAAACTTATGTAATAATTTTCAGAGAAATGTAGCTTCTTCTAGATTTTTCCATTGGGGTCTTTGGTGTAAATACTCAGTGGTTCCAGGCTTTCTGTTTCCTCTCCTTCTCCTTCCCTCCTATAAAAGTAGGTTTTATGATGAGTGCACTGTGTGTGTGTGTGTGTGGGTGTGTCTGCGTGCACATGTAGAACTGTGGACACGATGTACTTTGGTCCCACGTGTCCCCTGTGGTTCTCCTCCCCTTACAGGTCCCTGCAAGTGTGTCTGCAGCATCCTTTTCTCAGCGGTGAGGTTTTAAGTCCCTAACCCCTATGAAGCAAATATGCACATAAGCAGTACTCCCCACGTCTGGACTCCTCCAGGATTACTTCATATCATATGTATGAACTTACATAGGGCTCATGAAAACCCTAAGAGGTAGGTATTGATATTTTACTGATAAAGACACTGGGACCCAGAGAGCTTAAGGCACCAGCCCAAAGTCACACAGTAGTGCTATGATTCAAGGTGTCACTCCGGCTCCAGAGTCCATACACGTATTGACCTTACTAAGCGATCTGCGTGTCCAGGAAGATTACTGCACTGGGGAGAGGGTTTGACTGGGTGATTTCTTGATGCTATCGATCTCTGACTTGTATCCTAACACTGTGTGCACCACGGTACCCGCCCCCACGCCCCCACCCCGCTCTCTGTGGTCTGTCACAGACACCGTGTGTCCTCGTTTCTTACACCCCTGGGGCCGTGGGTCTGTTCACAAGTGTGGCACATGCCTGTGTTCCCCTTATTCCACCTATAAGAACAGGATATCCCTTTGCAGCTCTCCAGTGCCTGACGTCGTCGCAAGCCTTAAGAATTTGACTAGTATTGAGCTGAACAGCAACCCCCAAACTAAATTTTCTTAATGGAAGGAAGCGAGAAGAATGGAAAGGAGATGACAGGTTACACAGTAGACAATTCCAAAATCAAGTTCAGTGTTTCCCTTACATTTGATTCATATTAACCTTCTGATCTGTAGTGGCTCAGAAGCAGATTGCCAGAGGAATGTATTTTAATTTTCTCCATGATAGCAGCAGCTCACAAAGTCACACTGTCACCTGGAGTCTTGCCCCTCTCCTTTCAGCTTCCCAGAGCAAGTACAAGGGACTCTGGACCCAGCAAGCCCTGAGCAACAGAAGATTCGTTTTACGTAAGGTTCTCTGTCTCCGCAGTGCCCCCGCCCCCCCGCCCCCCCTCCACAATTAACACCTCGGGGAGAGAATTTAAAATCAAGTGCTTCTTTTTCAATTACCACTTAGAAAACTGTGTAATAAAACACCACGGCAAGTCTGCTTGCTCTTTTTGAAAGTCTAATTAATTCATTTGCGGAGGTTGTGTCTTGCTTGGCACTGTGTCACTTGCTCATTTAAAAAGGTGCTAAGGCTTGGAATCTGTGGGTTACCACTGGAACAAATCCATTTTCATGTCTTGTTTTTGGAGACTGACAGAAGAGTGCCACAGGCTGAGGTGACTGAGGACAACAGAAATGTCCTGTGCCCCATCAGAAGACTTTGCTTGAGCTTCTTAAAGAATCAGTCACCGCCAATCCTCAACCCCAGGAGGCATGAGGCCTGGGTCTAGATCTGCCTTGGTCACAATGGTGGTGTGACCTTCAGCAGTCAGTCCCCTTATGTTTTTTGATCCTCATTTTTTAACCTGTAAAACTGGTCCCCCTAACTCTGATATTTGAAGCCAGTCCCATTTCCAGTGATCACCTTGTTCATCAAAAGTACTGATTGACCAAAGCCAATCAAATTTATTGCTTTTCATTTATAAGGTGACTACTTGACAGATTTCTGGTGAAAGAATTTGAAGGAACCATGATGGAAAGAAGTTGGTGGGATCACAGAATTCAGTCTCCCCTGGGACCCCATCATCTGTGTGTATTGACAGTACTCTAACTCACAACATGCTACTGAGGTGGATTTCCTCTAAGGATTTAATTTCATTAGCCCAGTCCTAATACTGCAATAAGAAAGTGTATGTGTACCAGGGAATAGTTTAATTTTCTCTAATATCTCATTAAAATTTTTCCCACATTGCCAATTGAGAGCTCCTAAATATTCTCTGCCCGCTCCAGGGCGCAGGATATGATGGCCACTGGCTGAGACAGAGTTGGCTCCCTGAGCATCCGGAACGGGGAGAGGCTGACCCAGGCCTAAGCCAGATCCTGTATCTGAGAAAGAGAAAACAGAGTGAGTCCATCTGAGCTGGAGAAAGCAAGGTGATTCTGGAGACTGGCAGGAGCCAGGACAGTTAAAGCAAACTGTTGTGAGCCAAGGCAGATGGGCAGGCAGCCCCAGACAGAGTGTTCGACTGACAGTAGAAACAGAGGAGCACAAGAGTGTCTACCCTTGAGGCCAAATAGCTGCCAAGTGGAGACAGTGTCGGGACCTGTTCTTTTCTCTCCTGTTGCTCTAGGTGCAGTAAGAGTGGCTTTGGATACCTTGCCATCAGCAGCTTTTTTCTATCCGCCCCTTGAGAAGAACAATTATCTGAGGTTTTCAGTGTCTACATTTCTTCATAACAGGACTTGGAGGCAAAACCTAACACCCTGTGAGGGAAAGAGAGATGGGGCCGTGCAACACCAGGCCTGTGAGCATGAGGGAAGCAGAAGCAGGACAGCAAGACAGGGCAAAAGAGAAAGAAAATAAACCAGTTATGTGGCCAGGCTATCTTTGGACAGGCTATCCCAAATGCTGTGTTTTGGAAGCTCTTATTAAAGAGAAGAGAGAGAGAACTGTATCTGCTGGGGACACTCTCATCTTGTCTCCTGTTGGTGATAGTTCATTCTCCAACTTGTTGTTTGACCCACTGAGTGACAGCGGATGTGGCGCTTCCTCTGGATCTGGAGCCACAGTCTCATTTGTCTAGACTGGTTGGGCCATGACACTGGGGTGTCCGTGGCCCCTGCTGCAGTGGTATGATGGAGGCCATGCTGGAACCCACACTTACCCAGGCGAGTCAGCCAGCATGCCATCCAAAGACGCAGCAGAGTCCTCAGCTGGGTCTGCCCTGAGCAAGTGTCAAGGACTGGAGGACAGAAGAGCAGAGTAAATGTGAGTGGGAAGCGCCCTGTGTTCTTTTGCTGTCAGGAAGTTGGGGACTACAAAGGTGGGCCAGCAAAGAGAAGGGAGAAATGTGGCTTCAACTAATAAAACTGACCTGATTTTAGAGGTGCCCCTAAGGAGAGACATATCTTCGAAATGACACTAGAATTCTAGGTACTGACTGGTCTCATCTGTCATCTGTAGAGTCTTTCAGACTCTTAGTTAGCACTGATGTGATTCTCTGACAGAAGTTAGGAGTAGGTTGGTCACAGTGATGCCCTTTTAGTTGAAGAATAGGCAGGAGCTGGAGCACATTCCAAACAGGTTTGCAACCTGGTTCCAGCGTCCATCTGCCATCAGGGATGCTGGGATCCTGGGTGTTTACTATCTTAGGAACTGAGTAGGCTGAGTTGATCGCTCTCTAGGAATGGACCAAGCATGCATCTAGCTCCATGACTGAGGGAGAGGTAATGCACCCTTCCCACACCGCCACATAGCAGGATGGAATCTTAAGTTCTTAGAAGGTTGAATTATTCGAGTATTATTGCGAGGCAAGACTGCTGGAGCAAGGAACATTAGAAGGAGGAATACTAGCTTTATTGGAGCAAATGGTGCTTCCTCATAGTCTCAACCTCCTTTGGTTGATCATCTTGCTTGGGACTTATCTATGATCTGGAACTGGTGAGATGCAGACAGCAGAAACGGAGTCTTCTCAGAAAACTTTCAGTCGCTCTCTCACTGATTATATGGGTCAGAGAGTAGGCCCCTCATCCCCACCTGCCCTTGGAGGAACCAGAGTTAAGTAGGCTGCTCTACAGTAATCACAAAGTCCTTAGGGTCATCATGAGGTCTAACTGAGCTTACCAGCATAAGGGTTATCTATTAGGGTTTAAAGTCAAGTATCTAAATAAAAGTACTCATTTGTCTGTATATATTCTCTGTTTGCATATATTTTGACCATTTTGATGTGTGGAGAATGACAATAAAGACTTTGGGCCGACAGAACCATGGGTCTTGACCAAATACTCTGTTCCTATCACAATATAACTTACACATGTGTAAAAATATTATTTTGAACTATTGAACAATGATATTTAATTCTCTCTAAGTCAGTTTATTCCCACAGCTCCTCTATTATTAAAAATACATTATTAGGCAAGTGAACTACAGAAAACAGAGTCAAATTCCTGCACTTTGTCATACAAAATGGAATTTTTCATTGTGTGAAGTAAACTTTTTGAGAGAAATGAAGGTCTGTGTCCAAACAGGCTAAACTCCCAAAAGATTTAGCACAAAATTTATGATAGCAATTTGCAAACTTTTTGTTTTCAGGACTCCTTTATGGTCTTAAAAATAATTGAGGATATCAAGGGATTTTTTTCGGAGGGAGAGGAATATATTATATATATATAATATATATATAATACCCATCTTTATTAGAAATTAAAACTGATAAATTTGAAAAGTAAAATTGAAATTAAGACAACAAAATATAGTGTCTTCTGTATTATACAAAAGGGCAACTGTGGAATTGCAAAATAATGATTTATTGGATAATGAAATAATGAAATGTAGAGATTATGGCAGGTGTAGTCAAACTGCGTTTATAAAAGTTCAGCAGAAGCTCTGAGAAAAAAGGTAGTTAATCTCTGAAAAATAGATGTTAATACCCTAAACCTGTGACCTTGGATAATTCCAGAAAACTCAAAAGTATGTTTTTAATTATCAGAGTAAGGGCATCATATGTCATGTGGTCTTTGGAAAAACATATATTCACTTATGAGAAAATGATAGTGAAAAAGGCCAATATATCTATATTATTATAAAAGTAATTTTGACTTGGCTTCCCTCTTGAACCTCAAGAAACCGCTGAATTTCCACAGGTTCACTTGAAGAGCTGCTGATTTATAAATAGGATGCACATATGGCCCAATTTGTCTAGGACAGTTCCAGTTTATGGCTGTTCTCCTTGTTAATGCAGTTATTACAAAGCACCACTTTTTATTCTTCAAGGTTTGAATAAAAAATGCTATGACAACACTGCCTAGAAACAATAGAGTATTTAACCAATTCTCCTTTGCAGGTTTAAGGAGGAGAATCTTTTAGAGAAGAATGAGCCTGGATTCGATTCTGGGCATGTTTTCTAAAGAGAAAAAGTCAATTTTACCTAACTCTGGGTTGAGCCCCCTGGGGTGGGGAAGATATGGTTAAAATAAGTAAAAGCACATTGTTTAACAGATAGCGGTTCCTATTAAGATGGTGAAGAAGTTCTGGAGATGGATGATGGTGAAGGTTGCATAACAAAGTAAATGTATTTAATGCCACTGAATGATACACTTAAGGTAAGATGTAAAGTAAAAGGAAGTTAAATTAATTTTAAGAACATATTTTATTTGTCCCAATATATTGCAAATGTAATTTAAGCATGTAATTGACATTAAAATGATTATTGGTGAGATATTTTACATTCTTATTTGTACTCAGTCTTAGAAATCCAGCATGCATTTTATATATCTAGAACACCTCAATCCAGACTAGTGCATTTAGGAATTCATTAACTACATGTGCCTAGTGACTGATGTATTGAATGGTGCACAGTAGAGTTTAATCTGGAAGTAGCCGAATTAAAAAAAATCACTAATATGACAGGATTTACTTGGACTTGCTCAGAGCACATTTTAATCAATAGAATGGCAGTGAAAGTAATGTGTATTTTTGTTAAATGTGGAAAAATTTAATTGACGGGTTTGTTTATATGCTACTGCTCTGTCCAGTCAGGCGGTGAGTGAGAAGCATCTGCCTCTGCCTGAGATTTAGGGGATGTTTAGTACTGTAATATCCTTTAGCGTATACTGACTGATACATCTGATTATGCAGCATTTTGACTAATGAAACTTCTAAATATGTTCATAGTAAAAGTCCATGTCTTCTATTTAAAATATTTCCAGGGTTTCTAGTTAGAGGATATGGGAAATATACCACTCATTATTGTTCTATGAACCCATTTAACTGGGTATTAATAAAAATTTATAAGACAGGAGATATTATAAAAACAACCAGAATAAATATGATTTTTAAAACTTCAGAAAAGAATTTTATCTATCATTGCTTGCTAGCAGGCAAACAGATTTTTAATCAGGTGATAGCAATGCCAATAAATTATTTCTATTTCAAGCACTAATCATGACCTAGTAAAGAAAAAAAATTAGCATTTGTGAGTGCTTTTCTCTATAGAATTCAAAATATATTCCACTTATTTGGAAAATGTGGCTTAAAACATAAGATGCTCTAAAATTATGGACAAATGTTCCACCCACTCTTAAATAATGGAAATAATAATTCCCCCAAATTTGTACTTGTCAGCAATAGTCATTTTTGGAACATATATTTGAACACATGTATATTTGCTTTAAGGATTTTAAAGGTACATATAGAATTTTAACATTGCAAGACCTATCATAATGAAACAATTAGAAATTTCATGAGTACCAAAAAACCCTTCTCAATTCCTAAACCTTTCTTCCACAGGTAAAATATTTAACCATCTATCTTGTTTTCTTTGGAACTCCTTCCGTATGAGTATGCTTCCTTTAGGACACAGAATTACCTTCAATTTTTTCTTAGTAGTTAGGTAGACACTAATAAATCAATGCACTTCTGAAAACTTTATATATTGAATATCTTCTAGTTGTCTTTGAGAGCAAATTCAATTAACTGAAATTTTTCAAATATCTGCTATATAAGTAATGTTGTGCTTGGTGCTATGAGGAAATATTATAAGCTATATGACCTACTTTGAAGGAACCTATAATCTTACTGATGATACAGAAATATAGACAGGAAGTGGCCGAGAGACTATAAGGCAGCAAAAGAACTAAGGGACCAAAGGAATTGTACAGATTGAGAGATAGGAGGGTATAGAAAATGAGCCCTGGCTAGGAACCTGGAGACTAAGGTTTAGCCCTAACTCTTCAAGTATAGTAACAATACATTTGTATGAAATATGCTTAATAGCCTTTGAAGCAACATTGATAAGTAGGTATTTTTATGATCTTCCTTTAATACTTGAGGAGACATTGATGCTCTGAATGCGTTGTGGTTACTTATATTAAACAACATCAACCTAGCTAGGGCGCACCCTTAATGGGGGTGTGCAGACCACCTGCAGCCTAGGAACCTGCGTTTGAGACCTGGGGCATAGTGAAAACCAAAAAATGAGCAACTAACTAAATAAAGATTTTTCCCTTCTTCTTCCCTCCTTATATGCTTCCTCCCTCCCTTCCTTCATCTCTTTAAAATTAAAAAAGAAAAATTGTTAGAAGGCATAAATAATCCTCAAGTAGAGTTTTATCTCTAAGTCTGGATCTCTTTTTATGTTTACTTAATTATTGTGTAACCCTAGACAAGTCACTAGATTTATTTAGATCCCAGTAATGTGATTTAATAAATAAAGAGTTGACCTATATCACCATTTTTCAATGTGGTCACAGGGAACACTACCAGTTGTGCAAGAAAGTTGTAAGTGACAAATATGTTTAGGAAATACCAATTTAGCAAAGTTTAATAATTTCTTATTTAAGAAATAATGGTTAACATTATTTGATTAGTTACATATTAATATATTACACATGTATTTCAACATAATTTATTCATTTATTTTTCTAATGATTTATTTCTTAATTATAATAATTTTATAAAAACCTCTTGAGCAAACCTAATGAGCATTGTGAAAAACTAAGGAGGACTATAACACACATGCAGGGTTTTGACCACTTTCGTATATCTGATTTTTGTGGAATTCGGGGTACATAAAGGACTGATATGTCCTCCCTTTAGGAGATGCTGAATTGGAGTTAATTTTTAAGTCCTTGAATATCTCACATTTTATGATTCTATGTCAGTAAGTGGTGTTTGATGTGGGAGGAGAAGTAATACCAGATGATCAGAAAGATCTTCCTAGAAGGCGGAGGGGGTGTGGCTAGGATGGAAGCCAAAGACATTCAAGCTGGAAAACCAATATGACCAAGGCTGAAGACATCTTTCTGCAGAAGGCAGCACTCATCGATGAGTGGGGGAGTAGTAGGAGACTGAATCCTTGGGTTGGCAAAGCAGAAGAGACCTTCAATGCCACATGTATTGGAGACTGGAGTGAAGTCTTGGAGTGGTCTACCTTTTGTTCCCCGTTGGGTAATAACAAAAATGTTTGGGGACTAGACATCAGTTCAAGGTATGTGCCTTGACACAAGGATAATTTCCACCCATTTGATGACAGGAAGTTCAATAATCAGTATGTCACCCAATTTAAGTTGGAGGAATTGGGGTAGAGATGTTATTATTGAATCAGGTTTGGTCATGAGGCTTATAATGCCCAATTAAAGTGAGTCCAGGTGTGTTTCTGGCAGCAGCCTGGATATGGGCTGCCCCTTTCACCTGGGTCTTGGAATGAAGATGGTGGAGAGCAGAACCTCAGCCAACCCATAATGATATCTATAACGAGCAAGAAAGAACCCTTGTTGAAAGCCACAGAAAGTTTAGCATGATAAAGAGAAGAAAGGAAAGGTCCACTGGATACTTTGGGAAAAGTTTTTCTTTACCTTTAAAAAGAGCCAGAAGGATTGAAGCTCCCACTGAGAGTTACAGAAGGGGCACTTAGTCCCTGATGCCACCACTAGGCAACCTGAATCATGAGATACCAGATTTGGCATGTAGCCAAGATTGGGGAGCTGGAAGGAAACTAGATCCTTCATGTCCTGAGCCACTGGATCCGACTTCTGAAGTCTAGATTTTTTTGATTAAACCAAAACACGTGGGTTTTTCTAGTAGTTGAAAGCATCCCAGCTGATTCACAAAAATAAACAGTGAGATATGATCCTGGGGTCATGGACCACTGAAGGATTTTGAAAGGGCAGTGTTGAGATGAAGGCCATGTATTTAAAAATGGTCATCTGGTATTTGTGAAGAAAGTTTCAAATGGATTGAAGGGAGACAAAGAAGCAAGAATATCAGCTCTAGGAAAATTACAACTATCTACACATAGCATAATGGGAATATAGTGAAGAAGTAGGTGAGAGGCATTTTGATGGAATGACAGGAATTAGTACCTAAAGCAGAAGCAGGCATCAAATGCTAAAATATTTGCAGGACTGTGAGAGTGGGAAATTCTTTGATGGAACAGGAAGAAGAAAGGAGGAGCCAGCTAGGGATGGAGATGATGAGGGTTTTGGTTTGAGACCTAACAAGTGTGAATTAGAAGAAGGAAAATAATTTAGTTAAACATAATCATGAGTAGTCAACCATGTTCTAGGCACTAAAGATATTGAAAAGAATAAAAGTTTAATCTATTTTTCTGTGGCACCCTCAAAGACAAGACGACAGCAAGTGGCAAACAAATGAGATACAAAATAATGATAAGAACTACAAGGTCTTATTATTCTATCCCTTATAAAGAACAGAGGCAGAAGATCCAAGGAGATCTTAGAGAGATCAGATGGGAGATTTTGAGATGTCAGAAATGTCAAAACAAATATAGACATCATTTGTAGAGGGGATAGAAAAATCCATAAAGGGGATGCATCTTCAAAAGGGACAAGATGCAGAGACAGTGCTACTGAGCAAAAATGAAGGTAGATATGAGTTAATTACTTGTAGGCTGCTTGACCTTGGGCTGGTTTTTACTATTATTATTATTATAAAGCGCAACTATAAAATAAACTATAAAGCGAAGCTATCTCCTTGCTTTGTTGTGAAAATTAAACGCTATAACTCATATAAAGTATGTTGTACAATATATAGAACTGGATCAATACACAGAAAATGTTACCAAAATGATAGTATTATCATTACTATTAGCAATATATGCTTTTGCACAACAAGCAGCCTCAGCACAAATAAATCTTCAGTTTCATGGGTTAGTTGGCTCATCTCTATTCCAGTCCATGTCAGCTAGAATGACTGAAAAGGGCTGGAGGATCTACATCCAAGAAGGCACATGTACAGTCTGGCATTGGTGGTGGATTCCAATGGGTGTTCAGCTGGGGAATTCAGGTCCTTATTACCCTGCAGGAGGCTGTTTCATCTTCTTTAGGACATGATAGCTGAGTTCTCTGGAGACCAGAAGTAGAAGCTGCCAAATTCTTAAGGACAAGACCCAGAAACTCACCCAGGGTTGTTTCTTCCATATTCTATTGGCCAAGCAGTCATGAGTTCATACGGAGTCAAGGGGAGGGAACAAAGACCCCACCTCTCAGGAAGGAGGGTTCATGGTCATTTATTCCTCTATTCAGTAATGAAATCAAAAGGGCAACTTAGGGAAATCTGCTATTAGGAGGCAGAGTTGAATATAAATGTAAATGAATATATGTTCTTTTGCACAAGTGAAACATTAAGATGCAAAGCTTTTATAATTACATTTAAAAAGAACGCTGCTGTAGTATTTATCAGTAAAGTCCAACTTTAATCAAAAGTTGAACTGGATGACTACGCTTTTTAAAGTTTAATGTAAGAGTTAAGGAGTATAAAGGAAAACTTCAAATTACAGGACAAGAGAATGTCAGATCTGAAAGAACCTTAGAGACCCACTCACACAGTCCTTTGTAGGCATGGATTGCAGAACACACTCGGGAGAAAGATGTATTAGAGACCTTGCAGTCAGGCTATGGACAATATTTTCATTTGGGCACTTGGGTAGACTCAGTCACTTTGATTAGCATATCAGTTACTCTTAGGTTGTCCCCTCGTGCTTGTTTTGAAGTGAGGGGGAATACGTGAAGACTATTTCCTTGAAAGAAGACATCAAGCACAGTTGAATTTATCTGAGCATATTATCCTGAAATGTCACTCTGCCTCTGTTCCTCACCGAAGACTCCTGTGTGTGAAAGCTAATATTTCAAACATGGCTTTTAGAGCAGCACTTTTTAAGCAGGTTTGTCAGATCCCCAAGATTTTGCGTGCAGATGACATGTAATTCTGTCCTGTTGTACAGATCTGACATTCCAGTGTGGGGGAAAATGAAGGTTTTGGTGAATTGTTATCTGGAGAGCACTGACTTAGGTGGTAGGGAGACCAAGATTCTGATCCACGGGTAAGTTCCTGACTACCTCTGTCTTTGGCAAAGTTGCTTCATCTCTGGACCTCTGTGTCTTCATCAGCAAGACAAACAGTCTTCTATAAATACCCTCTATGCTTCTTCCCAATTCTTGGCATCGAAGACTGTATGATGGTGGCAGATTGATGGGAGAAGGTGAAGAATCACAACCAATTCCTTTGCTGAAAGACCCAGTGTCACAAGAGAAACACAAGAGAAGTGTTTATTGAAACACGAGCTACCAGGGGTTCTTGAATTTCCATAAGCCCTTTCTGTGGATAGCTTATGAGAAATAAGTTACTTGATTTTAACTGCGTGGCAACAAATTCTGATATATCAACATTCATATAATGAAAGGCATTGGAGCATCTCCTTAGGCTGTTTGGGCCCTTGTTTGTTATTTTTCAAATAACGTGCTGCTGACTCATGTTTGCCTTGTGCTTTCTGTGACCCCTCAATATTCAGAACCCTAATCACACTTCTCATTATTATTAATAATCAGTGCCTATGAAATTATGCTATACTGGCTTGGTATCAAGTCCTGGAAGTATGCAAATAGATTAATCAACTTGCTTCCATGCTTCAGACCTTGAATGGAACTTTAAGTATGGTGGAAGTATTTGCCGGGTCTCTCGGTTGTCTCCTCCAATCAAGCCTGAGGTGTGTTTTCCTCCTAACTTTTAATTGCATGACCTCTGAGAACCTAATTTCCAGAAAACCCATTTATTATTTTAATGCTCATTTGGCATTATTATTTTCCCAAGGCAATCTTTTTGTCTCTGAATCTCTTAGGAGAGTTGAGAAGCAAGCCAAGAAAAGCTTCATTTTCTCCTCCTGGCCCTCAAAGGAAGTAGAAATGAAACATTAAAAATCTTGGTTTCTAGCTGGGGATGGGAGGAGGGAGCATGAAAGAAAGGTGGGGATTGGGGGTGGAGAGAGGGGAAAGCACTTGTGTGGGTCCCAGATGGAAAGCAATCCAGCAAATTGCCTTTAAACAGCAGTGTCCCGGCAAATAGGGCACTCTAGCTGTTTTGTGTCACTTGAAAGCATCTTGTTGATATTTTTATAGATTTTATGATACATTCTAAAACATGCGTCAGGAAGAGCCACTTGGCGTTCTGGCAGTAATGAACATTGTTACAGTCGCCGACTGAGTAGTCTTTACTTCAAAGGGAGGCATTGAGCTGATCTTTCATCTTCTCAGCTGTTGCTTCCCAGCTCCCTTCAGATACTGTTTGAACTGAAACCCCACATTTCCTGGTTTGAGTGAGCAAATCCCCTGACACTTCTAATCCTCTCGCTTGGAAGCTGCTAAACGGTGATTGAATGATGTCATTAACATGAAGGAGGTAAATACATTTAAACACACAGTCTCAGCCTTTTCTCAAATAATAACTGGCTTGTGTCTTCAGAACTCGTTTGTTTACTGAAACAAGGGTTTGGAGGAAGGAGAAAGAAAAACATAAGCAATAAGTGAATGAATGAATGCATGAATGAATGGATAGTGTAAGCAGGCAGCTGGGTTTTGTGGTTTGGGAAAGGCTTCTCATACCACTCTAAGTAGAAAAATTAAAAAACGTTAAGAAAAATGCACATTCTACTCTTTGGAGATAATGAACTAGATTTTCCACAAGGAAAGTAGCTTATTATGTCTTGAGTCTGTCTTATTTTTAGTTACTTTCTATTAAGACCTCTTATTTAAGCCAGGCGAACTTATTCACTGGTCCCTGAACATTGCTTATATTCTCCCATCACTGAAAGTTATTTGTACTATGCAGTTATTTACATTTAAATAAATACAAATAAAAATTGAGTTCCTCAGTTGCACAAGCCACGTTTCAAATTTGGGCTTCTGGCTTCCGCATTGGAAGAATATGGATACAGAGAGTTTTCATCATCTCAGAGAGTTTTATGAATAGAGCTCTTTCAGAACCTTAAAGTGCCGCCTCTTCCCAAATTATGATGAAATGGATGAATCATAATCTTCAATTCATGACATATCCTCCTCACTGATAATGCATAACCCAATCTTTCTTTTTCATTCTTTCTTTCTTCCTTTTTGTTTAATCAGATTCATTAATTAATTTGATTCATTAATTTAATTGATAATTAATTAATTATACATGAAACCACAACTCAGAATTAAAGTCAGAATCTTGAAAATAAGCTACACAGAATCATTAACCCCTTCCATATCCCATTCTGCTATCTCCCCGATGTGAGATCACCATCATTATGATTCCTGTGTTGATTCATGTTCTTGCTTTTTTTCATGCATTTTGATTTTCAAATAGACATAATATTTTCAGATGTGTATGCATATATAACTTCATGAAAGTGATATTCTAAAATTAATTTTGGAGGACTGAAAATGTAGCATAATATTTTTGCATGTTGCAAAATTTGTTTTCTTTGACATATAATGTTACTCACATGTGACTATACTGAAATTTATTCATTGACTCTCCTGTTGACATGTTGATTACTTCAAGCTTTGACTTGTGAGCAGTGCGCCCATAAACATGCTTGCACATATTTCCTGTTGCAAATGGGCAAGAGTTTCTCTTGGATATATTCAAAAGATATATATTAGTTATAACAGATATGAAAGGTTGACTTCAGGATATGACAAATTGGTTTCCAAAGTGGATTTGCCAGTATATTCCCATAAGCAATGTAAAGGAGAGTCTATGGAGTAACGTATTTTTCAGCAATGATTTTGTTATTTTTAGTCAATTAACTTGGTGTAGAGTGGTATCTCTTTGTGGCCTTGATTCACATTTCCCAGATTGTTGATGGTGTTTAACTATCTTCAGATGTTTATTGTTTGCATGGATTTTCTATTCTCGAAGGCCTGTTCATGTCTTTTGTCCATTTTTATGCTTATTTGTGCTTTTCTTATTGATTTGTAGAAGCTCTTTATATGGTCCTTAAAAAATCAATTTATTATTTGTTGAGGTAACTTTGCTTTGCAAAATAACACAAACCCATAAGTTTAGGTTTCCCATTTCTCACTGTGTGACAACACACCCTGCCTACCACCAAATTACTTCAAGTTCTTCATTGTTGTCCATTGGACCCCATCACCACTTGCCCCTTCCCCCTACCTTATTCCCCACTGGCAACCTCAATTCCGTTGCTAATGTTTTTTGTTTAGTTTGTTACTTTGCTTTCTTTCTTTATGTGCCACCTATGGCTGATCTGGTATTTGTCTTTCTTCATCTGACTTATTTCATTTAGCATAATCCCCTCAAGTTCCATTGATGTTGTTGCAAATGACAGCATTTTATCTGGGCTCTAGAGAGTTCCATTGCGTATGTATACCACATCTTCTTTATCCATTCATCTGACAATGAACACTTAGGAAATTTCCAATACTTGGCTATTATAAATAGTGCCACAATAAACCCGGGGGTGCACATATCTCTGAGAATCAGTGTTTTTGTGTCTTTTGGATAGATACCCAGAAGTGGGATGATGGCATCATATGGAATTTCCATTTTCAATTTTTTGAGGAATTCCATACTGCTTTCCATAAGGATTGTGCCAAGGATTGCACTCTTGCCAACAGTGTAAAAATGTTTCCTTTTCTTTGCATCCTCGCCAACATTTGTTGCTTCCAGACTTTTGAATAATAGCCAGTCTCACAGGTGTAAGGTGATATCTCATTGTTGTTTTGATTTGCATTTCCCTGATAACAGGCGAGGAAGAACATCTGTTGTCCATCTGTATGTCTTGTTTGGAAAAGCATCTATCCCATTCTTCTGTCCATTTTTTTTTTTAAATTGGATTGTTTGTTTTTATGTTGTTGAGTTTTATGAATTCTTCATATATTTTGAATATTAAGCCCCTGTCACATATGGGAAATGCAAATAGCTTCTAATCAGTAGGTTGTCTTTTTGTTTTGGTGATGGTTTCTTTCACTGTATAGAAGCTCTCTAGTTTGATGTCATCCCAGTTGTTTATTTTTATTTTTGTTTCCCTTGATGCTGGAGTTGAGTCCCCAGAGACCTCTTGCTAAGGCTGATGTCTTGGAATGTCTTGCCTTTGTTATCTTCAAATTATTTTACATTTCTGGTCTTGCATCCAAGTCTCTAATCGATTTTGATTTAATTTTTGTGTATGGTGTTAGATTGTGGTCTAGCTTCACTCTTTTACATGTGGCCGTCTAGTTTTCCCCACATCATTTATTGAATAGGCTCTCCTCTTTCCATTGTGTGCTCGGTTCCTTTGTCAAAAGTTAAGTGACCATATCTTTATATAATCTTCATATGAATCCTCTGTCAGTTGTGCGCATTATACTATCTTTTCTAGTTTTCAGTTTGTTATTTCACTCATTGATGATGCTTATGCAAGAATGAAAGTTACTTATTTTGGTCTAGTCAAATTTCTCAGTCTTTTCTTTTATAATCCTTTTTTGCTCTCTTGTCAAAAGAATTTTTCTACCTGAAGTTTTTAAAAGTATTACCCTTTATTGTTTTACTTTCTTCATTTTCAGTAAAATTTTAATGTTTTGTTCTTGCAACTAAAGTTTGATTCATTTGGGGTTTATATTTGTCCTAGGTGTGAGATAGCGTTCTATTTGTATCTTTTCCCTCATAGACAACCATTTTTTCATAGCTCCACTTATTAAACAAATCCTTAGTTAAGGTCTGATAGTTTCATATTTTTTTTAAGCAAAGGAGAGGCAGGAATGAAGGTGAGTAGACAGGCAGGCAGGAAGAAAGGAGGAAGAAACATTTTATTTTTATTTTTATTCAGTTGTTCACACTGGTTGTTTCCTGAGTGGGGCTTGAACCCAGGGGTGTGTGGCCTTCAGAAGTGATGAACCTAACGGCTACTCCACCAGGGCACGTCAAGTCCTAATATCTAAATAGGATGTGTCACTCCTTACACTTCTTATTTAGAAGTATCCTGATTATTTTGTCTCCTTTTACTTTGTATTAACCATTTTATAATGACAGAGTCCACTAAAAACTCCCCAAAAACCCTCTTGGCATATAATTGGAATTGCATTGAATCTATAATTCAATTTGGGAAAAATTATTTTATACTGTCTTCCTATCTAAGAACAAGCTTTATCTATTTTAGTTTTCTGTAGTGTCTCTCATATTAAATAAATTGTTACTATCATATGTTGATTCTTGGCAGTCTTTTCAATTCTGTGTCTATAATTTATTTTTCATATCTTAATACATTGGTTAAGATGTCTACTTAATACTGTGTAGAAGTAATATAAAAATTGCTCTTTATTTTAAAGAAAAAAATTCTATTGTTTCCAAATTGAGAATGATATTTGCTTTATGGCATAACAACAATAAATTTCTTTATCAGCATAAAGAAGTTTGTACTTCTAATTTGCTATGAGTTCCTCTCATGTATTTATATTGAATCTTATTAAAGTTTACAAAGTCAGAATTTCCTATGTATTTGACTATGTTTTTTAAGTTTCAAAATGCCGGCACAGTTGTTTATAGCATTCTTATTATACAAGTAATTATACATTCTTTTATAATAGGTAATACCACATATGATAAAAATTATATATGGTTACATGATATTTTTGCTAATGTAAGGATTTTCTGTTATTAAAACTATCCTTTGGTGAGAAAAGGCGTACTTGGTTATGCTGTATATTCCTTTATGTATACTGCTGAATCCAGTATATAAATCCTTTCTGTATGCTGAATTCAGTATACACTGAATTCCATTTGCAAACCAATTGCTTAAGGTTTCATTTATTTATTTGTATTCATGAGTGAAGTAGGTGAACAATATTCCTTTCACAGATGTAGTCATCTGATTTTGGAATGAGAGTTATGCTGTTTTCATAGAGTACTCTGAGAAATGATTCTCATTATTAACATTCTACTGTTAAAATTGAGTTAGTTTGAAGTTGGGATGATCAATTCCTTGAACATTTTGTAGATCTTTCCTATAAAATCACCGGAACCTTTTGCATTGATTGTGGGTAATCATCTCTAAATTTCTTCAGTAAATGTAGAGTTTTCAAGCTTTTTATTTTTCTTAATTCAATTGTTTTAAGTCAGAATTTTCAGTGTATTTGACCATGCTAAGTTTCACAATTTGGCACCTAGTCACTTACAGCTTTCTTAATATATATGTGGTTATGTATTCTTTTGTAATTGATGACATCATTTATTTGTATTCTCCCTCTTGTTTTCTTTAAAATTTTTTCAAGATATTTATCTAATTTTTTTTAATTTCAATATTTGGTTTAACTATCTGATTTGTTTTGCTATGATGTCTACTTTGCTAATTTCTATGCTTTCTACTTTGAGTTTATTATTATTAATTTACTTAATTGTGAAGATGCAAACTTAATTATTAATCATTAATTCAGACACTTTCTTCATTTTCAGTGATGAATCCCTTTCATATTGTAACCTGGTCATATCCAACCATCTTAAAGTCTCAAGTCAAATCTTATTTTTATTGTGAAAATTTGTTTTCCTTCTTATTCTAGCTCATAGTCACAGATTTCTACATTATAATTAGGTAGAATAAATATAGACTTTCAAGTTCCTTCCTTCCTTCCTTCCTTTCTTCCTTCCTTCCTCCTTCTTACTTTCTTTCCTTCCTTCCTTCTTTCTTTCCTTCCTTCCATTCCAAAGTTAATTTTCCCATGATAGAGTCATTTCTACATTAAAAACTACAAAATGGAGAGGAATTTGACTTGGCTAGCTTTCCTCTCTCTTGACCTTTATTTTTCTCTTGTGGCTATTCCCCACTACCCCACCCCCCGCCTTTTTTTTTTTTTTTTGAGAAAATGAGAGCATAGTAGCAGTTGAGTAGTTCTATTTTTCCCCCTGTGGTTAGTGTTATGGATTCCTTAGTCTTAACCATGGAGACTTTATTTGGCTATGTATTAACTTGCTGGATCAACTCCAGCAGGTCCTGGATTCCTTCCCATTTACCTCATTTGCCTAAGTCTTTTCTGTTGAAAAATCACATTTGCCCATCTAGATTTATTCTAAACTCAATGTTGTTGATTTCCTTTATTAGAAAAATCTCTTTCCACATTGTCTAATATAAGTCAATGAGGAGAAATTGTACTGGCCCTAATGCATTAACTCCTTAACATTTTCATATCACTCTAAAGATGGGGAAGTTGGGGGTTATTCTTAACCTCCCACCACCGGTGCAGTAATTTTATCTCATAATTGCAGGGTGTCAGCATATATGGGATACAGGCTTCATTGTTCCAAATGGAGAGATTTCTTTGATCCTGCTTGTTAACCATATACCTCTCCATGAGGTTCTAACACCATATTCTCATTCCTGATACAAAAAGTGTTAGGTTAGACAACTAGATTAAAAATAGATTCATTCACCGGTGGAAAGTAACCCAATTAATAATTTGGCAAGAAACATTCCCATAAGCAAAATATGACAGAATATGTCCACTGATACTCCTGCAGCCCATTGTTCTGTGGTGAGGAGTGTAGACAACATGAGCTGTCTGTCAAGAGCCCTTAGCATGAGTTGAAGGTGTGAACAGAAATTAGGACCTTTAGAAAACATCTTTTCATTTCTTTCTATTCACTGATTCCCAAAGATGCTAGTTCATTCAGATTCTTCATTTTCAAGATTTTCTCTTTCGCACCTGATGCCAATTATTCCTGCCCAACAGTGTTTACTGGACTGAGTTAAATCTCATTTCTAGTAATACACTATCCAGTCATCGTTTTACCCTAACACTGCCTTATCTCTTTTGTTCCTTTAGTTTTTGGCATTTTGGCTGCTTCCTTCAGTTGTTAAGGAAGGTCTGATATCTAGGAAGGAAAGACCAATCTGGGGAACCTCAGCATTCTTATTCACTCTTTGCATTTTCTAATAACTGCATGACCAATTTCCTAAAATAAAGCATGTCTCTTGTAAATGCCTTGCTTAGCTTCTATCCTTCTGACTGCACTCTGATTACACTTCTTTGAAATATCTCCAAATTTCTGATAATATTGCACTGTTGGGCTTTTTTTGTTGTTTTTAAAGAAAAAGTGCAGGTAGGAAAAAAGGCAAGTAGGCAGTCAAGCAGGAAAAGAGAAGAAGAGGAAGCACTTTATTTTTTTCTGTTGTACATCTTAGTTGTTCTTCCTGGACTAAGATGCACACCTGGGTCCTTGGGTGAATATGAAGTCTGCTTCAGCTAGAGGCGGCTGACCAAACAAACCCCTGCTCCACCAGGGTGAGCTTTATTGGCTTAACGTAATTTATGTACTTATAGATTTAATGAATCAGGATAGGTTGTTTTCTTCATTTATTAGAAAATTACTGATTTAATAGCTAAATAGTTGTGGATATCTTCAACTATGTCCTTAATAAAAATTCCTAGTAGAAGAATTATTGATTCAAAGGTAAGGCTTTTATTAAGTATTATGAAATTGTCCTTTAAAAGGAATAGAAATATATATTTTTATGAATAGAGAATCAAAGTTCTAAGTTCCATTTTATACATATATGTATACACACACACACATGCATGTATATAATTAATCCCAGGTATTTTTATTTAAAAATTCCACTACAAAGTGAATGACCAAAAGATTATGTTTTAATGAATCATCTTAAAAAATGCAATTTCTCATACAGTTCTATATTACCCATAAAATTCTCACGTAAAAACCTTTTTAAATATACCTTCTCTTAAAGTTTGTGTAGGTCCTTATATTTATTCTTAAAATATTTTATATTTTTGTTACTATTCTCAGTATAATTAATTTTTTAAAATTATTATATATACTTTTTTGTTACTGGAAAATAATTCTACTGACAACCAACCAGCTGCAGTCTTGAGATTAAGCGCCTTTGCAATTGCGCCTTTAAATGTTCCCATGAATGCCTCTTCTCCACTGTGTGGAAGCCGCCATGGTCAAACCTGGAGATGGTGTCCACGAACTTCAGATCGATCTTCTCCAGGGCCTGCCATTTGGTCTGTACCAGCAAGGCCTTTCAGAGGGTGAGCACTCCCTTCTTGGTCCCCACCACACAGCCTTTCAGCAAAGTCACTGGCCACCTCACCGTAGTGGACAAAGCCATCCAGAGGGTTGATGCTCTTGTCAGGCAGGTCGTGGTCATTGGAAGTATCGCTCTTGACCAGCTTGCGGCCTTTGGTGAGGTAGCCCTGGCCTGTCTGGTAGATCCTGTTGATCCCAGTGCAGTGGGGGTAGCTTTTCCGCCCAGCACGCAACACAGAGAAGGCCACTTGGGCAGGATGCCCTGACAGAGGCCACCATGCACAGTCCTCTGTGGGCCTTGCCGGGCAGCTTCTTGGTGCACCAGCAGTTAGTGACGCCCTTGTAGCCTTTGACCTTGGTCACCCCGATGACATCGGTCATCTCATCCCGTCCAAGCACTTGGTTCACAGCTGCTGCTCCGGCTGCTGGTGGGCTCAGAGGCACTTTTCGGCCACTTTTCCTGTTTCAGCTGGCTCTCCAGGAGGTGGGCCTTCTGATGCAGGGGCAGCAGGCGCATCTGGGCGTGGGCAATGACACGGATGACCTGGCGGTACTTCTTCATGTGCTGAAGGCCTGCTCCAGCTGCTTCTTGCCATCGTCATCCTGCCACTTCTTGCAGCATTTGGTGAAAGCCTTCTTCTTAGACTTATGCCACTTCTTCTAGAAGCTCCTTTGCACTCATCGTTGATATGCTCAGCAAACACAGCCTTGAAGGTAGGAAGACTTCGAGGAGTTTCCACGTAGCCCACAATGGCCACGTCACCGTGAGTGGAGTCTCCACAATGGTGGCAGCCTCCACAACTTCTTCTTGTTCACCTTGGATCCAGGCCTGCACACCTCCGGAACCATGTGGGTCATGCCAGCCTTGTAGCCCAGGATGGCTGTGAGGTGGGTGGGCTTGGAGGAGTCAGCCTTGTGGAAGCTCTTCGCTTTCCCCTGGGCCGGCTGCTGGGTTTCCAAGGCAAGAAGCCCAGGCACCCACGTCTGGGAGCAGAGAGCTTCCTGAGACATGACTTGGTGAGATGCTGCTGGTAGAGCTATATTTTCTGTTATTGGAAAAAGTAATATACATTCATCATAGAAAAAAAAGTAATAGATAAATAAAATGAATAATTGATAATCTCAAAACCAGAGATAATCCCTGAGAATTCTTGCATGTATTTCATTTCAGATCATTTTCATTACACACACACACACACACACACACACACACACACACACACTACTGTTATTCCTCAGATAGTAGTTTTATGTATGCTCTGTAAAATTTTGTAATTCTATTGGTTTCACTTGCAATATGTAATTTATATTTTTCCATGGAAAAAATATTGGACTATAAAAGTTGTATTTTGTTTTATCAGCTTACAGTTGTTCACATATTTCTAATTTTACTTTTATGAACAATATTGTGATTACTATTCTAACAAATTTCTTTGTACACATCTTAGTACTGTCATTAGGAAATATTCCTGGAAATTGAATTGCTGATTATAGGGTCCACTATATATTTATGATTTAATATATAGTTTCATGATGCATTGTCATTTGTATACAGATTGCTAAATTGCTGTACAGAAAGTTGAACTAAATTTACATTTGTATGAGACTCTCCAGTTGTCTGCAGCATTGTAAGTTACTGTATGTCCTCAAAGAAAAAAAAATGCCCAATTTTTAGAATAAAGGTAGTTTTCATTAGAATTTATCAGTTACCAAAAAGGTTGGAGATTTGTAATAATTCTATTTGTCATTTATGTTTCTTTTTGTGAACCACTCTTTCATGTCTTTCACTATTTTAAAATTAAGTTATCTTTCTCATTCATGAATATGTACAAAGTATGTTATGTTTAAGAACACTCTGCATCTATTATGTGCATTAGAAACATATTCCTATCTTTTATATTATTTAATTTTACTTTATTTTAGCATTCAGAAATCTCACACTTTCCTCCAGTTTCACTGAAATATAATTGACAGATAGCATTGCATAGGTTTAAGGTGTACAACATTATTTTACATATGTAGTTTTGCATTTATATCTGTATTTGTCTGTCATCTCTCTAAATGATCACCATAGTAATATTAGTTAGTACATCCATCACTTCACAAAGTTACCCTTTTTTTTCCTGTGGTGATACATTTAAGACCTACTCTCCATTTATTGAATAATTCAGGCTTTCCTCACTGATTTGAAATACCACCTCTGAGCTTTTGATTAAACGCAGCAAATTAAATGTTTATCTCTGCTTCCTCCTGAAAGTCCAATTAAAATGGCAATAAAAGCATACAAAAGCTTAAACCCACAGTAAAAAGAAATTGGGAGAGATTGCAGGAGTTGAGGGAAGTTAACCAGAGAAGCTCACAATGGACACAGGCACACACAGAGCATCTAATGAGCATTTCTCAAAAAATTAGGTCCATCGAAGTATAATTTATGAAATATCTCCTTTCGGTGTGCATTTCTATACTTTGTGAAATTGCACTTGTGAAACTGCTATCACAGTCAAGCTAGAGCACTTCAGTCCAGCTCCCAAATTATTTTTTGACTCTATAGTCATCCCCACCTCCCCTCACAACCACTCATATGTTTTCTATTTCTCATTTTGTCTTTTCCAAATGTAAAATAAGTGTCATTATATAGTAAGCAGGCTTTTGATATTTGGATTCTTTGATATTTCCACCTCCCCTCACAACCACTCATATGTTTTCTATCTCTCACATTTTGTCTTTTCCAAATGTAAAGTAAGTGTCATTATATAGTAAGCAGGCTTTTGATATTTGGATTCTTTGAGATTCATCCATGTTGTTGGGTGTGTCACCATCAATTATCTTTTTATCGCAGAGTAGAATTCCAGTGTTTTGATGCACTACAGTTATTTCATCTACTAGTTGAAGAATATTTAGGTTGTTTCCCATTTTCATCTCAATCTATTGTCTTTTCATTTTCTTGACCCTGATTTTCAAAGAGTAAAAACTTTAAATTTCTATGAAGTCCAGTTTATCAATATATTTCATATTTAATTATTAGATCTTGCTTTTGGTGTTATATGCAAGACATCTTTGTCTAACTACCCCCAAATCACAAAGGTTTTCTCTTACATGTTGTTCTAAAAGTTTTTCATTTTTATGTTTTGCATTTGAGTCTATGATTTTTTTCACATTAATATTTGTTTACGATGTGAGGTATGCAGTGAGCTTCATTTATTTATTTTTTTGCTTATCGGTGTCGTTATTCCAGCATCATTTTTTTTGAAAAGACTATCCTCTATCTGTCATCTTGTTTTGAACTTTAGCTGAAAATTACTGCATATTTGTATGTGGAAGGGCTATTTCAGACTCTATGGATTTTTATTTATCTACTATGTTTATTTTTTCATCAATCATTCATTCTCTTAATTTTTGTAACTTTGCGATATGTCTTGAAAGCAAGTAGTGTGAGTCCTTAAACTTTATTCTTTATTCAGAACCATTTTGGTTCTTCTGTGTAGATTATACATTTTATATTTTAAAATAATGTTTATTGAAGTAACATTGCATTAGAACATAATATAAATTCCAGCTGTGCAGTATTATGAATCAATATCTGTATATGCTGCATTATTTCACATTGTAAGTCAAATTCACCATACAGCTGACTTATTTTCCCTATTTATCCACCACCGTTCTCTCTTTTCTTTTCTCAGAACCACTAATTTTGACTTATAATCTATTTTCTTATTTTAGTTCATTAATTTGTTTCAAACATAGAAATACAAATATTATATGTGTTCCGTGTAAATTATAAAATCATTTTGTCAATTTCTACCTAAAAAAATCCTACTGGGGTTCTATTTGAGATTGTGTCGAATCTACAGATAATTTGGAAAGAATGGACGGCTTAACAACAGTGAATCTTCTTTAATTTCCTCCAATAGTTTATTTTTAAAAGTAAACCTGTGGGTAATGCTGTTCAAATCTTCTGTATTCTTGCTGATTTTCTATCTACCTGTTCTGCTACTGATAGAGCAGTTTGGTAATATCAAATCATTGTGGATTTGTCTATTTTTTTCTTTTAGTTCTATCACTTTTTGTTTCATGTGCTATGAAACTCTGTTTTAGGTACATATATAATATGATCCTATATGCTCTTGGGAAATTATCTTTTGATCTTTATGTAGTATCTTGCATTAATGTAGTTAACATTACTTGTTATGAAGACTACTTTTTCAACATTAATATAGTGATTCTAGCATTTTTTAATTAGAACTTTCATGATATATATTTTAAATATTCCGCTAATGTCTGTATATTAAAGTGTAATGATTCCTGTAGAAAAAATTTACCTGGGTTTTGCTTTTTTCCTTTTAATCCAATTTGATGATGTCTGTGTTCTAACTGATGTATTTAGACCATTCACATTTAATATATTTATACATGCTTAGATTAAAATTTAGCATCTCACTATTTTTTCTGCCATAGTCAATACTCTTCAGAGCAGTTAAAAATAAGAAAATGTCCATTGTGTTTTACTGTTATTTTAAATAACAGTAGGTTATTCTTTTTTTGTTCAGATACAATTTTTTCTTGTACTTTCTTTTTTTTTTCAGATACAAATGTTCTCTGAAGAGTTTTATTTAATATTATTTTAGAGGATAGGTCTGATTGTAATTTATTCTCCCAGTGTTTGGTTGTCTTTAGTTCTCTTTCATTTATGAAGGTATGTACCCTAGGTATGGAGTTCTGAGTTGACAGGATTGCAGCTCTTTAAATATCTTACTCATTTATTTTCTGATTTGCATGTTTTCTGACAAGAAGTTTTCTACAATTCTTACCTTTGTGTAAGAATTTTTTTTCACTGCTGCTCTCCTGATTTTCTCTCTAAGTCTGACTTTTGGCAATTGGACTATAATCTATCCTGGGCAATAAGGAGAGACAATTTATTCTATTTGATGTTCTCTGAGTTTCCTGGGTCTGCAATTGATTTCTTGGCTATTATTTATTATTCTTGAATAACTCTTGGCCATTATCTTTTCAAATACTTATTTTTTTTTTTAGCCCAATTCTCAATTTTCTCCTTCTGGGATTAAAACTTGAAAGCTTTTGGTATCATCCATAGTTATTTGTAGCCTCTTATGCTTTTTCTTCTTTCACTCTTATTATTCTTTTATATTTCAGTTTAGTAATTTATATTGACGTATCTTCATGTTCACTTATTCTTTCCTCACCTGTTTTAGTCTATTGGTGAATTTGTCAAAAGCATTGTTCACCTCTATTATTCTTGATGTGTCTTTTATGTCTAACATTTACATTTGGCTATATAATTTCCATCTCTCTGCAGAAGTTCCCCATCTGTTCATGCATGGTGTTGAGTTTTTCCATGGGGATCTTAACATACTAATAATAGTTATTTTTAATTCCTTATATGATATGTTCTGACCTCTGGTCAGATTTGGGTCTGATTCTATAGACTGATTCATCTATTTTGGAGTCATTTTATCTTGTTTCATTGTATGTAGAACACCATAGCCTGAGGTAAATAATATTTGTATCTAATTAGGGGGCTGTGAGTTAGTTCGGCATTTTGTTATTGTTGTTGTTACCCCTTCAGAGATTCAAGGCTTCAAATTCTTCCAGTGTTACCTCATGTTTAGGGTGGAGGCTTGTTTGTCAGAGAGCTTTTACATAGTGTTTCTGCCACATCCACAACTTTAAGCCTGTTTACATGTCTGCAATTCATACACAATCTCTTACCTCTTCTTCTTGACAGGTTTATTAGTTTCTTAGGGCTGCCATTACAAATATATCACAAGCTACAAATCTTAAAACTAAAGAAATTTATTTTCTCATAATTCCAGAGTTTAGAAATATTAATCAATTTGTCGGCAGGCTTAGTGTCTTTTGAGGGCTCTTAGGGCGATTCTGTTTTGTGCCTCTCTCCTAACAGCTGATGGTTTGCTGAGAGTCCTTACTGTTCCTTGACTGCTAGATCCATCACTTCAGTGTCTGCCTCCATTTTCACATGGTGTTCATCTCCCTGTATTCTGAGTCCAAATTCCCCTCTTCTAATAAGGACACATTGGATTAAGATTCTACTCTACTCTGGTATGACCTCATATTAACTAATATATAATACTGCTAATAATACTATAATATCAGTAAAATATAGTACTATATTAGTGTATAGTTTTGTATAATATGTACTATTATATACTACATAATAGCTAGTTATATTTGCAATGACCCTTTTTTTGAAGCTATGTCACATTCTGAAGTAATGGAGTTAGAATTTCAGCATATCTTTTTAGAGAGACAATTCAACCCTAATACCGGGGGTTGCTTATTATTTGGTGTCCACTAACCTAGTTGGGGAACAAGAGAGGTTTTTCTGGACAAGATTCTTTCTTAGAGAAAACTGTCACTGGACTTAAGGTTTTCCTCATCCTTGAGGATGCTCAGAAAGAATTTTTTGCCTTTTCTGTAAGTAACACCCACTAGCCTCTTCCTGTTCTCCGTCTCCAATCTCCCATCCTACTTTCAACCTTTCCATACAAACCCTGAGAAAATCCACAGAGAACAGTGTGAGAATGACTAAAAAGTCCTCTTTTGTCTGTAGCATCCAGGGATTCTATTCTCTCTTGTTAACTCACATTCAACTTTTAGCATTTCATTAAAATTTTAGCTGAATCATTTGTGTCCACTTGTATGGTGGTACTATGAGCCCCCTGTGATCTGCTATAGGTGAGCCAGCACTCACTTTGCCTCTCTCCTTGAAAGTGTTTGTAATACCTTCAATTTCAGACTAGTTGACTGCATGCAACCTCAGAACCCTGACGACTTTGAAAAAAGTTGCAATCTTTGACAACTGTCTGATTTTTCCATATTTTTAGGATTTTTTAATGCCCAGTTTCAAATAATAACACAGGTCAAGTTTTGACAAACATATGAAAAGAGTCTTTAACCTGAAAATGTAACATCATCAATAATCAAACAAATAAACAGAAAAGAATGGAATTCAGAGAACGTTGAAACAAGCAGAAGCAAATTTCAAAACAACATAAAAGCAATGTCCTTAGAAAGAGAAGGTAACACACTGAATCCATAAAATGGGAATATACTAAGTATAGAAGTGCATAAATACTTGTGATGTTTATTTATATACATGCACATATGTATATATGATTTATAAAACATACCCCTTGATCATAACCATATCACATTAAAAATTAGAGTAGAAATAAATCATATTAGTAGAAAAGTAGGATGATAATATCGAGGCAATCTATCAGAAAAGCAGAAAATGGAAAATAAGAGAGGATGTTGGAGAATCAACACAACATACCCAACATCTGACTAAAGGAAGGTTCAGGAAAAGAGACTAAAGACTATATAACAAGATAGCAGTGTAAGAAAATCACTCAAAACTGAGAACATAAATTCTCTTTTTGAAACTTCATTCTTTATCAGTATACAGAATAAAAAAGAGCTATATTAAAATACATAACTGTGAAATTTCAAAACACTAGGGATAAAAATGGAACTCAAAAGCTTCCATTGGGGAAAACCCCCCAACAATAACAGATTACATATAAAAGATCAAATATTTGAATTGATCTGGACATCTTCATAGCAACACTAGAAGCTAACAAAGCAATGTCCTTAAATTTCCAAAGAAAAATTATTTTCATTCTGGAATTTTATACTGTTTGTCTGAGATATGATTGAGATGGAAAATACATGCGCGCTAAATATCGGACAATTGCAGGTCAAGAATATTGTCGAGATTACTCTAGGTTCACTCTGTTTCTTATTTGCTCTTAAGAGAGTTTATATAACTATCAATATTTCTATGCTGCCAGAGTAAGATACGACCACACAAATATTAGTTGCAAATTACACACAGGCTTTATTACTCACAAGTTCTTGATGCCTGGGTTCAGCTTAAAAGGGCCCCATGGTGACCTTCTCTTGAACAGCAGCTGCAGCAATTAGTTTTGACTGGTGAAGAGTTGAGCATCTGATGGGACACTGGCAAGCAGTTGCTTCCAGCCGATCATCCTACAGAACGTCTTAGGTTCTATGTTTGAGTCCAGGCAACTGACATGTTTGAAGTAGGAGCCCCTTTATAGCTTGAATCCACAGGCTATCAGTCAGATACATTTCAGGTTCTGTTATCACATCTTAACAGTTATTTTACATATCACACTTTAGCATACATTGGAGTGTCAGGACATTGCTGACATCTTAGCTATCATTCAACATAGGTTTACTATCTTTACGAAACACAAGCAAGGTTCCACACAAGTTTAAACATGCTTTTTCTGAGTTTGTAATAGTAACACAGTATTGCATCAGAGTATTTCAAACAACTTCAAAGTAACATTATAACATTCATCCAAATCATCATTTACTTGTGAGAGTAGAATAGAGAAATTTTCAGAGGAAGCAAGTTTTCAAAATTGTACTTCCTTGTATTCTTACTCAGGAAGCCACTTTAGTATTTTTGTGCCATCATGATGCTGTTACATAAAAGAAAGACAGGGATGAAGGTAGAGAGGACAGGGGAGAGGGAGTGAAGGAAGAAACAAAAAGAAGGAAAGGAAACTGGAAAGAAGGAACTCAACACAGAAGGAGGTAAGAAAATGCGGGGATTATGATGAAGAGATTTGTTCATATGGCATCTATGAAACTTACCTAGTGAGCAGAAAGATGGAGAAGCATCAAGATACTTCCAAGAAGAAGATGAAACCTATAGAACTTGTTGATTACATCAAGAGGAAATAATAATCATCATGATTTTGGTGACTTAATTTGTTATAGGTTCATGCAAAACAAAGCAAATAAGAAATTGGGGCAAAAACTGACTCCAAGAAAAAGTGAATCATTGTTACAAGAAGAAAAATGTGATCATAGTTCATTATATGACTCTGTGAATATTTATATTATAATGATGTAACAGTAAATATTGATTTAACCAAACATTGTTTAATTACCATAAGGTGAGGATATAGAATTATTGTGCATAAGAAATAAATTCTCATCTTTCAGACTTAGAAGTCAATAGATAAAGTCTAAAGTGAAAATATTAAGAAATAGCAGCAGAGTCTTTCATTTAGAAATAAAAGATTAGATAGTAACACCTAAAATAACTGTTAAGTGACTATCTCTGGGTTGTGGGAACTGGGTATGTGTGCAAGAATGAGACATTGGATTTTCATTTGAAACTCTGAGGTATTATTTTACATTTTAAAATTATGTATATTAATAAAAATAAATTTAACAGCAAAAACTTTCTAATAAATTAATTCTTCTAAAACATCTATAAGCTCTGAGTATAGAAGCCTAGACTTGAATACAGTTCTCCACTTCCCAGTTGTGTGATTGTGGTTGGCTGTTAATTTAATCTGACTGCTATCTACTTCTGAGCTTGAGATAGTAACAGTACCTGCTTTACAGCATCACTATATAGGAGAAAAATAGTTAAAAAAGCACTTAACAGTGAATGAAACAAAGAAAGTGGCTAATAAATGTACCATTGTCTTATTCTAGCAGGAGTGACACAATGTTCCAATACAAGTTTATATTGGACTTAATGCATGTTGGGAAAATTCACTCATTACTCTTCTATTTTTTTAAAGTACGTTTTATGAGTTTTTTCTTCTAAATAATTGTAAGAAGATTTCTCTTCCTCACAAGAAATGTATTTTATCTCTGAACTTATTCAAGTCTTTTATATCTAAGATCAAAGATTATGGCTTTCTTTAGCGAAGTCAGCACACTTCCAGTTCAGTTTGAGCTTCCTCCTCCTCCTCCTTTTTCTTGTCCCTCCCTCTCCCCTCTCCCTCCCTCTCCCCTTCCCCTCCTCCTTTTCCCACCTCAGGTCACTTTTTTCATCTTCTTTCCTCTCTATTGCAGTCAATTTCACTCTTTTTTAAAAAATCTGTTTTTCTTCTTCTAAGACCAGCAGCATCTTATACTTTCACATTGTTCAGAAAAGAAAGGAAGGCAACCAAGAAAAGGAAAGGAAAAGAAGAAGAAAGCAAAGTTTAGGGAAGAAACGGTTTCTCAGAGAGCGACTTGACATTATTCCCAGTAACAATCTTCCTCATTCTAAGATCAGGGCTCCTTGCTCTGGAAAGGGCCCCGGGACAGCAGCGGAAGCGGCGCAGGCTTCGCGCAGGGTGTGAGGGATCCTGTAGAGGGCGGTCCCTCCTGGGTTCAAGTGCCTGAGCGCAGTCACAGATGGTGAAGGCCATTACTCACTACCCTAAGGCAGCACAGCCCTGCAGGCCCCATTGTTCGCAGATAAAACAAAGTACTTAGATCCGGCCCTTGACAAAGGCATCCTCTATGAGCACTAATTAGCTTCTGAGTAATTTCTAATCTAACTCCAATTTCAACCATATGTATATACAGATGCAGTTTACTTTATACTTCTCCTCTTCTTTCTTCCTTCTTTTAAATCTTCCTGCCACTCCCCTCCTCTATTCTTTCCTCCTTTTAATTCTGTTTATCAGTTTCCACACACCAAATATTTTAACCCCTAATAGGGACTTGAAGACTGACAACTTTGGGGATCTTATATATTCTTATTACACAACTATGCAGGCCTCTCGGGAACCAGCCACTGCAGTTGGTATTCCAGAGAAACAGTGTGCAGCTAGAGATGCAGCTAAGACAGGTATTGTGGAAGTTTCTTTACTTTTTAAAGCATTTTCCCAAAGTCTATAAAGAGACCATTTTATTAGCATCTTTTTGTTTTTGATCAGTCAGAGCATGCCCTAGGTTCTGAAGGGTCTTTCCCTCATTCATCCCTATTCTTTAATATCAGAGGCCTTCTTATGTCATGGATTTCTTTAGATGACTGCACTTATCTTTCTAGTTGACATTAACTATGACAATTGTATTGTCACAACTTTACTTTGGGAACTTGAGGTTGTCTTTTTTCTCTGTGAGTGACTCCTTGAATCCTTTATTTTTATCCATTCTCAAAATATATTTTATTTCAATTCTCATGGTACATACTCATCACACTAACATACAAACCTCCATTTTCTTCCTAATTGGCAAGAATCCCAAGAAGACAGTGCCATTCTCCTGTAGGTTCTCTTTGCCTCCGCATATTCTATCCATTTGTCTTAAGGTCATTGTGGCCATCAGCTCTGTTAAGAGACTGCCCAGGACCATGGCCAGTGACACCTTTGGAGCCAGGTTGGCCAAAGTTGAAATCTTGACTCTACTTCTTACTAGCTGTGTGCTTCTGAAACAATCACTTAGCTTACTTGAGCCTGTCTTCTGATGTACAGAGACTATTACCTGCTATTATTATTATTATAAGGAGTAGAGGTCATTATGTAAATTACTTGCCATGAGATAGGTGTACAATAAATGAAAATCACTTTTACTTGGAGTCAGTCAAATGTTAGAGTCACATCCTAGTTCTTTTATTTCCTAGTACTTTTGTAAAGGAAAACTATTTTGTGCCTCAATTTTCTTATCTGTGAAACAGGGACAATGGTCCCTAGAATAGCATTCCTAGGAAGACTGCAGCGTCTAGCAGAATACAAGACAGCTGCACCCGCTCTCAACAAATGTTCTTTCTCTTCTACAAAGACATATTCTTCTGGTCATGTTTGAAATTTACCTGTGCATCGTTTTTTACAGACTAAACTTCTAATAGGCATATTAGTTTTGAAGGCCTGATTTTAGCTCAAGAGGGTGTTTGTTTTGATATCTTGGGAAGGCAACATTCATTTTATCCTTCTAATCAATGGAAGTATATTTTCATAAAATAGTACTTTTTATTTTCTCTTTTTAAAGACTATACACTATTTTATACCTTTATATACCTCTATATACCTCTGACAATATTTGAGTAGAAAGAAAGAAGTGAGAGAGAAGAACCGCAACTTAGCAGAGGTGATATTTTCAGGTAGTATGTAAAACAAAAGACTTAAAAAATCCTATTGTAATCAAAAATACCATTCATGCATTTTCATGAACTCATTTTTCGTAGTCAACTAGAAGAAAAATTCTTATCCTTACTGATTTTTTTCAAGGATTTGGAAGGTGCTAAAATAAAAGGGAACCAATAAATTGAGAAGAATATTACTCTCACTATAATATAAACAGAGACACTTTGCTATGCACAGGACTCTGAAAAAGAAATGTTCTTAACAAGCAGATTGTTTCCCATTCTTTGTAATCCTGAAGGAATACCTCTGTCTTTGATGAACTAGAAGGTGTGGGCTTTGAAATCAGACATGCTCTGATTTTAATCCAAGCTCTGCACTTTACCATGGGCAATGCATTTACCCTCTGTAAACCTGTTTCCTTAGATATTAAAAAAATGGGCTGCCTAATTCTTCCCAGGGTTTAGTAGGAACAAATAACATAATTGGTGTATGCTAAAGCAATTGGTGCAATGTGTTGTCTAGAACAGATGATAAGTATTAGCGCCCCTTCTCTTTTTCCTCTTCGTCTATCTAATAGTGTGAACTTGATGATCATAGATGATCAATACAAGTATATAATGGGACCTGTTGAAAGAATGTATTTGTATTAGTGGAATTAATCTCCTTTGTACTAGTATAAGTAAATTTGAAGATGAATCTGCTCTTGAAAGGAGCAGAATGATTGAATTGTTTTAATACATGGCATAACTTGATTTTAATTTTGATGAGCAAACTAAGAATTCCACCTGTGCTACTATGATTATGTTGTTATTGGTCAAATTAAATGCTACCATTTGTTGACTTAGTATGATCCAGGTTCTTGCCCCTTCAAGAAGGTAATAAAACTCTTAGAGATGAGAAAACTCACACCCAGAGTCAATAGGAGATTTCCTCCAGGTTACGCCACTAAGGAGTGGCAGAGCCAGCATTCGAACGCAGGTCCTCCTTTTCCATGTGTAAGGTTGTATGCTATATGGAAACAGAGAGGACCATTGTTACAAACATGTATATTGATTTCCTGACGATGTAACTGAATTCATGATAAAACGAAAAAAAATTTTTACATACTCTCTGGAAAAGCATCTATAATCTGGAAAGTATCAATTACGTTTTCCAAAACTTCAATTTTGACCATTTTGGTGTCAAACTCTCTTAAGGCTGTCTAGAGAAGTGATTGAAATATTCTACCATCGAATAGCATGCAAATTAGGTCACCTGTAGCTGAGGTGTCAAACTATTTACTGACAAGTCAGGGAAGAGGTGCTTTTTTTGTTGTTGTTCTTTTAGAGCTTAGACACTTAGGGGAAGTGAATTAACAAAAATATAGATACACTGTGACAGTGACTACAGGTAGGAACATAAAATGCATTATTTCATTTCAAACAACAATGGGTTAGATGAACATTATCTCCATTTTATGGTTGATAAATGGAGGATCTGTGAGTTTACATAACAATGTAAGGTGAGAAATGCAGCTAGATTTTGAGCCCTGGATAATACATGGGCCTTGAGGAGTCCATTTCATGATGATGCCAGTAAATGAAGCGTTATATTTCTTTCCTCTAATTTTCTACTTACCTTGACAAGGAAAGCATTCATCACTTTTTCCAATGGTGCCTTGTCTCCTCCCAGGGTCAAGCTATCTTTCAAGTGAGTAATGTATGATTTGAGAAGTATACAAACTGGAACATCTTCAACAGAGGCCCTCAGACTCCATGCTCCAAGGAGAGATGATGGATAGAAATCATGGAAAACATGTGATGTTGTAGAAATTTAGATTCGAAAATTATTTTTAATCAAGTTCAGTCAGGAAAACCTCTCTCTAGGTATAACTGAGATATAATCAATATCTAACATTTCCAGCCCTCTTGTGCCCTGTGTGATTTTACTGAACACAGGATTAATTGACCTGAAAAAGAAATGTACTTGTATGGAAAGCTGTGTGCACTGCCAGCAAAATAAACTTTCCTCAGTTCTTGCTATGTATGGGATTTTGCTAGACTGTTCTACACGGTCATTTCTGGGTAGAAAATTGTTGGGTCACCAGGCTATAAATGCTTGAAAAACAACAGCTTATGCGACCAACCTTGATCATGAGAGAAAGGATAAAAATGCTGTAAGTTTCCTTTCATCGAACTTGCTCCTTCTAAAGACTGAATTGAATTTCTTCTATGGAAGGACCACACTGCTCGCCACTCAAGGCAAAGGGTGCAAAGAGACCAGACTTATACAGGAAAAATTTGACCTCCTTTGACATTAAATAATCCATGAGGACCCTACCTGAAGGGAGTGGACTGGAAGTGATTGATCAAGAAAACACCCATTTCTTTGTAGAGTCAGACTACATATCATGTCTCTGTGCACTGCAGCTTCCTCATGTGTTAAATAAAAATATGTACTATCTTATCATAATGATACAGTGACTTCCAGACCTATGCAACTCAAGGAAATTCAAATGATGCTTTCCCATTGATCAAATCATTTTCCTATATACTTAATAATATCTTAGTATCCTGAAAAATCTTTCATGGGTCTCACATTTCTCGTATGCACAATGAAAGAGCTGAATTATGTCTGTAATGTCTTTACCAACTGTGATACCAAACCATTCACTTCCACAATATTTTAGGAATAAGGCAGCCTTGCATTTACAAAAGTTGGAAGCTCAGAGGAAAGAGCCGCCATGGTTTGAGAGAAGGGCCTGGATTCAGGACACCTGAACTGGGGCTGACTTCGGTCACTCCCTTGCTGTGTGGACTCTGGCAAGACATTTCACAGCTGTAAATCTGAATTTCTTCACCTATAAAATGAGAATAATAACCTACCACAAAGTTTGGTAGGGTTTTATTAGCTTATGTGTATAGAAGTGCTTTCTATAATATGCAGTCTTGTATACACTTAAGTATTCTATCATCTAGTATAACCCATTCATTTATTTTTTCTGCTACAAAGAAATTTCAAAATCCAGATTTTAAAAATAAGTGTAGCTTTTGTTTTTTATCAGTTATGTGTGTACATAGCTTAAAGGATCAGGTGCCTCTGCAGAGTTTACATAACATATCCTTTCACTTTCCTCTCCCTGTTATTGCTGGTGTCCTTTTCCCCAGCAACAGCCACTTACAACACTCAGTTTTTGTGTTTTTAACGTATTTTCTTCCATGTACCTATACAATGTCTGCACAATTCCATTTCTGGAGTTTTTGGTTTTAGGCATCATATTAACCTACCTATTGTGGAAGAGGAGGATGTAGCTAATTTTCATTCTTAGCACTCTACCACTAGCAAATACATGCAAAGTATTTTCATATTTCCATTTTCTATATATATTTATGTATATATATATTAGAATGTAATTTTGGTTAGCTCTATTATCAATACTTTTTAAGGTGATTACATAAATACTATTCACAGCTGAGCCACATTGAGTACTCTAATATTTTTCCTTCCTGCACAGGTATTTATTTTTCTTAGATTTAATACTTATTTTGCATTGCTAATTTTCTATGATTTTATCATTAAGCCTCAAAATATCCTTCTATACGTCTCATCACATTAAATATTTCTACCAGTTTTGTCATCTTGGAGATGTCACTAGAGGCATATGCAGATTATTTCAATCCAGACTTGTTGGTTGCTAAGCCTAATGTCTGATGCCATCATGAAGTTACTCTTTGTCATCATTCTGGGAATATATTTTACATTTTTCAAATTGAATTCCCTGGTACTTGCAACCATGTCTGTATCTTTATTGGATTATTCCCTTTTAAAATAGACTACCTTTTCCAGTGGCTTCCTGCAAATGTGTGTATTTTGAGAACTTGCATGTTTAAATACATATTCAGCTTATCTTAATACTAACCTAATAGTTTGAGATTTGGAATTTAAGTTGCAAATAAATTTTCCTTATAATTTTAATGGCATTGCTCTGGTATTAGTGTTAAAATTCCTGGGTTAGTTCTCATCCTTTGAACAGTCCTTGTTTTTCTTTTGAGAAACTTTTAAGATCTTCTCCTTTCCCTAGTATTCTGAAATTTCATAACGTACCTGAGTCTAATTTCACTTATTGTGCTAGAGCATGAGATTAGATGGTCCTAAGTTTTCCTGTTCTGACATTTAGTGAGTCTTTTCTTGGGTGTTTTTAATTTAGTAATTGAATGTTCTTCTTCCACAACTCTACAGACTCATTTTTGTAACAATTCTTGTATCATTGTTTTATAATGAGTTGTGCTTATCCGTCGTGTAGAGCATATCATGTCCTGTTCCAGAAACTAAACTGATTTCTGTTGCATAAAGAAGTGAAAATTGCTTGTAATCTCTCTGGTAGCAAGGATATAGCAACGATGTATGTGAAATGGATATGAAAAATTAATAGCAGCTAGAGTTATGTTGGTTTTCTGAAAATATATCTACTTTAGAGATTTTATCATTTGCCATAGATTTTATAACTTTTTATAATGAATGACTTAGTTATCAACTTGAACGCACTGCTAGACTGCTGTCTGAACACACTTGAAACTTGAAAGGAGAGAAATAAAAATAATCTGAGGTTCTTGAGGTTTCTAAAGACCTTTAAAAACCCATTGTTGGCTACACTCAGCATGTTTATAATCAAGGAAAAGCAAGTATTCTGGAGAAAGGGTCTCCTTTAACATTCATGCGGCAAGAGACTGGATTATAAATGGCAACTCACATACATGTGTTCAATAGTTAAAATTTATAACCCAAGTTTAAAAAATGTCAAATAGAAAAGAAGTTAGCATCAGACCTTAATAAATACATTTTTAGCAGAAATTAGAATGCTGGATTGCATTCAGAATTCGGGAGTTCTTTGGCACCCAAGAGGAGTCAGCCCTCAGTCCCAGCTTGTCTCTTATCTTTTTACCTTCCACCAGATCTGTCTGATTTTTGAGACACTCCACTGGCACACGTGTAGACACATGGACACTATCCACATGGGCAGGCTTTGTTCTCGTGCTCTGCAAGCGGCCATCATTTGCTCAGTGCTTGACAAAGGAATAAAAATACTGGCAGTCCAGTCTTGGAACAGACAACTGCGCAAGCCCTGAAAGTGTTCTGGGGATCATTTGGGCAAGGAATTCTAGCTTCCAGTGCAGTGATCTCTGGAGTGCCATGGTCAGCCCTGCCCGTTAGAACAGAGCCCTCTGAGTCTAAGGTCTAGAGCAGAGTCTTCTGACTGAGGTTCAAGGTGGAACTCTTAGAGAGAGGAGAAAACTGGCTGAGATCATTTCATCTGTGAGTGATAAACCTGAGAAAGAAACACGGCTGTTCTGGAACTATCCTAGTCAACTCCATCATCAATTTCATTAGCTAAGTAGGATGGAATTGAGCAAGTTTAGTCCTTTTAATTTTACTTCACACTAAAAAAGTGATGGAATATGGCACTTCTTGATAACTTATACTGATCTAACTTAGATCATAAATTAGAATTTAAATGCCTCATGGTTTGAGGTAAGACCTAAGCTGACGTTATCCTCCCCTTTTATGAAGCCTTGGAGGCTCACAAACCCAGATTTAGACTTGGTGGTTAGGATATAAAAAAATGAAAAAAGGTTCCCTTCCTTAGGTTTTATGTTACCACTTCAAATTCCACTAAACAAGAACTAAGGAATACAAAGCATATCCACTAAAGGCTCTGGGCAGGGCCCTCAATAAGAATTTGAAAACTCAAAATGTATCTGCTCTGGATGGTCTGACTGATGAACCTCAAAGAAATTAAATTTTGATTTTTTAAAATCTTTATAAGTGATTGCTATCTTAAAAACACATAGAGTCCTTCCTTCTGCACGATAAATCACACCAACTCACTGTCGCCTACTGTCTTTGTTCTACTTATAAAGTACCTGCACTTTCATGTCTTTTGGGTTGTTTTTTGTTTGTTTGTTTTTTTCATGGCTCCTGGAATATACAAGGGGCAGACAAATCAAAATAGCCAAGCCTTGGGGTAATTTCCAAATAAGAATTACCCTTTCAATGCATTATGTTATTTCTCAGTAAATAGTTTTCCCTCTTTCAACTTCTAGTCAGCTCTGTCCCCATACCACAGAGTTCCTGATAAATCAGTTGCTAAGCGTTTAGGTCACAGGGTGGTGGGATGCTGGGTCTGGAGGGTCTGTGTGTGTGTGTGGGGGGGGGGACAGTGGAAGCAAAGGAACAGCCAGACTGCATTCTGAGTATAAATTTGCTTCCTTGTCTTTTTCTAATGGTTCAGGTCTCAGATTGGATGTGAGAGTCTGGTTCTCCTAGTTGCTCTATTTGAACTTGGCATCTTATTAATTTTTTCTGACCTTAGCCTGCTCTCCTTTTGCTTATTCAGCTCTGTTCCCCACCTATATCCTAACTGACTTGTTCCCACATTTTGACTGCCACCACAGTAGGACAAGTCAATGGAACACTGCTTGGACTTGTACCGGAGGACACTGCCCATTTCGGAAGGAGAATAAGGAAATGATTTCACCTCTCAATTCATTACCTCCAGGGTCCTCTTGTGCCTTTCGATTCTCAGTGTCTCCTTCAGAGTTCTCTTCTTTTTGTAAAATTAGATTGTGCCACTTCACCATTGCAAAGTTTTACTATAAAGCCTTAAAGGTTTTTAAAAAGTGGATACAGCACGACATACCGATTGCGATTGACGTGGTTTCTTCTGGTATACTTTCCTTGAGAAATCAGGTGTTGGTTTCAATGGCACTGTCTGATTCAAAACTTTCTGGGAACTCCCTCAAAAGCTAATTCTTTATTGCTAATCCTAAGCGATGGGGTTAAGGACACTTCAGGACACACTGTGTGTGTGTGTGTGTGTGTGTGTGTGTGTGTGTGTGTGTGTATACGGATATATAGTAGTATGATATTATCTAGTTTGACATTTTATCCTTTATACACAGTTAGGTTCTGAAAAACTTTTCCAGTTTGGGGGAAAAAAATCAATCTACAAAGCCGTAAACTTCGTAGCTACAAATAAAAATATTAGGAGACATATCCAGAATTCTGCTTCTGGTTAGCGTATAGAAACACGTAAAAGACCTCATTGTAGCCAAAACTATAAGAAATAGCCATAACACACACACACACACACACACACACACACACACACACACACACACACAGAAGCTTTACTACTTAATATCACAAAAGAACTGTAGACACAAAGCAATGTTGAAAAACTAAACTCAAGAGGCACGCGTTCTTCCACCGTGAGCATTCCACACCCGGGTTCCCTCGCTGGGACTGGGGGTGTGGACTGGGGCCGTGGTGGGGCACAGGCTGTCGGAGAAAGGCAGGTTTTACTTGGGAAAGGAGAAACATGACAAACTTTGCTGAGCTTGGAGGCTGATATTTACCGGGCTTGTGTTGGTTTATTTTAGTTTCCCAGCTTTTCAGCACTCTGCTTGGAATTTCCATACCTTCTGTCCATGCAGGAAGGCACCGATACGTAAAAGAAGTTTTATTGCAAAATAAGATTTATGATCAGTAAAAGTAGTGCAGGAGGATACGCTGGCCCCAGATGGTTACAACAGCAGGGGTGTATTATTTCTTGGGGTTTATCTCTCCCTCTTGTCCTCCCTTAGGCTTTCCCCTGGGGTGGATTCTACTCCTGTCTTTCATGTTGATTGACAGTAGAGTTATAGAACCAACTCTTACTGCGCATGTTTTTTCCCATGACCGCCTAAGTGAAACCCAAGGGGGAGGCCGGCACAAAACCACAATACTGCTTTATGTTAGTTACCTCCCTAGGTAACTTTGGTTTACACTACGGTAAGTCTGCGCGTGCTCTCGCGTTTGGGAACTCCCTGAGCTTGAAAGCTATCTCTGGGCTTGAGAGAATCTCTCTGAGGAGTGTGAGTTTTCTCTTTTTAGAATCTCTTGCCTTGAGAGGGATTTTCTTAATAAAACAAATTTACTTTGTTAGGGGGTCTCTCACCTGTATCTAGCAGGTGTTCCTTAATAGGACTGCCTTTGTCGTTAGGCCTCCTCACCCAGTGCTCACACCCAGCTAGCTCTCAAACAACATCATCAAATTTGAATCTGAAGGGCCCCCAGGGCAGGGATAATCCTGTCTTCTAAATATTCATAAACTTTGCTGAGAAAATGGAGGCCACACGAAAAGCAGCTCCCAAGATGATCTGGCAGAAGAAGCTACCAAGATTTAGCTGTTTCTGATCGCAGAGTCTCAGGGTTTCACATTCAGTGCCTTCAGAGTCTCATGATCTCACATACTTGCAGCTTTGAACTTGTGTCATGAAACTTGGTGGTTTCAAAGTCTCATGGTCTTTCAGTTTCACCCTCCTCAATTTTGAGGGTCAGCTGTTTTCCAAGGTTGCTTTCTAGGTTTTCCCTGAGAAAAAGCCTCAACTCACCTTCAAAGTGTTTGAAGACAAAGACTAGCTGGGTCTAACTAAAACTATAGCTAAACAATCACTTAATCCAATTTCTGATGCATTCGAAGATTTTTAACTCTGACCCAACACATAAGTAATTCCATTGCCCTTTTGGAGTAATGAAATTTGCAACTCTGCCACCAGTTCAACCCCTGATTGGATTGTATAGCTCTGCCTCTTGCTCAAGTTTCACATACTCACTTTTTTCTTTCTTCAACAGAGATGAGGGTATACATTTTTAATTATAATGTAAAATTCTTGTACTTGAAGTAGAACGTTATTAATTCAAAACAGACTGTGACAATTTAGGGCTCTATACTGTAATCTCTAACATAACCACTAGAAAAAATACAAAAATGAATCACTAAAAAGTCAATTGAAGAGATAGAATACTAAAACATATCTGATTAGTCCAAATGAGACAGGAAAGGATGAGAAAGGGAACAAGGAATAGAAGGGGCAAGTAAAATAAATTAGAGCAATTGCAGATGTAAACATAATCATACTGATGAGTTCATTAACTAAAACATTCCAATTAAAAGGAAAATATTGTTAGACTGGTTACAGAATTAAGAACCAGCTATATGTTTCTTACATAAGAGAATTTTAAATATAAAAATACAGCTTGAAAAAGACATACCATGCAAACACTAAGAAAAAAGTTGGTTTAGCTATATGAGTATCAGAAAAAAATAGACTGCAAGATAAGGAATAGTACACCAGAGGTAAAGAGGGCAATTTTATAAAAAGAAAAGCTATAATCCTAGTGCTATAGAAATGCACTAAAAATCAGTTAATTATATATTTTATATGTGTGAATTATATGATATATAAACACAGCTCAATAAAGCCATTATAAAGAAGAATAAAAAGGTAAACTGGAATTTATTGAAATTATTTTCATTGATTAATACACTACATATAATACTCCCACTGGTTCAGCTATTTTTCTGGATTAGTCATGGAATATGTTGAATTTAATTAATCAAAAATTTATATATGGTAAAATATTTATCTCTTGTAGAGACAGTCCATAAGTGATGGACATGCTGATACCCTGTGCCTGTCATTAAATTTGTGTTGTCATTCATCTTTATATCTAAGCTTTACTATATAATTTAAAATAATTTTGTTTATATAACATTGTCATAACCTATATAATGTTTCAAAAGCAGCAAAACATGTTTATATTTATATTTGTCATATTATCATCTTGATTACTTAGCAATTTTTATCATAGGAAAAAAGCATAATATTCTTAATAGGCATAAGCTAGTAAAATTTTTCAAAATATAGAAAACAAAAATGGACAGAGCTAAAAGAAAAATAGATAATTTTATAATTATAGGTAAATATTATAGAACCTCTCTCAGTATTGATAAGCAGCAAGAGGAAAATCAGTATGGGTATAGGAAATTTGAACATTATCAACCATCTTGACCTACTTGACATTTATAGATTACTATATCAAATGTCCACATAATGCACTTCTCAAGTACACTTAGAACATTCAGTGATAGAATATATCTGGAACTATAAAATGTCTAGTACACTGTAAGGTATTAAAGTCATAATGTTTTTAGATATATCAGTATTAAACTAGAAATCCACAGGAACACAATTTTTTAGGAAATATTTCAGAACTTGGATATAAAACAACACATTTTATAAAATACTTATTTAAAAGAAGAAATAAAAAGAGATACTAGAAAATATTTTGAAGTGAATTATAATGAAACATATATCAAAATGTGTGGAATGCAACTAAAACCGTTCTTAGAAAAATACATGACATGAAAGAATGCATACTCATCAGTACAGAAGAATGAGATAGCATCAATTGTTGAAACTTCCAACATGAATAATTAGATAAAAGAACAAACTAAATTCAAAATAAATAAGAACAATAATTGAGATGAGAATGGATATCAAATTAATGGGAAAAACAATAGAGTAAATAAACAAAGCCAAAGTTGACTTTCTGAAAAGATTGATAAAATTTAGAAGCTTTTAGCTAGACTGATGAAGAAAAAAAGAGAAAACATATCAGAAATTTAAAAAAAAAAAAGGATTATTTTGGGGCCTTATGGAAGTAAAAAAGATAGTAAAGAGATTTTATGCCAAGAATTGTGACTTAGATGAAATGGACAAGTTCATGAAAACCAGAATTTTCTACAAAGAAAGATTCCAGGGACAGATGGCTTCACTGGTGAATTTTATCAAATATTTGAGAAAAATAATACCAGTACCACCCAAGATCTTTCTAAAATAAAGAAATGAATGTTTCCCAACTTGTGTATTGGGTCTAACATTAATGTCAAATCCAAACAAGACATAAACAGACCAGTAGTCTCATTAACATAGATTAACAAATACTTTGAAAATGTTAACAAATCAAATCCATTAATATATAAAAACAAGTCAATATGATACAGTGAGAATTAGCTAACATTTTATATTGGATCAGCTTTTAAAAAAATCTGTTAGTGGAGTTCCTAGAGAAAGTGCCATGAGAAAAGTGAGTATCCCACCAGTGCCAGCTCACTGGGCCCAAGAGCAGCCTTGGGTTCTGGAGTTCCTAGGGGAAGCATTCCAAAAAAGAGTGAGAAGACTTGCCTCCGTTAACCTGCCAGCACAGGAATTTCAGGGATTCCTACCACTGTTGGCCTGAGTGATCTGGAAGCCTTTGAGGTGAATGACCAGGCCTACTTCTGCATGAAGGACTGTGCCTCCTGATGAACTGAGCAACCCAGCTTGCTGGTGCAGAGCAATCCTGCACGGGGACACCACATAATCCACTACTACCTCATTATCCACAGCAGCCCAAATCTGCATCACCTAAGAAGTAAACAGAGAAAGAAAAATAAGCCTTAGCATTAAACACAGGACAGAGAAGAGAAGGCATGCCAAAATCCAAATTCTAAAAAGCAAAGTATAAATGGCTCAAAGAGAAGAGACATGGAGCTCCTCAGAGAAGAAATCAAATGTGATAGCCCAACAAATAAAAAACATAAAATGTTTCTAATATAAAAAATTTGTAAAGCTGAATTATCTGTAGGATGTACATTTAACTACCTAAAGAAAAACCCAAGATCTCAGAAAACAAGTGATAGATTATAGGGACTACTTCACCAAAGAGGTTGACCCTAGAAAAAAAGCCCAAACAGAACTGCTAGATATGAAAGATAGTCAATAAACTCAAGACAAACATGAAAAGTTTCATAAACAGCCTCAATTCATGGAAGGAATCTTAGAAATTGAAAACAAAAGTAATAGAGGTGACCCTAATGGAAGAAGAGAAAGAAACAAGACTGAGGTAAAATGAAGAAATCCTGCAATACATATCAGATATCATGAGAACAAATATAAAAATAATATCCCTGAAGGTAAGGAGAGGGGCAAAGGAGAGAAAATTTATTTAAAGAAGTAATAGAAAACTTTCCACACCAGACACAAATACTAACCATAGAAGTAAAAGAAGGCAATAGAACACCTAGGTTCCTAAATGAGAAGGACCTGCACCAAGAAGCATCATAACAAAATTAGTAAAAACCAACAATAAAGAAAATCTACCAAGGGCCATCAAAGAAAAGTAAAACATAACCTACAAAGGTATACTCACCAGGGTACCACCAGGCTTCTCAGTAGAAACACTATAGGAATAGAGGAAAAGCATATTCAAGATACTAAAAGACAAAACCTACCAGTCAAGAATACTCTACCCTGAAAAATTATCATTCAGATATGATGGAGAAATAAATATCTTTAATGATAAAGACAAGCAATAGATTTTTCCATCACCAACCCTGCATTCCAAGAAATGCTGAAAGGAACACTAAAATTGAGAAAACAAAGAACCACCAAACCCCAAGAATTTTGACAAATGAAAACAGAATGAGAAGCAAAGTCAGGACCATCAGGAGAGAACAAAAACACAATAAAGGGGGAAAAGGAGCATGTGGATACTATGTCAGCTAAGAAGAGACTATATTAGATGGGTTAAGTTAGAGATGAAATACAAGATAGCCACAAAACATAATCTTATAGAGATACATGAAAAGATAAATAATCAGAAAAATCAACATGAAGAGCTATCTAAAGACAAAGGCAAATAGAAACACATGGGAAAAGAAACATATAAAACTAACAGATAGCAAATTATGAAATGGCAGCAACAAAACCCTGCATATAGATAATCACCCTAAATATGAATGGACTTAATTCCCCAATCAAAAGACACAGAGAGGATGGATAGATTTAAAAAAAAAAAAAAAGACCAATCAACATTATTTGTGTAAGAAACCCACATCAGATCCAGAAACAAGCATAGGTTGAAAATGAAGGACTATAGAAAAATTTATCAGACAAAGGGGATGAAAAGGAATCAGAAACTGTAACACTAATATCAGAAAAGATAGATTTCCTCCTAAAAGGGATAATGCAAGGCAAAGATGGACACTGGATCATGATTAAGAGGTTAATTCATCCAGAAGACATAACTATCATTAATACATGCCAAACACCTAAAAATAAGAACAAATACTAATAGATTTAAAGGAGACATTGATAGCAATATAATAATAGTAGAGGATTTCAACACCTTTCTTACATCAATAAATATAGCAGGCAGAAAACAAATCAAGAAACAAATGTACTAAGTGAACATTATATGGACCTAACAGACTTATACAGAGCTTTCCACCACAATAAAAAATTTATGCATTTTTCTCAAGTACACATGGAACATTCTTTAGGCTAGACCATGCTCTGTCACATAAAACAAGTCTTCATAATTTAGTAAAATAGAAATTATAGTTTCTTTCCCAAACACAAGGGTGTGAAAGTAGAAATGAACCAGAGAAATAAAGCTCAAAGAACACAAAGATGTGGAGATTAAACACCATTCTCCTGAACAATTCCTGTATCAATGAGGAAATTGAAGATGAAATTAAGAGTTATCTGTAAACATCTAGAGAATAAAGACAGTCTGTCAGACATGTGGGATGTGGCAAAGCAGTTCTAAAAGTAAAGCTTATAGCAATACAGGCCACATCAGAAACCAAGAGACATCTCACATTAAATACTTAACCACATACCTGAAGGAACTAGAAAAAAAAACAATTGAAGCCAAAACTCAGCAGAAGGAAGAAAATAATAAATATTAGAGTAGAATTGAATTAAATTGAAAGCAAGACCATTCAAAAATCAGTGGAAATAAAGTTTCTTTGAAAAAGAAAAAAACCCAGAATTGTATCTTCAGCCAGACTCACAAAGATAAAAAGAGAGAAAACTCTAATAACAAGAATCAGAAGTGAAAGAGGGAAAATCACCACAGACATTTCAGAAATACAAAGAATCCTGAGTTTACTATGCCATACCAACAAATTTGCCTATCTTGAAGAAATGGACAAATTTCTAGAATCCAACAATCTTCCAAAGCTTATCTAGAAGATATAGATAACTTGAACAGATCAATCACAAGAGCAGAATAAAATCAGTAGTCAAAAACCTCCTGAAAAACAGGAGCCCTGGATCAGATGACTTCATTAGTGAATTCTACCAAATATTCAAAGACATGAATAATATTCATCCTCCTTAAAATCTTCCACAAAATTGAAGAGGAGGAAAAACTCCCAAATATACTTTGAGGCTAACATTATACTGAGTCTCAAATTGGGGAAGAATAGCACCAAAAAAGAAAATTGCAGACAAATTGCTGATGAACATAAATGCAAAAATTCTCAGCAAAATTTGGCAAACACAATTCACAAATTAAGGTCAAGTCAGATTTAGTCCAGGATGCAATGGTGGTTCAGCATATGCAAATGAATCAATGTAATACACCACATTAATAAAGGGAAAAACAACAATCATGTGATCATCTCAATAGATGCAGAGAAAGCATTTGACAAGATTCAACACCCATTCATGATAGAAACTCATGCTAAAAAGGGACTTGAAGACACATACCTAAAAATCAAAACAGCAATATTTGACAATCCCATGGCTAACATCATACTCAACGGTGAAAAATGGAAAGCTTTTCCCTAAAGATTTGGAATAAAACAAAGATACCCACTACTATTCAACATAGTTCTAGAAGTTTTGGTGAGAGCAATAAGTCAAGAAAAGGACATCAGAAAAATCCAAATTGGAAATAAACAAATAAAATTATCATTATTTGCAGATGGCATGATATTATAACTGGAAAATCCAAAAGGCTATAAAAAAAAAAACTGTTAGAAACAATAAATGAATGCAGCAAAGTGGCAGGATATAAAATCAACACACAAAAATCAGTAACATTTTTATATACAAGCAATGAAAAAGAGGAAAATTCACAATCATACAAAAAATAAAATAAAGTACCTGGGAATAAACTTAGCAAAGTAAGTGAAAGAACTATACACTTAAAACTATAAGAAATTGATAAAAGACATAGAAGACACAATGAGAAAAAAATCCACACTCATGGACTGGAAGAATTAACATAGTTAAAGAGGTCATATTATGTAAAGTAATATATATATAATTACCATAATTCCTATCAAAATTCCAGGGACATTTTTAAGGAAACTGAAGAAAGAGTACTAAAGTTTGTATGGAATCAAAAAAGGCCTCAAGCAGTCAAAGCTTTAAGAAGAAGAGGAGGAGAAGGAGAAGGAGGAGGAGAAGGAGGAAGGGGGAATCACATTCCCTGACTTCAAAATGTACTAAAGAATGACTATCATCAATATGGTATTAAAACAATATGGTATTAAAACAGCAAACAGACTAATGGAATAAAAATGAGAAACCAGAAGAAAAACCACATCTATATGGCAGCTAATCTATGTCAAGAAGCCAAGAATATACAGTAGAGGAAGGAAAGTCTTTTCAACAAATGATGCTGGGAAAATTGGACAGCCACTTGCAAAAAATTGAAGCTAGATTATTCATTGATACTATATGAAAATTAATTCAAAATGAATAAAAAACCTGGATCTAAGACTGGAAACAAAAAACTGTGTAGAGGAAGTCCTAGGAAAAATGCTCAAGGACATCAACTCAGAGACATCTTTGAGGAAGTGAAACCTACAACAAAGGAAACTAAAATAAAACTGAACAACTGGGCCTACATCAAACTAAAACGTTTCTATACAATGAAAGAAACTGCTGCTAAAGCAAAAAGGCAAGTCACTGAATGGGAGAAGATATTTGCTCAACTTATATCAGACATACCCGACAAGAACTTGATCTCCAAAATGTATAAAGAGCTCATACATCTTAACAACAAAATAGAAAATGATTCACTCAAAAAAAAAAAAAATGACAGAAGAGCAGAATAGACACCTCTCTAGACAAGAAACACAGATGACCTACAGACACATGAAAAAAAACTCTACATCATTCACCATTACAGAAATGCAAATAAAAACTGCAATGAGTTATCACCTCACATCAGTGAAAATGTCCTAAATTAAAATAGCTAGAAACAGCAGGTAGTGGAGAGAGTATAGAGAAAAAGGGACCCTCTTACATGTGGTGGGTGTAAATTAACAGAACTGCTTTGGAATAGAGTATGAAGATTTTCCCCCCAAAATAAAGATGGAACTACTATTTGATCCAGAATCCCATTTTTAGCCACATACAGAGAATACAAAAATTGTAATCAGCAAAAAGTATTTAAACCCTTATGTTCGGAGGCACAATTCACAAAAGCCAAGATGTGGAAACAAACTAATGCCCATCAACAGATGACTGGATAAACAAGCTGTGGTGTATATATACTCAGTAGAATTTTATGTAGCTGTTAAAATCCATGAAAACGTGCCCTTGGCAACAGTCTGGATGGAACTGGAGGTGATAATGCTAAGTGAAACAAGCTGAAAGAGAAAGAGAAGTACATGATGGGGGTTTCACTCATCATAACTGGAATATGAAAAAAAAAAAAGAAACTAACAGACAAATCTAAACAAAATTCATAGGATGCAAAACTGTGGCTACTCAGGTGGAAGGTATGGGGGTGACGAGAGAAGAGATTTAACAAGGTCATGGTAAAGGTGGTGGGTGTGGAATGAAATGCACACAGCTGAGGTGTGAATTCAGTGTCCTAAAATGCGTAGAGCAACATGAAATAACAAAACAAAATAAAAAAAGGAAAGAAAATAATATTTTAATGTCTCATTTAATAGCTTTATATGAAACCATAATTGTTTCATCTTTAATATTGACTTTGCTTATCACCGCTTCAAGTTCAAACTACTTGTTTTAAATAACCCCACCATCTGGAAGTTTAAAACAGGCTGTTTAAAACAACCACATTGCGGGTTTTTCACAAATTTAAATGTATTTATAAAGAAGCACATGCATTACTATCTCAAAAAAAATTTTTTAAGAATATTTCTTGTTCTATTACCATGTAAAAACACTGATCTATTGGACTTCATCAAAATTCAAAACTGTTTTTCAAAAATGTGGTGGATCATCAATCTTCCGTCCATCCTAATATGCCCACCCTTTTGCAGTGTGTTTTTTTGTTTTTTTACAGTTTCTTGAAGAAAGGCTTTGCTTCGACTTGCTTGGACCAAGAGAATGTAGCAGAAATGATTTTTCACAAGTTCCACACTTAGATTTCAAACCTTACAGCTTCAGCATTTCTCTCTACATTGCAGTCAGGATGCCACGTAGGAGAGTCAGTCTAGCCTACTGGAGGCAAGAAGCCAAGTGGAGAAGAACCAAGTTCCCAATAGTCACTGCCCACTGCCACACATGTGAACGAGGACATTTTGAGCTTCAACTCAATAGATCTTTCAACTGAATCAAATCTCTTAGTGATCCCAGACTCACAAGTGGAGGTGTTGCTCAGAAAATCCATGGAATTGTGGGAGATAATTAAGTTACGAAGTTTTGGGGTGCTTTGTTACGCTGCAAAGGCTAAATGAAAGAGAAATTAAAACCTGGAGGCTTTAAGTGCTTTGTTAACAAAAACCAAAAATAAAAGTTCTTATTGACTTGGGAACAAGAGAACAGATGGAGGTAGGAAGGATGTAGAGATAGTGAAGATTTACACTTCATAGGAAAGCATCTACTGAAGATTGGAGAAAGACTCAAGATGGAACTGGTGGAAATGGTGGAAAGATGGGCCTAATTGCTATCTGTAACAATTTGGAAGCTGGAAATGTTACATTTTTGGTATGTTAAGGAGTTTTCCAGGTAGAATGTTAAAATCATCAATGTCCCTGTTAAACTGTAAATGAAGACATAAATGAACTAAAGAAGAAATGATTTGATTTTAAAGGAGAAACTGGAACCTCTGTTAGGCTCAGTAAAGAAAAATGAAACTATTTGCAAATATAACTTGGAAGATGAAACTCTTTCTTCTTTCCAGTCTCTCCCAGCAAAAAGTTTTCAAGAAGACTGCCTCAGAGTGAAGACCAAATTAAAGGCTATAAAATAGCTTTTAAGAGTTCAGGACAATTTAAAGTGGTATCTAAAAAACTCTTAGTTTTTGACAAAGGACTTCTAAGAATCATGAAGACCTTGTCCCAGGGGCATCCCTACACTTAGACGAAAATCTCAAAATTACAGTTATAATGATGGGGAGAGGGCACTAAATGAGTCTCAATCAAGTTCATAAGAAAGGTGTAATTTTCTAAAAGTTGTTAGAAGAAACACCATCAGCTTTACACACATGTGCTCTTCCATTTCCTTGCATTCACCGTGGTTTTTTCACCTTTTACTCCATAGAAACTGCTCTATTATAGATGATAATCAGTGCTCGACCAAATGTATCTTGAATGGACTTTTTATTCTTTCCTTGTTCTCCTTGAACTCCAGAGTATTTCACATTGATGCTTGTTTCCTTTTCCTTGAACCTCTCCTCTTGGTCTGATAATGCACAACCTAGTTCGCCTTCTGTTTCTCTAATACTTCTCTGATCCTTTATGATTTTCTTTCTCTTGTTCATTAAATAAATTTAGTTCTTTCTCTATATTAATTTCTAAGATAATCTCATAATACTCCCATGACTCAGACTACTCATTCTATATATGAATTTAAATCTTCATTCCCACTCCCTCCCATCATTTTGGAGCTCTGATCCTACTATTTCAACTGCTTTTAGAACAAGAAGTTGACCTTTTGAAGCTCAGCTTACTTAAGGCAAAATTTGAATTTTACCAGAGACTACCACAGTGCCAGACATGGCGTTTGACATACAGTAGGTGTGGAATTTTGTTTATCTGGATATTATGAAGATACTTACTGGATATTATTAGTGGTTAGGTGTTAAATGCAAGAATGACACAATTTGTTATTTGGGTTACCTCAGAGGTAATGGTTGTCAACAGAAATAGGGCATGAAGAAAGCAAAGGATGTAGAAAGTTAAAAATTTTTTAAAGAATTTTATAGTTTTAAGAATGTTGAGTTTCAATCTCGACTATACTAGTATCAGGGTAAATTTTCTAAGGCACAATTTGATCCTGACATGACTACTTCCTTCTTCAAAACTTTCAGTGGTTCCTTGCTATTGACCAAATCTGTATCAAATACTCTATCCTGGAATTTAAAATCCTTCACAATCTGACCACTACCTAGCTTTCCAAAATGATCTCAGATCCTTCCCTTTTACCAAACATCTGCTTTTCATCTCCTGGGCATGCGCCAAACAGTCCCACCTACTGAGACACTCCTTCCATCTGGAATGCACTCCTTCTCCAACATGCCATTCAAAATCCTACCCAGGCTTTAAGATTCGACTCAAATAGCATTTTATACAATTTGAATTGTTCCTTCAATTACCCCCAGACAGAGAGATTTGTACCTCTAAGGACATATCAATTTTGTTATGTACTGATCATATAACATTCCTTCTTACTTGTATTATAGCTATTCACATATATGTTTTATTACACCTATGAGACTTAAAGCTTTAAGACGGTAGAGATTGAGTTTCACTTATATTTCAACCCCTCCAAGTACTAACCCATCATGTGACATATAATAAATACTTGATAATTATAAAATGAAAGAATTGAATAAAAAATGAATAATTGAAGGCAAGAAGAAATGAATGGATGGAGTAGTTGAGAATAACTGTTCTCCAGCTGCTTTTACATACATACCCTCCAGCAAGTCCTTAATAACAAGACTGAATGTGCCAACACTGAATGAAGCATGTGTTCAAGAGAAAATATGAGGCCAACACATAAACTTGTCTAACTATCAAAGTTTGGATTAATTGATCCATGACTTGGAGTTTGTGGTTGTTGGTCCCAGGTAGCGCTCCTGTGCCAATTAGTAGAATAGACAGTAAAAATAGAAGCCAAGTGAAATGTTTATACTTCTCCAGGCTCACTATATATAAATTATTAATGTTTCCTGATACTACATACATTTCCCTGAATATATTTAAATGTGAATACATTAGTGGAATCAGAAAATACTTTTATATTTCCACTGCCCCAATGCAATTTATAAAACTAACATGTACTGTGTATTTCTGATTACAAAATGAATGTGTTCATTGCAGAAAAATTTTAAAGTGTAGAGAATCATGAAGATGAAATTAAAATCACCCCTAAACTTCCTTCCATAGCATAAATCTGCAAATGTATTGTTATTTATTCTCTAGGGTTTTCTCCTAAGTATAGGATAATATCATGTTCTACTTTGCTTTTTGTCTCTTAATATGCATATGATAATTTCTATATTATTAAACATTTAAAATGCAATGTAACTTTATGTTATATCACATCTGAATATCATGTAGTCAATTTGTTGTTGGACATTTACCTTGCTTTCATCATTTCATTATTATACATAACTGTGATAAACACGCAAAGTTTTAACACCTCTCATTATTTTTTTGTAAATTCTCGTCATGGAATTATTGGGTCAAAGAACATCATAGTCTTGGTTTTTTCACACATTTTACAGAAGGCTTTTTAAATTTTTTTATTTTTAAGAAATTTACACTCATCAACTGAAATTTTCTGTTTCCTCATACGCTGTTCACCAATTTTATAGATGAAGAGCTATGCCTCGTTATATAAGTTATATAAGTGCTTGTTTGTTAAACTTCCTTCTACCATATATGGTCCTTTTTATTTCTTCTTTTGACACCTGACAGTTGAAATTCTTTGTTCTTTTATTGTATTAATTTTTATAAGAGATTCACACACATATATGGACACTAATATTTTGTCATACATCACAATAATAATTTCTTATTTTTTCATGCCTATGAACTTAATTTATGTTGATTTTACTACAGAATAATTTCAATTCTCTTTGTTGAATATATCACCTGCTTTCTTTTATCAATTATACCTTTACATATATACAGTGCTTTTCTTTTTATTTCATTTTTAGCAATTTAACCTTAATTGACCCATGGTTTATATTGAAGACATTGTAGAATAGGATTATGACTTTGTTTTCCACAAATAAGTCACTCTCCATATATTAATTGTAAGCAATTCCTTTCTTGAACAATTTGAAATATGATTTTGTCATATATTGAATTCTTACACATATCATTGTCTGCACCAGAATTTCCATTTTGTTTCATATTGTCTGTTTATCTTTGATGAAAAGACACTTTTTACTGTTGTAGAATTATAATGTGTATAAATATTTACTAATGTAATTCCACCCTAATTATTATTCTTTTTAAAAGATTTATTGGCCCTTCTCATCTATTTACTTTTCCAGATTACACTTTTTAAGTGTACTTTAAAAAAAAATTGACTTATGTTCCAAAAAATCCTTTTAGGAATTGACTGGAATCTCATTAAGATTCATAAATCAAATAATAGTGAACTGAAAACTTGTAAAATCCTATCTACCAGAAGCACGATTTTATTTCAACTGTTTTTTGATTAGCTAAGTTTTCCAATACATCAAGTCATTTTCTTTATTACATTGGTGACTAGGAAACTCAGTTATATTTGTCATCATTTAATTCATTATACTCTCCAACATATTACTGATGATATTTTGTATATTTATTTTTATAACTGGCCGATTTAGTGAAATCTCCTATAAGACCTAAGAAGCATACTTAACTTCCCTCCAATTGCCTTCGTTTGTAAAATTTTTACCCTCATCTCCTGGTCTTGAACCCTATCTGTAGGCTTTGCCATCTTTTTATTTTTTATTATAGTTCATTTTTTAAATATGAAATTTAATTGAATTTTAGTCACATACCTGTATGTATATAAGTCTTCTCTCAGTTGTCACCCAGCGATTAACTACATCATGATGCATGTATTTCAGGGGATAGAATTCTTTCATTCTGATGCAAAATGATCAAAATTTTCACTTTAAAGTTTGTGGTGTTGGGGTCCCATTTAAGATGACTTTCCCTAGTTTAGTTAAGATTTACTTTACTATGTTTTTTATTAATCTTATAGTTTCACATTTTGATCTCTAATCCATTTGAAAAATATTTTTTGTAAATAGTATGTTGTAGGATTCTTCCCTATTTTGAGTCAGTTTTCCCAAAACCATTTGTTAAATAATCCTTCCTTTCAACATCAATCTGGGGTACCATCCCTCTGATAAATCAAAAACACATAAAATATATAATTTGAGCTTTTTATTTTCTATACCTATTTTCCTTCATATTTGATAGGATGAATTACCTCATCTTTTCAAAATCGATTTAGCTATTTAAGAATTATCATTCTTCAAGTTTTTGCATAAGTTTATTGAGTTTCTTTAAAAAGTTGCACTAGAATTTTAGTTTTATTGACTATATAGACTGATTTTTCACATTAAATTCTATATCATGAAGTGTTCTCTTACGTGTGAGCATGTCTCTCTATTCAAATCTTTCATAATGTCCTAAGAGTTGTAAAATTTTCTCTGTGAAAGTATATTCATATGTGAAATTGCTTGTAGTTTCTTATATGTCTATCCTACCATTCTTCTCTTCATTTTTACTGGTATTGTTAGAATTTTAATTCTGGATTGTAATGGATATATTGCAAATCTATTTCAGCAAATCCTTTGTTTATATGATATTATCTTCCTGACCTTATTTCTTTTCTTGCTGGAATACTTTCTCTAGTTTTCCCACAAAGGTACCTATGGCAAATCCTTTTATGCAAAATATATCTTTATTACTTGCTTAATAAATAATGGTTTCTGTGTAGATAAAATTACAGATTTTTAAATAATTCCTTTCAACATTTCTAAAACAGTTTTCCATTGCCATCTACCACTGATGCTACAGTTAATAAATCTGATGCCAAACTGGCCCAAACCCCTGGGAAGGTGGTAAAGCTCAGGCCCCACCTTGAGGCTTCTGATGACCAATTGCTTCAGCCCGTCCTTAGTCTCTTCTTTGCCTGAGCTCATGCTTTACAAGAGCTCTCATCACCTCCCTATTGAGATGTGGATGGGTGTCTGACAAGAATATTCAGGGACAGTCTTAGTGGTTTTGTTTATTTTTTGTTTTCTAGCTTTATTAAGGCCCAATTGATAAATAAACTTGCATATTTTTAAAGTGTACAATGTGATGTTTTGCTATAATACACAATGTGAAATGATTGTCATAATCAAGTTAGCTAACACATCCCTCTCCTCACATAGTTATGATTTAGAGGTGTGTGTGGTGAGAACACTTAAGATAACTCTCTTAGAAAATTTCAATGGAATATTATTCAGTCTTAAAAAAAAAATAAAGGAAGTCTTTCATCTGAGACAACATGGATGAAATGGGAAGACATTAGGTCAAGTGAAAAAAGCCAGATAGAGAAAGGCAAATACTACATGATCTCACTTACATTTGGAATCTAAGGAAGTCAAACTCATAAAAGCAGAGAGTCAAATGGCAGTTACTTAGGGCCTGGTGGTGGAGGAAATGAGGAGATGTGGTCAAAGGATACAAAGTTTTGACTGTGTAGGATGAAGAATTTCTGGAGTCAACATGCAGCAGGCCATAGCAGTTAAGTGCTCTGCTCCAGGCAGGTTGATACACTGCCTTGATTCTAATTTGTCCGCTTATTTCAGTCACTAATGTTCTGCTCATGCAGCTGTATTGTCATTAAATATAATGTCACATATGACATTCTGCAGAAGTGAAGAGACTAATACTGGAGAGAAAAAAAAAAAAAAGAAAGCACGTTAAAAGAATTTTCCTTAGTTATACCTGTAGTACCCAATCCACTTTTCAAGTGAATGGCCCCGTTTTTTGCTGCCAGAGCCCCAAGCACATGCTGTTGCCTTGGAGATTCCAATAGATTTTTTTTTTTTTTTTATTGTTAACTACTCTGATTCAACACTCTTTCCTTGCTTCTATGTCTTTATAAGAGCAGGCCCACCCTTGTTTGTGCTGTGAGTCTGTCTTTCATGAATTTTATATATTGATTTTTAATGCAGAATTCTTGCTGAATGTTTGTTAGCTTGTTTTGTTTGTAGATTAGGTATTCTATGTAGAAAATTATATTTGCATGACCCTGTAATCATTCAGCTTCTATTTTTTTCTTGTATTTGTTAGTCTCTCTAGTAAGTTCTAGCAGCAGAATTGATATTGAGAATCATTTACTTGTTCTTGACTCACCTAAGAATAACATTTGCTTTAGATGTTGGAGAGATTTCCTCATCCTCTTAAGAAAATTTTCTTCTCTTAGTTTAAAAAGTAAGAGTTTTTGTGCTTTGCTTTAAATCATGAATACTTTGAGTTTTGTTAAAGACTTTTTCTGCATTTTTGTGATAATCTTATGATTTTCCTTACTATTCCCCTTCTTTCCTTTTCTTTTTTTATTCTTAAATTTTCTTGATTTTTCTACTTTGATGTGTTAATTAACACGGCAGGAGTTAATTAACATGGCATGTCAGTGGATTTTCTGATATTAAAACATCCTGGTATTAATAGTGTACATTTGGCTTTGACTTGCTAATTGTTTCAATTTTTTGCACATATGCTCATAAATGAGATTATGTGCATGTTTTTTTCTTTATTTTTGTCCACTTTGGGTCAATTTTATATCAACCTTATAAAATGAGTCCAATTACTTCCCCATAGCTAATGAAACTATGTAAGATCGGAAATAGTTATACTTGAAAGTCTAGAAAAAGTAGGCCCTAAACTATTTAGATTTATAATTTTTTGTGAGGGAGAAGAAATATTTTACTAGTTAAGTTACTTCACAGGATACTGAAAAGTTTTTTATTTCTTCTTGAGATAATTTTGAGAATTTGAATTTTTCTAGAAAATCAAGCATTTAATCTAAGTTTCAATTTTTGTTGGCATGAAATTATTCATAGTATTTGATGATGGTCTTTTCAAAGTTCTTTTAAATCTATAGTTTTGGTCCCCCTTACATATTACTAAAGTTTACTTATGATTTTTTTCTTAAGTAGTATGTATTCTCTTTCCTTTACCTCAATACTTTTCTGATATGGAAACCATAATTTTTATTTTTAATCTTTTAGTTAGTAGTTATATATATATATATATTTGCGTGTGTGTGTGTGTGTGTGTGTGTGTGTGTGTGTGTGTATGCATACACAGTGCTATTTTTCTAATGAAAACTATTGAGGAATCCTTAACTGGAAGGTCTCATGACTGTGATTACTCATTCAGTACACCTTCCCCTACCACCTTCTTTGTCTACAGTTTTAGATTCACCTTGAAAAATACTACAAATTAATTACATGAGTCAATTATTTAATTACATTTATAAATCTTTTATCAGTACATGGGCTTACTACTGCTTCCGATAACTCACTGCTTTTCTCTGGGGTCACTTGTCACTCTTAAAATGATTCCTTTAGTGTGGGTTGGACAATTAAAAGCAATTTTAGTCTCTGTATATCTGGAAAGGTTTTATTCATCCTTGCTTTTGAGGTTTAAATAATAGCTTAAATGGGCACTGAATGGAACTATTAGTTTGCCTCGGTCTGTTTTGCAGCATCAATTGTTGCCAATGAGTAGTTTGCTGTGAGTCTAATTATCATTCCTGACTAGGCAATCTGTCACTTTTCTCTAGCAATGTTTTACTCTTTTTTCCCCTCTTCCACTGGAGCTCTGGTGTACAGATTTGGAGTGATTATAATTCATCGCTCATGAGTACTAAGTACTATATCTCAATTTCTCTACATAGACATATATCAGTATTATGTAGAAACCAATACATAATCTAAGTTGATGCAGATATAATATTTAATATCAAACATTTGGTAAGCATTTAAGAGTGGAAAACCTTAGCAAAGCTATCATATACACTTTAATGAGTTCTTTCCTTATCTCACTTCTTCATCTCCTTCCCCAACATGAGTTTTGTATTTAGCCCTTGCTTTAAAAAAAAAAGTTATATTATTTATTTGTCATATACCATATATCTATATATATGCCTACCTACCTGTGTATCTATCATCTACCTGTCATCATTTATGTATCTTTGAATCCCCCATACGTGATTGAATTTGGCTTGATTTTGAACTTTATACAAAGTGTATCTAACGATATACAGTTCTCTGGGACTTGGTTATTTTTTCTTTGTGCAATATAAAATTTGTCCGGGGCATGGTATGTAGTTGTAGATCTTTCATACTCTATACTATGAAATATTCCATTTTATGAATCTACGCAATTTAACTTTTTCTTGTGAATGAACATTTAGGGTATTTCCATTTTTGATTTATGAGTAATTTGTATATTTTATACATATCTTCTGATATACATGTACTAGTGTTTTACTTGGATATATATATAGGAGTGAATTTGCTGAATTTGTGGGGTATAATGATGTTCAAATTTATATGATGATGTCAAATTGATTACTAATATAACTGTATCAACTTACACTCCCAACGTTTACTCTAGAGGATGTCTTTGACACACTCTTGTCAAAACTCAATATAGTCAGATATGTTTAATTTTTATAAGTCAAATCAGTAAAAAAATTGATCTAATTTTCATAATTTAAGTTTTTCTGATTACTAGAGTGGGTTAGATACCACTTCACTTTTTATTTCCTCTTCTGTACAACACAGAAAATCTTTTCTCCCCTAATTTGGCTGTTTCATCTCTTGCTGAATTGTAGAAATTTCTTTATGAATCTCTGTATCAATAAAATATATTATCAGTTTGAGTATTTTGTTGGTTATATGAGTATTTTAATAAATTTATAGCTTGATTTCACTTTTTTGAAGTATATTTGAGCAGAAGTTTTAACAATTTTAATATAGTTGAATCTACCCTTTCTTTTTAAAGTTTGTGATTTAATTTATTATTTGAGAAATTTTACCTACGACTAAACCAGAAAGGCATACTTTCCTCTGAAAGATTTGAAGGTTCACTTTTGCCCTTTATATTCATAGAATATTTTTCTTTAATTTTTTTTGTACTCCTCAGTTTCACTGACTTTATTTTCTTATTCTGCAGGTGCATACTTAGAATCCAGGGATCCTTCATTGCTGGAAATTTCTTAGCCATTTTTAAAGTGTTGTCTTCCATCTTTGCCTATATTTTCTCCTTTTTAATGATAGTTGAGAATTCTCTTCATCAGTCATCTTTCAACAGTCTTCTTTCCTAAACTAACTTTATTTCTCTATGTATGTTTAGAGAAAGCTTTTTAGTGCTTTCTTGCATTTGCTAATCTCCCTTCAATTATATCCAATTGGGATCATCCTGTTATTGAGTTTATTATATTAACAACTATATTTTTCAGCTTAATGATTTCAATTTTTTAAATGTTCTTTTTATATTCCATAATTTTGTTATTACAGTAAATATTGTCCCAGTCAACAATGAATTTTATATATATATGTATATATAATGGTGATCTCAGTAGACTCTGCCATGCAGCCTAGGTCTGCGGTGGACTATATCACCTAGGTTTCTGTAATTATACTCTGTGATGTTTATACCATGACAAAATTGCCAAAAGACACATTTCTCAGAACATATCCCAGTCATTAAGTGATACATGATTGTATTTGTAGATATCATTTCTTCATTTATCTCTTTGAAGACCCTACATATGCTTATTTTTCAGTTTATTTCATGTTGTTCTTTTATTTTATTTCTAGATGCAGTGAATTCGTATTCTGATTATTAGTTTTATTAACTTTTCCCTATCTTCTGTTTCTATTGGAATGTATGTCTTGGGACTCATTTTGAATGGATAAGTCTTTTTCTCTTTCACTCTTTTTCTTTAAACTTACCTTCCAGTTAATGATCTTGAAATAGCTGTGGCCAGGCCCCCTAGAATCATGCCTTTTATTGGTGGCCGAGGACACCTACTCTGCAGTGGAATTGGCTTCAGCCACCCAGTTTAGCCTGGAGTGATTCTTGGTTTCTAGATGCTGCTTTCTTTTGCCTCCCCTAGCCTGGGAAGCACAGCAACAATATCCAGGAGGCCTGGAAGTCAACCCCAAGTACATTTTATTCTATATTTTCTTAATTGTTAAAACATGAAAGTTACCCCCTCCTCCTACTTTAGATGGGAAATTTGACATATAAATTGTTCCTTCTCCTTTACTTCTTAGTTTTGCTGATATGACTTGGTATTTAAAATTAGGATTATTGCTCTCAGAGTATTAATTTAAATAACTAAACTCTCTTCTAAGATTCACAGTCACGTGTGTGATCGCCGATTTGATATCACTACATGGACATGAGATAGAACCTCAAACTGAACATGACTGAAAAAAACTGTGACTTATCATCCACAAAATTGTTCCTTTCTAATTTTTCCCTTATCTCAGTAAATGATACTACCAGCCAGTTGCTAAGATAAAATATAAAAAATTTTTAAGATCACCTTTCCTTAATCCCAATATCTAATACATCAGAGAACCTAAAAGTAGCTCTTGAATTAATCTACCTTTCTCCATTACTACTATCACCATTGTAGTCAGTTACCATAATTATATATATACATATATATATATATATATATATATATATATATATATACAATTGTAGTAACTTATTCTACACATTAAAATAACTTCGCATGTATAGGTTGGCATTCCAAAGATATGTGTCAACACCACCCTGACTTCCACCAAATCACCAGGTGTTCTTCATCATGATCCAGTGGGCTCTGCCACCACTTGTTCCCCCTTCCCCTTTTCCATTCCCAATTGGTAACCTCAGTTCTATTCAAAGTGTCCAAGGGTTGTTTTTATTTCATCTGTTCTTTGTTTTGTCTATTCACATTTGAACTATGAGTGAGGATACCTGGTATCTATGTTCTTTTGACTTATTTCACTTAGCACAATCCCCTCTAGCTACATCCATGTTGATTCAAATGACAGGGTTTCATCTCTTCTAAGGGCTTTGTAGTATTCCACTGTATATATGTACCACATCTTCTTTATCCATTCATCTGACATTAGGCACTTAGGTTGTTTCTAGTTCTTAGGTATTGTGAATAGGGCTGAAATAAATATGGGGATACATACGTCTCTGTGAATGAGTGTTTGGGTATCTTTTGGGAAAATACTCAGAAGTGGAATGGAGAGGTCATATGGAGGTTCCATCTTCAATTTTTTTGACTAATCTCCAAACCGTTTTCCTTCAACAACATGCACTCCCAACAACAGTGTGAAAGTGTTCCCTTTTCTCCACATCCTCACCACCATTTGTTTTTTCCACATTTTTTGATTAATAGCCAGTCTTTCAGGTACAAGGTAATATCTCATTGTTGTTTTAAAGTTGCATTTCCCTAATAGTCAGCAAATAGGAACACCTTTTGTGTGCCTGTTGGCCATCTGTCTATTCTCTTTGGAAAAATGTCTCTGCAATTCCTCTTCCATTATTTTTTTTTAATTGAATTGCCTATTTTTCTGTCATTGAGTTTTATGAGTTCTTTGTATATTTTAAATATTAAGGCCTTGTCAGAAATATGAAATACAAATATCTTCTCCCAGTTAGTAGGTTGCCTTTTGGTTTCAGAGATGTTTTCTTTCACTGTGAAGAAACTTTTTAGTTTGATGTAGTCCCAGTTGTTTGTTTGTTTTTTCCCTCGATGCTGGAATTGAGCCCCAAGAAACCTCTTTATGGCTGATGTCATAGAAAATCTTTCCTATGTTGTTTTCAAAGAATTTTGTGATTTTAGGTGTCATGTCCAAATTTCTAGTCCATGTTGAGTTAATTTTTGTGAATGGTGTCAGAGAGTGGCCTAGATTCATTCTTTTGCATGTGACTGTGCAGTTTTTCCAACACCACTTATTGAAGAGACTTTCTTTTCTCCATTGTATGCTTTTTGGCTCCTTTGTCATAGAATGACTATATGTGAGTGGGTCAGTTTCTTGTGATTCAGTTCTATTCCAATGATGTGTGTCTGTTATTATTCCAGTACCATACTATTTTGATCACCATTGCTTTATACTATAGCTCAGTGACCAAGTGTGTAATCCCTCCAGATTCATTGTTTTTTTTTTTAAATAATTGCTTTGTTTATTGAGTCTTTCCTTATTCCATATAAATTTTCAAGTTTTTTCTTCTATTTCCTGGAAACAAGCCTATGGAATTTTAATGAGAATCGTATGAAATCTGTATATTGCTTTGGGTGGGGTGATCATCTTATTGATGTTGGTTCTTCCTAGCAACGAGCAGGGAATGTATTTTCATTTCTTTGTACTCCTCTATTTCTTTTAAAAAGATTTGTCATTTTCACTGTACAGGTCCTTTCTTTGCATTGTTAAGTATATGCCCAGGTATTTTATTCTTTTAACTTCTATTTTAAATGGCGTGATTTTTGTGATTTCATTTTATTCTATCATGTTGTTTGCATATAAAAATGCAATGGATTCTTGTGAATTGATTTTGTAGCCTGCCACTTTACCACATTTGCTGATGAGTTCTAGAAGTTTTTTGACAGTTTTTAATATATGTAATCATGTCATCTGAAAATAATGATAGTCTTCCTTCTTCCTTTTCAATTTGGATTCCTTTTATTTCCTTTTCTTGCCTAATTACTCTTGCTAAGACCTCCAGTATGGTGTTAAACAGCAGTTGTGAAAGTGGACAGCCTCGCCTTATTCTTGACCTTAGAGGAGATGCTTTCAATTTTTCACCATTGACTATAATACTGACTGTGGGTCATACCTGGTCTTTATTATGTTGAGGTTTATACTCTCTATTCCCATTTTATGGGGTGCTTTTATTATAAATGGGTGTTGAATCTTGTCAAATGGTTCTCTGCCTCTATTGATATCATCATGTGGCTTTTCCTCTTTGCTCTTTTTGATATAGTTTATTACATTACTAGATTTACAGATGTTGAACCATCCTTGCATCCCTGGAATAAATCCCACTTGGTCATGGTAGATGATCTTTTTAATGCATTGTTGTATTTAGTTTGTTACTATTTTGTTGAGAATTTTTGTATCTATGTTCATTAGAGATCTTGGTCTGTCAGTTTTCTTTCTTGGTGCTGTCTCCATCTGCTTTTGGTATCAGTGTGATGTTACCCTCTTAAAAAAGTTGGGAGTGTTTCCTGTTCTTCAAAATTTTGGAAGAGTTTGAGAAGATAGGTGTTAATTCTTCTCTGAATGTCTGGCAAAACTCTAGGAAAGTCATTGTCACCATAATTTTTTGTCTGAACCACAGTGATAGATTCCCACAAGTCTCCATACTTGCATGCCTGCTTCAGTCCAATCTCTTCTTCTCATAGCAAAGTAATCTATGTAGAATTCAAATAATATTATGTTATTCCCCAATTTAAGATTCTTCTTGACTTACAAGTGCATTTTGAAAGAGTCCAAATTCTCTTAACATGGCTTACTTCACCAGCCTCATCTTCTATTCTCCTATAGTTCCTTCTATTTCTCAGAATGAAGCAATTTGGAGGTTTTATTTTATTTATTTATTTTTTTTGCTTACATCCTTTGTATTTTATATTTCCTCTACTTAAGAGATTCTTTCCCTGACTCAATTATACCTTAATCAAAAGTGCATTCTCTTCTCACTGATGTATCCTCAAAAATTTTAATTCAGCTAAATGTTTTATTTTTCCCTTCATAATATTATACAAAATCTTTTTAAAAATAAAATGTTATTGAAATAACATTGGAATATGAAACTAAATAAATTTCAGGCATACAACATTTTCAACATTTTGCACACTACACCATAATTATCACCAAAAGTCTAGTTTGCATCCACCAGCATGTAATTGACCCCCTTTACTTGTTTTGCCCACCTCCCAAATCCTTGCCCCTCTGGTAACCATCAGTGTGTTCCCTGTATCTAAGAGTGTATGTTTTTAAATTTTGTTTATTCATTTGCTTTGTTTCTTATATTCAACATGAGTGAAATCATACAGCATTAGTCTTTCTTCATCTGATTTATTTTACTTAGCATAATACCCTCAAGGTTCATTGCTGCTATTGTTAAGTGGTATGATTTTGACTTTTTATAGCTGAGTGTATTCCATTGTATATTTATAAATATGTGTGTGTGTGTGTGTGTGTGTGTATATATATATATATATATATATATATATGTATACATCTTCCTCCATTCACCTATTGATGGACATGGGTTTCTTTCATTTCTCAGTTACTATAAGCAACATTGCAGTGAATATAGGGGATGCATATATCATTTGAATTAGTGTTTTCATATTCTTTGGAAAAACATCCATAGTGGAATATTTGGAACATGTTATATTTTTATTCTTACTATCTTAGGAAAGCTAGATTCTGCTTTCCATTGTATATCAATTTACATTCTCATTAACAGTTCGGTGTGAGGTGATATTTTAATTGTGGTTTTGTTATGTACTTCTTTTACCTGTTTACCATCTGGATATCGTCTTTGGACAAATGTCTATTCAGCTCCTCTACCCATTTTAAAATCAGGTTGTTTGATTTTGGGTATTTATTTGTATGAGTTCTTCATCTGTCTTGAATAATAACCAATTGTCGATGTATTATTTCATTCAGCAGGTTCCTTTTCATTTTGATGATGTGTCTTTCACTGTGCAAGTTTTTAGTTTGATGTAATTCATTTGTTTATTTTGCTCTTATTTTCCTCGTTGTTGAAGTGAATCTAAAAGACATCATGAAGACCAATGTCAAGGAGTTTATCTCCTATGTATTTTATGTTTTTGTCAATGTATTTTATTAGATCTTCCATTCAAGTATTTAATCCATTTTGAATTAATTTTTGAGTATAATGTAAGACAATGTCTAATTTTATTTTTGTGTATGGCTGTCCAGTTTTATATTGAGTTGGTTGTATTGTTTCTTTATCTGTTCTCTCTATTAACAGGAATATACATTCAACAAGGACAGAGATTTTGTCTTGTTCATTGATGCAGTCTCATAACCCAGAACTAGGGTGACAGTATAATTCACTCCACAAAATGGAATACTTGTATTTGTGTTAAAATGCTAAGATTGATGGGATGCAAGGATAAAAGGTGGAAATAGGAATGACCCCAGGCAAACTGGGCTATTTAGTCAATCTGCCAAGAGCATTAGCTGACACCTACTTGGCCATTGATAATGAACTGTTAAAAAAAAATACAGAATCACATGCTGCTGAGTGAAAGCAGTCAGTACAAAAAGACAATTCTTTATTATCCATTTATATGAGATTCTAGAAAAGAAAATTATAGAAATGGTAAACACATCAGCAATTGTGGGAGATTTGGGGAAAAAAGTATGTTGAGAATAGCTAAAGTTTGGAGGAGCTATTAAGACTGTGAAATTGTACTAAGTGATATAATGGTGAATGCATGGCACTTTGCATTTAAAACACATAGAAATTAGCTTTAATGCATGAAAATTAAAAAAAATTACTTAGGTCAGAGGATCCTAGGATGGAATGAAGGCTATGATAAAAGAATCCAAATGTGTTACAAATGTATAAAATAAACTAGCACAAGTAAGTTAAGGAAGAGGTGCTGACCTAAGTAAATTTGGAAGCGATTGGATAGTGCATGACTAAAACCACAAGGAAGTGTATGCAAGCATTGCCCCATTTGGTAAAGTTGTTTCTAACAGGGGTATGCGTTAACAATTCTGAAGGCACTATACATGTATACTGGAATTAACGAAATGGATGGCACATGAAATAAGCCAGATTCTTATGTTGGAATGGAATGTTCCAGAAAAGCAAAGGAGTGGAGACTAGAATGATCCATGTGGTACTAAATCAGAGTTGAGATATCAGTACAAACTTATGCCTATTTAATATAGATTCAGATGAATAAATATAGAAGTACTTACAAACATACGTACGCACATGGGCTGGTATACACACATATATTTCGTTACTCTGACTAGCAATGAATAAATACATGCAGCACACAGGTTAGGGTTTCTAATACCTTCACCAAAGAGGAGAGTCAGTGTTCTTTGAAGAAATGGTTGATTCTAGGACTGAAACTGGAGCATACAAAATGATCCTGAAGCACTTAACAGTGCCAGAAAACAATGAAATGCATACACACACACACACACACACACGATGGGGGTCTGTTAAAGAAACACAGAAACCAACCTGAACCAGGTCTCACAGGCCACAACTGGAGTCATTTGAACAGCAAAATAACATAGTATTAGCTTATAACCTAACATATAAGCCAGATATTTGTAAGTCCATACTGATATAAATAATTAATTGAATACATTAATAAATGGAGAAGAGATTATTATTTTGTGCAGAAGATTTCCAAATAATTTATGTAGAAACTTCCCTCTCAAGGAGGTGGAGCATAACACCCCATTTTTTAAGTGTAGATTGCATATGGCAACTTTCTTCCAAAGAGCACACTATGATAAGCAGGAATAACTTTATAATGGAGAAACCTGACAAAGACAACCACAGTCAGATGATCAGGATCAATATCAGCAATGACAGGTCATGTTGCTAGTATGTACCCTTGAGAAGATGAGATGAAAATTTTCTTACCTCTACCCAAAGGCCATAACCCCCGTCTAGTCATAATTAAAACACACTCAAACTATAGAGCAGTTTATAAAATATCGCACCAGTACTCAAAATTGTCAAGGTCATGAAAAAGAAAGTCTGGGAGACTTTCACAGTCCAGAGCTTAAGAAACCACACAACCAAATATGATGTGGTATCCTCATTGGCATCTTGTGAGAAAACAAGGACATTAGGTATGAAAAGAAATTCTGCCAATATAATATGGAAATATGCAGACAACTCCAGGAATTCAAGAAGGGCTATGTGACTTACTCTAGTATAAGGTGAAGAGAAGTCTTTCTTGATGAAGGAATATATAAATTAAAGGTCGAAAAGTAAGTAAAAGTCAGAATGAGGGTGGGTTCTGAGTAGGAAGTAAACTGAAGAATTTTAAGACAGAGGGATAGCATGTTGGACAGGCAGAAAAAAAGGTATATTCCATGAAGAAAAATGTGTTCTTTTGTTCATCCGTCTACTCTTTGTCCACAGTAGCCCTTTAAGAAGCTAAGATTATCTCCACTTTACAGATGAGGAGGTGAAGACCGTGTTTCTGATGGCACATAGCCGTTGGTAAAAACAGAATTGGCATCTCAGTGCACCAACTCTAAAATCTATATCCTTCCTCTTGGGCCCCTTTCCATTTGTCTAAGAATCTTATTAAAAAAAAAAGAAAAAAGACTGTGGTCTGGCTGTTTCTCACTTCTGAAAATGAGCAAAATGGAGTCCTCAGAGTGTTAACAGGCAGGTCAGCAGGGATTCTGGGAATGGTCATCCGCAGTAACCATTGCTTCTCACTAAGCATTCTCTGACTTGCCAAGAGCCCTCCGAAACTAAAGGTCAAATTCCAACCTATGAACCCAAGAGGAATTATGTATCATGAAAATACGGCCTGAGAGCTGAAACAACAATAATAAAAAGTTACGGAAAATGGAACAAGAGTTGTAGGAGGAAAATGGGTAGGAGACAAGTTGTCCTTGGCAGTGGAGTGGTGGAGGAGGTGAGGAGGTCAGTCTCATCCTGGAAAGTGCCACCGGGAAGAATCAAAACTCTATCAAACTCTGTCATTTAAAGGGTTACGCACCTCTTCCATCTCCCACAGCATCCTTCTCCTTCATTGCTACCACTTTTACAAGCTGTTAAAAACCCAGGAGGAACCACTCAAACCTAGCACCCATTTGAAAACGCTGGTAGGTATCCTCACGGGCTGAGCTCGGGAGCAGATGAACTTTTGCTGGCGTGAAGGAGGAAGATGAATGCCCCTGAGTAAAACTTTAGTGCCGGACTGAAGCTTTACAGAGCTGGTAAAAAAAAAAAAGGGCTGAGATAAAAGTCTATACATGACTTAAAAAATAAGAAACCCCCTGTCAATACCAAATCACGATGCTTCTGCTTAGATGCTTATTATCATTACTAGCTTTACGCTAAAGAACTGGGGACATGTTCGCTGACGTCCCTTAGTCACGGTTCCCAGTCCAAACCCTTAATTGAATCATGCCTGGATTCAGCATCGTGGCCTCTTGTGTGCACCGCCGAGCCTTTCTAATCAGACCCCAGAACTGGATCTGATCTGCCTGGGTCCTGTCCACCGAGAGGATGGCATTTTCAGAGGAGGATCCGGTTTTTGTGTGGTCGTTTGACAGACGGCCAGAAGGTTCTCTAGGTTTTCTCTGTCTTGCGGAGATCCACTTTTGGGACACGCCTAGTGTCTCCTAATTACTTAGCTAGAGAGACTCAGCTTTACCACACAGATGGAGTCAGGCATGTTGTTCTCCTTCCAAGCAAGCCTGAATCAAAGGGAGGTGTGGTAGATACTCAGAACTTTGAAGCTGGAAGCAATTGACATTTGGATCCTGGAGGAGGAAGGGGAAGTATTTGTGGTTCGGTGTTTATATTGGCTCAGATAACAGGGCTCAGACAGTTGCAGCCTTACTTTCTCATCATCACGCCCTGCTGCACCGGCCTCACTGAGCTGCCTAAGTGGGGTCCTAGGGACATTCCTCACCATCTGACCTTTGTCCTTGTGTTTCTAACACAAGCACCATTAGTTGTTCTGAAGCTCAGGGTATCACATGTTGAGGAGTGGGGGTGGAGTGGGGGTAGGGTGGGAGTTTTCCAGATTATCCTGCCACTTTGACTCTGGTATAAAATACGGTTTGCCAGAAAGTTCTGTAAAGGAAGGTGCCATGACTCCGAATTGTTAACACAGAGTGGGGTTACTTAAGGACAGAATTAACACAGAACGAGGTATTTATGTTACATACTATAAATTCTTTTTGCAAAAAATACTGAAGATAACCCTTTTGAATAAATACTGCCAACTTCAATGTATTTACTAAGGCCGTTTGAAGGCTGACACCATCTTGATCCTAGCATTGAATAAACTTACTGTTGAGACTCATCTTTGGAAATGGTCTTAGGGGACTTGTCACATTCCTTTGCGTAGTATCAATGATGAGACTTCATTCTTGGAAGATGTGCTGGATTTGAGGAAAGAGCCAAAAGTCGGAATGACCTCAACTCAGAGTGGCAGGTGATTTGGTAGAGAAATATTGTTTTTGTGAAAATAATTACAAAAACTTTTTCCTCCACTCCAGTATAATCTCATTGAGTCTAAGATTTTCAGTTTTGGATGGGTTACTTGAAATAATGTCAGACGTTCCAAAAGAAGTTCATGCTGAATGGCATTTGGACAATGTAAACTCACTTCTGAATGTGGAGTGTCAATATCATCTATTCAGGGACTATTAAAAAAGAATGACATTTCAGGCCAATAAAATTAGTAATACTAACATTGGTGTAATGTTTTTAACTTTACAAAGGCCTTTGGAATCATAGTAATATTCAGTGATTACTAAGTTCCAATGAGGCCATTATTTGCTTATAGCTATTTCAATTCCTTCAGATAGAGTTAAAGAGAGGGGTTTAATTAAATCTTGGAGATACTTCCTTGCTGTCCTGATTGGGTGGGAACTGGTCAGACTTCATTTTTTTAACTCTATTATATTTATGGGGAAGTAGTTAAAGACCTGGGCCGGACTCCAATCTTTTTTCTGTGTCTTTTACTTAATTCAAGCTAATTATCCACTTGGAATTTCCGTTTTCTTGCTTGTAGAATGGAAATAATAATAGTAACTACTCACAGCATGTTTCGAGTATCAGATGAATATAAGGTACATATATTACACATAGTAATGTTAGTACTTTGCATAGTATTGTTAATACTACACAAGTTCATTATAGCTATTATTTGTATTATGGTTTTTCAAACCACACTACAAAATAGGTAGGGCAGGTATTCTGAATTTTAGTTTTGTCATAGTAATCTATGTGAAATATGAACAGTCCAAAGAATAAAGTGTAAAACTGCAAAACTTTCTAAAACTTCCTGTTCATAAGCTACAAGATGGCAATACCTCTTTAAAAATCTATTTTCTAACACACAATGTACTGTCAGTTTTAGAACACCGTGAGTAAATTGGAAGTTGTGAATTCAGTTTTTATCTGTAACTATATTTCTGGTCAGAGAATATCTGAAAAAGTATCATGTCAATATTTTGAAATTATCGTAAGAGTAATGCAGAAGATTATTATTATATGAAGTTTCCTATGCATGTTCATTCAAAGTGGAAGCAAATGGTTACAAATCTGTTTCTCAGAGAATGATCTAGAAAACAATTATAGGATTTTTGGTTATGCAGATACGTGAAAATGTCTTCTTTAACAAATGCTATTAGTTTTGAGTTTACATAAATGAAAATATCTCCCTTAACAAATACTATTCGTTTTGAGTTTGTTAGAATTTAAGTATTTGCGTAAAAACGACTACTTCTTTATAGTTGTGTTCTTTGCATTAATGCCTCCTGATCAAGGAAAACTCATTTAATTTACCTGATTTTGATAAAGTTATTAAATTACTCCAAATCTAAATTTCATCGATAAAAAGGTTATAAAATACTCAGCATCGAATGGGAAAGAGCATAGGTGAGTGTTATGCATACGTAACTTGCTGACGTTTGCGTTCCTGCTGCCTCTGCTAAACTCTCTGCTTCTTCATTTGGAGACCTAGGTAACAATGGGTCCTCATCTTCACCCTCCAAGGCTTTCTGGTGACTGGGATGGGGAAGAATTTGTTCTGTGTTCTTCCTGCTCATGTGACATCACATAGTCTTAAACCCTGATGACTCAGGTGACTTGAGAGAACCTACTGCTTTTAAAATCTTAGGGTGAAAAAACAGGCAGCCCTTTGTACATTTCCACATGTTTTACACTTTAAAGAACTCAGATACAACTCTCAACTCTATTCATCAGGCAGCTCCAGGGAGGACCCATGGGTCCCTAAGCTCAGCAAGCACTAGGCCTGAATGCAAAAGGCAGGATGCCTTTCCTTGCAAGAATTCCCAGTTATGCACTCCCAGTTATGCACTCTTTAGGATCCATCAGCAATTTTAGAAGGGTAATCCACTTTTCTTCCCCAAAGTGGAGAGAAGAACTTTCCCCCACAAACTCCACACTCCTCACAAGGTTGACCACTGCTCCTTCCTCTTTCTAAGAGGAATGGGGTGGAAGGTAACCCAGGTGAGATGTTCTGCTACCTCTTGATAAGCTTCGTGGGGTAGTGTCTGGTCCAAGCCAATGACTTCAATTTGTGTATCTTGTAAGCATGTGGGAGTCCTGATGCCTTTAATATTTAGCTCTGGGGCCTGCAATTCCAGGACATTGGGAAAATCACCTCCTACTTGCTTGCTATGGTATAGTATTGTAATTTTCTATTTATTCATCTATCTTCTACATCATAATCTTCAATATTAATTATATCTCACTCATATTTTTGTACTTCTTAAAATTTTGAAATGTGATAAAATATACATAACATAAAATTTACCAACTTAACCATTTTAACTGTAGAGTTCAGGGGCATTAAGTACATTCATACTGTTGGGCAACTGTCACCACTCTCTATCTCTGAAACTCTTTGTCTCTCATTCAGAAACATCATGCCTATTTAAAAAAACCATATTTTCCTTCCCTAGTCTCTGGCAATCGCCTTTCTGGTTTTTGTCCCTGAATTTGACTCCTCCCTAAATACTTCATAAAAGTAGAATGATGCAGTATTTTTCTTTTTTGTGATTGATTTAATTGATTTAGCATACTATCCTCAAAGTTAAGTCATATGGTAGCATGTAAGAATGGTCTTCCTTTTAAAGGTGGAACAATATTCCACTGTCTGTATACATCACCTTTTGTTTATCTATTCCTCTATCAGCAGACTCTTGGGTTGCCTCCACCTTTTGGCTATTGTGAATAATAATGCCATGAACATAGATGTAAAAATGTTTCTCTGAGACTCTACTTTCAATTCTTTTGATGTGGAATTGATATATCACATATGTTTAACTTTGTGAGAAATTACTGTAGTATTTTTATAGCAACTGCACCATTGTTAAATTCCCATGAATAGTGTACATGAATACCAATTTCTTCACATCGTTACCAACATTTGTTATTTACTGGTGTTTTTGATAGGAGCCATCCTAATGGATGAGAGGTGCTATCTTATTGTGTTTTTGATTTGTATTTTGCTGATTATTCATAAGCATGTTTTCATTAACTTGTTTCTCTTTTTTAAGAAATATGTACTCAAGTCCTTTGTCCATTTTTCATCAGATTATTTTTTTGCTGCTGAATTATAGGAGTTCTTTAAGTATTATGGATATTAATTCTTAATCAAAAATATTTTGAAGGTTTTCTCCCATTTATACTCTATTGATTGTGCCCTTTGATGCACAAAAGTTTGGGTTTGATATAGTCCCATTTATCTGTTTTTGCCTCAGTTTTCTGTGCTTTTGGTGTCATATCCAAGAAATCATTGTCAAATTATAAAGGTTTCCCCATATGTTTTCTTCTAGAAGTGTTATAGTTTTCAATCTTGTGTTTAGGTCTTTCAACCTTTTTTTAGTTAATTTTGTTATTTGGGGTAAGATAAGGGTTCAACTTTATTCTTTTGCATGTGGATATCCTGTTTTCCCAGAATTGTTTGCTGAAGAAACTGTTCTTTCCCCAGTGATGGTCTTGGCATCCAAAGCATCATTTGACTATATAAAGTAAAAGCTTATTATTGGACTCTTTATTCTACTTCACTGATCTATATCTTTATCCCAATGCTACACAGTTTTGAAAAGTGTAGCTTTGCAATAAGTTTTGAAATCAAGAAGTATGAGAATTCCAACTTTGTTCTTCTTTTTCAAAATTAATTTGGTTATTGAGGGTCTCCTGAGTTTCTGTATGAAATTTAAAGTTGATTTTTGTTTCTTCAGAATATAATACTGGGATTTTGATAAGGATTGCAGTGAAGCCATAGATCAGTCAGTTTAGGTAATCTTCACATTATGACAGTATTAAGTCTTTGATCCATGAATGGATGATATCTTTTCATATATTTATGTCTTTAATTTTTTAAACAATATTTTCTACTCTTCAGTACGTGTCTTTCACGTCTTTGGTTAAGTTTATTCCTAAATATTGTATTATTTTTATGCTATAGGGAATATAATTATTTTCTTCATTTTTTTGGATTATTTGTTGTGAGTATACAGGAACACAATTGATTTTTATGTGTCGATTTTGTATTCTTCAACTTTGCTGAATTCGTTTAGTCCTAAAATATAGTGTATATGTATACATACATACATATATAAATAAATAATCTTTAGTGTTTTCTACATATAGGTTATGTCAACTACAGAGATTAATTTTATTTCTTTTCCACTTTGGTTTCTTCTTATTTCTTTTCCATGCCTAATGATTTTTCTGCCAAGTATTTCTTTAAAAAACACTTTTTCAGTATTTTATCTCAGTAACTGTTTTAAAAATTAAAGCAATCTCATATGTGTAGGTTACCTATATATACCGTTTCCCAATTCCTCAGATAAATATCAACACACCTGGACCTTCAACAAATCACCAGGTGTTCTTCAACATTGTCCACTGGGCTCTGCCACGACTTGTTCCCCCTTCCCCTTTCCCATTCCCTATTGGTAGCCTCAGTTCTATTGAAAGTGTCCAAGGATTGGGTTTGCTTTATCTGTTCCTTTGTCTATTCACATTGCACCTGTGAATGAGATCATCTGGTAGCTATCGTTCTGCTTTTAAGTTATTTCACTTAGCATAATTCCCTCTAGATCCATCTCTGTTGATTCAAATGACAGGATTTCATCTCTTCTAAGGGCTGTGTAATATTCCACTATATAAATATAAATACAAATATATATATAAATTCATTATATATACTATTTATATATAAATATAATTAAATTTATATATACATCTATATACACACATACATATATATCACATCTTTGTTGCCATTATTCTGACATTGGACACAGGGAACTTCCAGTTCTTAACTATTGTAAATAAGACTGCAATAAACGTGGAATAGCATAAATCTCTGCAAATTAATCATGTTGTATCTTTTGGGTAGACACCCAGAAGTGGGATAGAGGGATCATATGAATTTCCATTTTTAACTTTTAGAGCAATCTCCACAGTTTTCCACAGGAGTTGCATCAATTTTCTCTCCCGTCAACAGTGTAAAAGTGTTGTCTTTTCTCCACATCTTTGCCAACATTTGTTGTTTCTACACATTTGGGTAAAAGCCAGTCTTTCAGCTATAAGGTGATATCTCATTGTTGTTATGATTTGCATTTCCATGATAGCCAGACAATAAGAATATCTTTTCATGGGCCTGTTGGCCGTTTGCATTTCTTCTTCAAATAATATCTTTCCATTTCCTCTTCTCATTTTTCTGTTGGATTGCCTGTTTTTCTGTTGAGTTTTATAAGTTCTGTATGTTTTACGTATTAATCCATTGTCAGAAACATGGAACGCAGGTATCTTCCCCCAATTAATAAATTGTCTTTTTCTTTGTGTGATGTTTTCTTTCTCTGTGAAGAAGCTCTTTGGTTTGATGTAGTCCCAGCTGTTTATTTTTCTTTTTGTTTCCTTTGATGCTGGAATTGAGTTCCAAAAGATCTTTCTAAGGCTAATGTCATGGGATATCTTTCTTATGTTGTCTTCTAAGAATTATATGGTTTCTGGTCTTATGTCCAAGTCTCCAGTCAATACTGAGTTAATTTTTGTGAATAGTTTTAGGCAGTGATCCATATTCATTCTTTTGCATGAGGCTGACCAGTTATTCCAAACCATTTATTGAAGAGACATTTCTTTCATCATCATATACTTTTGGCTCCTTTGTTGTAGATTAACTTACTGTATATATGTGAGTCATTTTCTGGTGATTCAGTTCTATTCCACTGCTCTGTGCCTGTTATTATTCCAGTACCATACTCAAATCACTATCACTTTGTAGTACAACTCAGTGTTTGGAAGTTTAATCCCTCTAAATTTGTTCTTTTTCTCATAATTTTGCTTTGACTATTTTGTTGTTCCATACAAATTTTAAGACATCTTGTTCTATTTTCTTGAAATAATCCCCTGGGATTTTGATGAAGATTGCATTAAGTTTATGTATAGCTTTGGGCAATATGATCTTGTTAACAATTTTCATTCTTCTGAGCCGTGAGGAGGGAATGTTGTTCCATCTCTTTGTATCCTCTATATCTTTTAAGAAGGACTTGTAATTTTCATTTTAAAGGACTTGCACCTCCTTTGTTAAGTATATTTTAAGATATTTTATTCTTTTTATTTCTTTTTTAAATGGTGTGGTTTTCTTGATTTCATTTTCTCCTGACATATTGCTTGTATATAAGAATGCAATAGATTTTTGTGTATTGATTTTGCAGTCTACCACTTTGTTATATTTGTTGATTATTTCTAGTACTTTTTACATTGTTTTGGGGTTTTCAAAATATGTAATCACATCATCTGCAAATAATTATATATATAATAATTACATATTTATATATAATTATATAATTTCCAATTTGGATTCCTTTAACCTAGTTCTCATGCCTAATTGTCCTGACTAAACCACCAGTATAATATTAAAAAGCAGTGGTGAGAGTGGGCAGTCTTGCCTTGTACCTGACCTTAAAGGAAATGCTTTCCATTTTTCACCATTGACTTGTAGCTGACTGTGAGTATATTTTTTATGGCCTTTATTATGTTGAGGTATGTACATTCTATCCCCATTTTATGCAAGGTTTTTTTTAATCAAAAATGGACATTAGTTCTTGTCAAAATCTTTTTCTGCATTTATTGATATGATCACGTTATTGTTCTCCTTGTTCTTGTTGATATGGTGTAAGACATTAATAGATTTATATATGTTGAATCATCCTTGCATCCCTGGGATAAATCCTATTTGGTCATGATGGATGATCCTTTTGATGCATTGTTGGATTAGTTTGCTAATATTTTGTTGAGAATTTTTGTGTCTATGTTCATTAGAGATAATGGTCTATAATTTTATTTCTTGATTGCATCTTTATTTGCTTTTGGTATCAGTGTGATGTTAGCCTTATAGAAAGCGTTTGGAAGCATCCCATATTCTTCAATATTTTAGAAAATTTTGAGAAAAATAAGTATCACTTCTCTCATTTTTTTTATAAAACTCATTAGAAAAGCTTTATTTGGGGGGAGTCTTTTGATTACTTCTTCAATTACCTTGCTTGGGATTATTCTGTTCAGGTGTTCCAATTCTTCCGGGTTCAGTGTTGACAGACTACATTTTCTAAAAACATGTCCATGTCCTTGAGGTTGTCCACTTTATTTGCGTAGAGCTGCTCATGGCAGTCTCTTACGATATTTTGTATTTCTGTGAATTCTTTTGTAACTTCTCCCCTTTCATTTCTGATTCTAGTTATGAGAGTTTTATCTCTTTTTTCTTTATGAGTCTAGCTATTGGCTTATCAATTTTCCTTATTTTTCCAAAGAACGAACTTCTGGTTTCATTGATTTTCTGGATTGTCTTTTTCTATTTCATTTATTTCTGTGTAAATGTTGACATTGTCCTTTCTACTGATTTTTGGCTTTAATTGTTCTTTATTACATAAATATAGTGTTAGATTGTTTATTTGTGAATATTCTTGCTTCTTGAGGTAGGATGGTTTGCAATATACTTCCCTCTTAGTACTGCTTTTGCTGCATCCCATAAAGTCTAGTAGCTTTTTTGTCTTCATTCTCTTTTTTCTCTAAGTATTTTTAAGTTCTTCTTTGATTTCATCTTTTATCCAAGTTTCATTCAGAAGCATATTGTTTAGTCTCCAACATTTTAGGCATCTTCCGGCTTTCATTTTGTGGTTGATTTCTAGTTTTAAACCATTGTGGTCAAAAAAGATGATTGGTCTGATTTTAATGCTTGTAAATTTGTTGAGGCTTGGTTTGTGTCCCAGCATATGATCTATCCTTGAGAATATTCCATGTGCACTCGAGAAGAAAGTGAAATCTGTACTCTTTGGATAATACATTCAGTATATGTCTATTAGAACTAAGTGTTCCAAAGGGTCATTAAAAACTGCTGTTTCCCTGTCAATTTTCTGCCTAATTGATCTGTCCATTGTTGCAAATGGAGTGCTGAAATCTATGTTATTTTGTTGCTGTTGATGTTTCTCATCAGTGCTAATAATACTCGCTTAATATATATTGATGCTTCTTATTTGGTTCTTATATGTTAATAAGTGTTATTTTTTTCTTACTGGATTGATCCCTTAATCATTAAATAATGTCCATCTCTGTCTTTTGTTGAAAGTCTTTTTATTCAGTATAAGTATAGCTTTTCTTGGATTTGTTTGTTTGTTTTTTTGGTTGCAATTCATCTGTAGTATTGTCTCGAACCAGTGACTTTGAATCTATGTCTGTTTTGAAAGAATGCAGAAGATTGGGTTATGCTTTTTTTTTTTAATTCATTCAGCCACTCTGTGTCATTTGATTGGTGAATTCAATCCATTAATGTTTAGGGTGATTATTGATGTGTAATTATTTATTGCCATTTTGTATTTTTTTTTTCTGAATGTTATATATAGTGTCCTTGCTCTTCTCTTTCTCTTATTAGGTGGGGTGGGTGTAGTTATGTGTTGATTGGTTTCCCTTTTTCTTTTCTGCTTTGCTTTTTCCCTGGAGATGTGTTTTGAGAACACACTGAAATCAGCATTAAGAATTATAAGTTTATATCTTATTTCTATTTGAAAGCAGATTAGCCTTGCACTCATAACCATCCACATTTTTATTCTCCTCTCCTCTTTCCCACTTTTTAATTTTGTTGTCTTTATAGACCTTCCTTTAGTATTTTTTGTAGAGCTGGTTTTATGGTGATGAATTTCTTTACCTTTTGTTTATCTGAAAAAACTTTTGCCATTCCCTCAGTTCTGAATGATAATTTTGTATCCTAGGTTAAGATTCCTTTTCTTTTGCACTTTGAATATATCATGCCATTCCCTTCTGACCTGTTGAGTTTTAGTTGAGAAATCCACTGACAATCTTACAGGGACTCCTTTGTGTATGAGTCATTTTTCTCTAATTTCTTTTAAGATTCTCTCTTTATATTGTATTTTTGACATTTGATGACAACGTGTCTAGGTGTAGGTTGTTTGGGTTTCTTTTGTTTGGAACTCTGAGCTTCTTGGATCTGGAGACTTGTTTCAATCCTCAGGTTAGGGAAATTATCAGCTCTTATTTCCTCAAATACAATTTTTCCTCCTTTCTTCTCTCTCCTCCTTCTGCAATGACAACGATGTGGATGTTGCTCCTTTTGATGTCATCCCATAGAACTTGAATGATCTCTTCATTTATTTTCATTCTTTTTTCTCTTTGTTGCTTTGCTTGAGTGCATTCCTCTGTCCTAACTTCTAGCTAATTCTATTGGAAGCTTCATCCATCCTACTTGTGAGCTCTTCTACTGAGTTCTTTAGTTCAGCTATCATGTTCTTCATATCTTTAGCATCTTGTTTTATTGCTTCTCTCTCTTTTTTTCCTTTATTGTTTTCTTGACTTCTATGAGTATGTTTACCACTCCTGTCTTAAATTCATCTCTGGGTAGTTTGCATATGTCTGTTGTATTCATATTTCCCCCCTAGGATCTTAATTGGTTTCATTATTTCACATATAATTGCTTGTGTCTTCAATCTGTTTGACATTCTGTTTGTTTCTGTGAGTTGGGTTTCCCTGTAGTGATGGCCTTTTGTGGGGTAGGTAAAGCCTGGTTTGAACACTGAATTTCTTGAGTTATAGGGCATTACCACTTATTGTATTTATTAAAGTTCTTAGATGGCTCCTGCATTGGGGTCCAAGAATTGGAGTTTGTGTGGGGGGTGAGGGGAGTTACCCCAGCATCCCAGGTCTGAGCAGTAATGACCACCCTTTCATTGGTCCATATCAGCAATTTGGCTTCACTCCTGCCTCCATCCACAGGGTGGTGCTCATGGGTAGCTGTTGCAATTTCCTCCCTTCTAGGAGACTCTTCTTCCTTTAATCCTGGAGTCTTAATTTCTGGTCTATGTGTCTACAGAGCTGGTCTGTGGCTACAGAGCTTTATGATGAGAGAGGGTGGGAATGGTAGGTTCTCATAGCTGCCTTCTGGTTATGGCATTGCCCTGTGAAAATTTTCCCTCATGGCCTTCCACTTAGTCCGCTGGGGTGCTGGTCCTCCTTTCACCTGTACCAAGAGACTCTTGGTTTTGTGTCCCTGTCCCTCTTGGCAGACTCCGTTTCTTTCAGAATGACTCTCTATGAGATCTGATTCTTCTCAAGCTTCCACCCGCTTGCTGTGGAGTCCTGAATCCACCATGCAGCTCTGAATCCACATGTCTTTGCCTACCCTTTGGTGGTCATTGTTACTGCTGTCTCTGAAGGCTCTGAAATGACCTTCTGCAGAATTTGTGTCTAAAAAGCAGGTGATTCCCAGTTGTTTTGTGGGGCGTTGATGAGACTCACTCCTACCAGGTAAACATCTTGACTATATTCTCTTATCTAGTATTTCTAGAAATATTAGAGTAAAACTGAGGAAAGTGAGTGATCTCTTTGAGAATATTTGTATAAACTTATTTTTGTATCACTGTTCCACTGCCTACCTCAGTACCAACAAATAGTGGCACTCCCCTCACGTATGTGTATAAACATATATATGATAGTCTGTTATGTGTGTGTATATATGATTTCAACTTTAATTTTAATGATACCAAGTGGGTAACTATTCAAAAATAAAATGAGCTTTTTAAAAAAAGAATGAAAGTGAGAAAAATGAACATCCTTGTCTTGTTCCTTATTGAAAGAAAAAACTTTCAGACCTTCAGCATTGAGTAGGATATTAGCTGAGGGTTTCTCATATATTTATTATATTGATGTAGTTTCCTTCTATTTCCATTTCATTGAGTTTTTTTTTTATGATAAAGGGTGTTAAATTCTGTCAAATTATTTCTGCATCAGTTAAGATGATCATCTAATTTTTTCCCATTCTTTAGTTTGGCTGTTACATTACATTGATTAGTTTTCATTTGATGAGCCATCCTTACATTCCAAGGACAAATTTAACTTGGTCATGATTATTATCCTTTTAATGAGCTATGGGATTCTCTATCCTAGTATTTGGTTGAAGGGTTTTCTTTCAGTTCATCAGCGGGTAGTGATCTATAGTTATCTTGTAGTCTGGCTTTGTTATCAGGGTAATGCTGATCTCATGGAATGAATTTGAAATTATTACTCCCTCTTCAATTGTTTAGGAGATTTTGAGGAGGGTTGACATTCATTCTTCTTTAAAAGCTTAGTAGAATTAATCACAAAGTTACCTGTTGGGAGGATTTTGATCACTGACTCAGTATCTTCATATGTTATTAGTCTGTTTAGATTTTCTGTTTTTTCATTAGTTGATATTGGTAGGTAAGTTGTTTCTAGGAATTCATTTAATCTAAGTGATCCAATTTTGTATATAATTTTAATGATACTCGCTGATCACCCTTTTTATTTCTGTAAAAGTGGTTGTACTGTCCATTGCTCATCACACTTTTATAATCAATCTAGTGATTGCTTAAGATAAGAATCTCAAAAACCATTTATTGGACTTAGTATGAAAGAGAAAAGCACTGGACTATTCCAATCATGTGAACTATCCATTACAGTTAATTCCATTGAAAAAGGATGTTTCTGGAGGAGATAGTCGTAGAAAAAACTTCAAACCTGAACTTAAGATACAAGGAAGGGCTCCCAGGGGGTGGTCCTTCCTAGTGCTCAATGGTGACACCCTGCAAGATGTAGTGTGATCTTCAGTCATGGTGTTGACAGGGAGACATAGTGGTCTTGCACATAAATGTAGCCCAGAACCTGAAAAATGAGCATAACCTAGCCAAGGGAGCCAACAGAACCAGTTCATTTTCTCAGCTTACAGAGTCCAGCTTGAGCAACTCTTTTCACAACATTAGTGGAGGTGTAGTGGATCAATCCACATGGAGGTTTGTCTGGAAAGGGCAAAGTCTGTCAATCACTCTTGGAGAAATGATATCCAGGCTAAGAGTCACTCAGCGAGCTTCTTCAGGACAGTGTGGAGCACTCTCATTTCTTGTCCTTTCATAGTTATGAACAGGAGGAAGCTATGGAGAACCACAGGCAGTCCATATATATGTGAGGACAGATTTTTGTCCCATGGTGGCTTTGACCCTTCCCTTAGAGAAATAGTTCCATGGTCTGAAAGAGCATGCCGTATCCTCTGTATAGACAGCCAAATTAGAGATTGTTACTTTCTCATAAAGAACTTTCCTACTTACCCAGCACGATTTCTGATTCCATTCCCACTTCTAACCCACCGCACTAAGATTGCTCTTAACCACTTGCATCAGTCAACTTTTGCATATTTCCTACAATTAATGCAATGGCACTTAGCAGGTGTTTGATAAATAGCTGATGGATTCTATTATTGTAGCCTTTTCACATTGTCCTAGTTGAGAGAAGATGGAGGAGAAATTTATTCTCTGCTGCAATCATAGATACCGAAGGGAAATGTGTGTGTCAATAAGACTTTCCTCTATTTCATTCTTCTCATTTTTATTCAACTACCCAGAGACTAGCATTTTCATTTGAGGCTTTTCGAGAAGGAAGCAAACACAGCAGATGACAGGCAATGCTGGCTAGCACGATTTTTTTTTCCTTCAAAACAGGTTAGCAGGTTCAAATAAAACACATTGAAGAGGAATTACATGAAACCAAAACGGAAACTGTGAAGTGCAAGCTGATATTTTTAGAAGTTTGTATAATGACAGGTCAGATTCCTGAGTATTAGCCAAAGTGGCAAATCTAACACCACTTATTCCAAAAGGGGGCAAAAGATACAGCAAGCAATTATAGTTTAGCAGCAGTTGTGGGGGGAAAATCAACTTTTTGAACTTACTGAGGGGACAGCTTGAAAAGTGTAATTTGAATATAGATAGTCAACCAGGAGGAGGGTGGGAAGTTGGTGGAAAGGGAAGAGGATAGGAAAGGGGGTTGCCAAGAGTTCATTATTTTCATATTTTAAAAGCCCTGAATAGTTTGAAAGAATGATTGCCAGAGGGAACCAGGAAAATTAGTGGTTGTTTGATTCAGGATCGATTTTCAAACCTGCCCAGTTTATAATTGTGCAACTCTTGCTGTCATCACTCATCTGATTCAGGCTCCAGATGTTCAGAGTGAAATGTCCCCAGGGCTCACCACCTCCCTGGTGTACCTCTGAGCCTCTCCTTCTTCCCCCACCAAACACTTTTGCCCTGGATTTATTTATTGACATCCAGAAGAGCAATAGGGACTTACAAATAAAAGAGGTGAGAAAGAAATACTTAAAACACTGGCTCATGCTTAATCGCCTTTGGAAGAAGTGGTGTGGAATGAATCCACACTTAGACATGAAAGGCCAAGATCCTGTTCTTTTCCAGAGCGGGTTTTGTGAGGACAGAGTTCTGAGATTCCTGGGAGTGAGAAAGATATGGGCATGAAGGGGAGGAGGGGCACACAGAAGACACATTTGGATAACCTTATGGTTTTGGTAAGGGCTCACCCTAGTTGTCTCAGTTTGATGTTTATCGTTCCTGACTTGTAGAATAATGGAAGAACTCCAGAGTTGGAAGGGATCTTTAGGGTCATCTGCTCCAGCTTTACTCAAACTGGATTCAACAGACTCTTAGGGTCTACAAACATATTCTTAGTCTACAAATTCTTTGTGAGTTTTAAAAATTTGTCTTCTCATTTTGTTGATTGTATAAATATAAATAATAATACAGATAGATAATGTATAATAATAGTATATATAGAATAGTGTAATAGAGCCAGGTACTTACAACTGTTTATATTGTAGTCGGGACCACCCAAAGGAAACTTGGACTTGGACTTGGACTTGGCACCCTGGGCGTAGACAGTTTCTAAGTCACAATGACAGCTACCAATCCAAGTCCTCTGTACTCACACTAAATTGTTTGCCAGTAAAAAAACACAAGACCTATTTTCCAAAGATAATTTACAATCAAAAGACACTTTCATAGACTATGATTTCAGGTCCTAAAGTTTTTACTAAATTAAGACTTTGATTTGACATTAAGGAAATAACATATAATAGCAAATGGCTAACAAAAATAGCAAAATCTAATTTAATAAATGAATTACACATTTCATAAAGTAAGAATTAAATGCCATCATGGTGAACTGAATGGATGAAATGCCTAGCAATTTTTAAAGAGAAAAGTGATATGAGAATTTCATCATCACATGACATAGACATATAGACATACCTAAATCCAAAGAAACAGGTTTCGAGCCTTCATCACCCTGTGCACATTAGGAAAAACAATGTATTTTCTGCCAAATGTTACTTATTATTTTGAATTAATAAATGTTATTGCTTGTTAAATTCTATTCACTTTGTGAATATGATTTTAGAGTTATTTAATACTTATGAGAAGTTATACCTATTTTTATATTTATATAAAATGTATTAAATGAATATTTAGTCAGCATTGACTATGCACAATTTTCCCCATTTTAAGCATTCTGTATATAATTTACCCTTAAAGAACACTAATCTAGTTCATTGTTCTCTTTAATTAAAGAAATAATCCTCAGTACCAATGGGTTTATCTCAGTGTTAAAGCCTCCATAGTCTTTGCAAATAAAACGACCATATTGTCCACCTAATATATACATATATATGCATATATATAGTCTCCTTAGTATAACTGCATGTTTCCTATTTCTACGTTTGCTTCTTTCACTTTCCAACTTACCTCAGCATTTCTACACCCACCATAGCAAATTTCTGCTTGTGTTTCACGACTCACTTCCTGAAGACTGCCTCATACGCAGTTCCAGTATGTTTGTTTTCATTTTTACAATACCACCAAGCATTTATTTAATTCTCAGTGGACACTGACCAATGTCCCACAAATTTAGCTGTATTCTGGCATTATGATCCTGGCTGTAGCTTCAAATCGCGCAGGTTAAAGACAATCCCACAAAACTGCCCCTCTTTAGATGTCAACCACAAGTCCTATGCTTCTGACCAGTGGTTATAAACCTGAATCTCCCACAATCCCACAATTTTTGTGTTCAGTTAACTTGCTACGGGAAACCAGAATACCTACTGGATTACTAGTATATTACAAAAGACATTAAAGTATATAATTGAACAGTTTGATGAAGGAATACATAGGGTGAAGAGCTGGATGAAACCCAACCACAGACGCCTCTGTCCTGTAGAGTTGGGGTGGGTCACCCTCCTGGCATATGAGTGAATTCTAGTTCACCAACTTGGAAGCTCTCTTAGCCCGTCTTTTAGATTTCTTATGGAGACTTCGTTACATAGACATTTTTTGATTAAATCTTTGGCCTTTGGGGATTGAAGACAATCTTTAGATTCTCTTCCTGTCTTGAGGATGTTGGTGGGACAGAAAATTTCAACTCTTTCATCCTGGTTGGCACCCCTGGCAACCAGTTGCTCTCATTAGTAGTTTTCCCAAAAGTCAACTCATTTATAAAAACTCAGGTTTGGTTGAAAGGTGCTTCTTATGAATAGGAAGACATGCCTTTGATCTCTATCTCGCTGGTGCTATTTCAAGAACTAAGGACAAAAGACCAAAACTATAACAAAAAAGGTAGCTTCACTGCTCCTATCTCTTAGGAAATTTCAAGTACTTTAGGAATGCTGAGCCAGATAGCAAAATATCATAGAAGCTTTACTACTATTCCTGGTGTGGTTCTCTTTTGTTTCCTACAGTTTGCAGTTTCTATGTCTCATGCAACACTCCCCATAGGACACTGAAAATATTTGCTTACTCCCCAAACTTCTGATTTGAGCTTCTCAAAGGCATGGGCTTAGTCTCTATTCTCATCTCATTGCCTAGTCTTAAAAGCCCAGTAGGTATGTTAAATCTCTATATCAAATTAAAGCATCCTAATAAAACCAGCATACTTTCTCAGACACATCCTCTAAAGTATCTTTGCAAAATATTTAAGAGACATTTGTTAAGATGCTAGAATTAGTGTTTTTACCAAAATAGAGCATGAGAGGGATAAAAAAGAAACAGAAGAAGAATCACAAGTAAGACATTATACAAATTCCTGGAATTTACATGCAGAAGTAGGCAGGAGGCTGTCTCCAGGACTGCTTTTTGACCTTCCCATTTATGTTTGAAGAAAAGGGGTTAGAAGTGACTTCTCGTTTCAGTCTGGACTTGTGATTGGTTACAAATGGAAAGCCTTCGACTCTTCGGAAATGATGCCATCACATTGAGAAGTTGTGATTTTGGATAGGCAAATGGAAAATGTTCTTAATGAAAACACAGAATAATCAGTCTGAATGTTGGGGAGAAGAACTGGGAGAAAAAAGGAGAATGAATACATATTAAATAGATGTGCCTACCAGCATACTGATGAGAAGAGGGATTTAGAAGTTATTGTAGGGGGAAAAACTCAAGTTATTATTGTAATGCTTTTATGTAGCTTAAAAAGTGAATATATGGTTTGTGTCAGAAGTGGAAGAAAAATGCCAGTCAATGTTTCTAAAATAGAGGAATGGCCATCAGTTTCTGGAGTCATGACAGAGTCAAATATTCTGAACCATCACCTAATTCAGCTCCTAAATGCACTTTTACTTGTAAGTATACAAAATTTTGTTTAGTAAATATGCTCACCAAGTTATCAGGTATATGTCACTACAACCATGACGGTTCCCATTCACTGAGCCCTGACAGGATGTTCTAAGTGTTGTATGATTAACTCACTTAACCCTCCCTATACTGCTTTGAGGTAGGTGTTATGATTTCTCCTGTTTTACTAGGAAATGGGCTCACCACTCAGGTAAGAAATATGGCCAAGGTCAGTAGAGGTCACATAGCTTAAGTCCAAGGCCCAAACTGCCCAGAATTATGCTATTCTGCCTCTATAAAGAGAAAATATGGATTTCGGATCAGGCTTCATGCAAATCCTGACCACTGGCCCTTGACACAGGACAAGCTTTTAATGTTTTTTGAGCCTCCATTTTTCATCTGCAAAATGGGAATAATAGCATTTAAGTCACATGATTTTGTATGAATTGAATGAGTTAAACTGCTTAATATTCTTGGTACCGTATACACAGTAAAAAATGTCCTCACACCTGCGTCATCCTTATTTTAAGAATCTTCAGAAAACAGCCTTAAGAGTTGTAGCATTAGATATGGTGCACTGGCTGGTTTTCTGGATTAGTGTCACCAAGAATCTGGGTTGAGGCCATAATGAGATCCATGGGAATGATCAGAATTATAGACTGAGATTGTTCCTTGCCTTTGTGTGTGACCTCCAGAGGGATATGTTTGGCCTAGGAAAATGACACTTACAATTAAATTGTTTCTAAAATCCTTTATAATTTCTGCAAACAGATAAAATGCCTCATAGGCAGAAATGTATCATCATAGGACTGGTAATTAGCTCATGGCCTCTGCTCAGTCCATAGACCCAAATGGAACTGAAGTTCTGATGTCCTAGGGGCACAGATGGATGATACAGAAGGGGAGTGGAGGCAGCATGGAAAATGGGCGGTGACCCCACAGTTGGTTTTGTGGGCGGGTACTCACATCCTCAGTGTTCTCCCATATTAGTCAATGGGTGCATTTTTCGAATCCTTTCCACTGTTATAGAATTTCAGTCTGCAAACTCAGAATTGCATCCCTTAAGAGCGAAGAACTATCATCAGGTGACACCAAACTATAGCTATAGGGCTGGAGGGGCCATAACTGCCTGGGTAAGACAGGATGGCTACATGGTAGGCATATTTTTTTACAAGAGGGTTTAACTGAATCCTATCAGAATGGCTTAGTTTCTTGAAACCAGAAAGGATTTGGAATGCAGAGCCAGACACACAGAATGCCTCCAGAATTTCAAGCTGGTCACATGTGCATGTCTAGCTGGTCATGCCTTTGTGGACTCAAGAGAGACTACACATTACACAGCTGATTTCCTGGACATCACTTACCATGTTATTATGGTTTTCACCTTTTTGCTGATTATCTACTATTTGGGGACATATGGTAAGTGACTGGGATTCAGAAAGCAAAAATGCAGTTGCCACCATCTCTGAGCTCATGGTTCAGTGGGGAGTCAGTCAAATAAACAAGCAATTACAACACTGTGTGACAAATGCTGCCACAGTGGGAGGCAAGGAATGCTTTGGGATTGTACCAGCTCCAGCGGGGCAGCTGAACTATTTCCCCAAGGAGGAACAGGAAGATGGGAGAGCATTTAGACAGAAGGAGCAGTTTGTAGATTGGCCTGCAGGGCTTATAGTTCTTTCTAGGAAGTAAAGAGTAAGGCAAACATGAGAATAAGATAGGAGAAAAGGCAAGGGGAGAGACTAAGCCATGAAGGAACCCAAATGTCACAATAAGGAGCCTGAATTTGGTGCTGTATATTAAAAATTCCTAATCTTTTCTGGGACACAAAGTATAGTGCAATCTATGGTCCTTTTCTTTGGAAAAATGTGTGCAGTGACACACACACACATAAACACACTTCTGCATGCAACTTCAGGGCTGGTTGTGCATCCTCTGGTATCCGTTATCTGTAGACTCCTAGTTAAACACCCACTCCACTCCATTTAGTAGCAGGAGAGATCAGGTGTGATTTTATGTTTTGCAGGGTTGTGTCCATTGAATACTGGCCTTATACCCCTGAAATAGGAACACAGACAATAAATTAGAAGCAGCATATCCTGAAGAATTAAAATTAAGAACTACCATTAAGAGCCTGTCTTAAATGTTTAGACAAATTTCTCCATCTCGCAAATCTTTGTTGAATAACAGATACAAAGCTCATGAACTGGATTCCAAGTGTTTTCTTCACCACCCCATCCTGACCTTAAAGCCAGCTGTAAGGGAAGGCAAGAGGAGGGTAAGAGAAGAAGCTGTAATCTACAGATAGTATTTTCAGCCCCAAAGGTACAGACCATATAGAACTGTCCCAGATTCATCTCTAGACCATGTTGCTGGGACACCTTGCTGACTTTTATCAACAACCACAGTCGTATCCCACCAGGAAAAGAGGGTGTCTCTAGGTAAAACAGAGCATCCTGGTTCTTCTATGTGTTGGGAAGGTTAGCAGGACTCAGAGAGGAATGAGAACTTTTGTTTAGCAGTGGAATAGCGATTTAGAGATCTGGACTTAATCCTGATGCTTCCTATGAGAGTCTGAAAAAGTGTCTCTGCACTCATCTTCCTTTATTAAATAAGAATGTTGATAAAAATGCTGGCATGCTCTAGGAGCAGTAACAAGGAGGAGATCATAAAGAAATTTGTAAATTCCATCGAGGTGATAAAGCAAAGAATTATAGCTATCCTTGACTTTCTGGTTAACTTTTGATGTGTACTATCAAAAAAGACCCTTCCAGAAATTCTGAAAAGTTGAGGAGCTCTGCTTCCTTCCTCATTGACTTCTGCAACTATTTATTGTGACAGAAATAGTTGCAGAAATCAGAGAAAGGGAAGTATAGTAAAGCAGTGGAGTTGTCATCTCTCCTAACAGTTGCCAGGGGAAGCAAGGCTGGCTACATTGTAGATTTCTTTTTTTTTTTAAGTAAGGGTTTAATTGGATTTCATCAAAGCTAAGAGGGCCGATAGTACTTACTGGTCCCCATAAATAAGCACATGCTGCTTAGAATGGCTGAGTTTCCTGCATCCACGTTATGGTAGACAGATGCATCCATCCATCCATCCATCCATCCATCCATCCATCCATCCATCTATGCATCCATCCATCCAACCATCGAGTTCCACACCTGCTGCATGTCCTTTAGGACCATCTTTACACCTGAAGAATATAAAAATGTAGGGCCCTGTTGAAATTTAAACCAAATCCAACATTCCCTTCTGAATCCCTAAAGCTTGCTTGCACAGTGTGACGCCTTGCTTGGCTTGGGTTTTATTCAGGAGGTGGGTTTTGGCATCATCTCAATAGGTTGCACTAGAATATAAGAAGAGAGTAGCTACAGGTAACAGATATTTTTAATTCTGCCTTGTTATTTGGAACTGATTTCCCATATGTTGTTGTTGTTCAATTCCTTGCATGAATTTTCTCAAATATTTGTAACATATGTCATATCTATATGCAGAATTTAAATTATGGATGCTTTCATCCAATCACTTTCAAAGGGGGAAAAATCCAAGTCTAATACTCTCAAGCAGGACCACAGTCTCCTGGGCATCAGATATCGTTCAGGTAGACACATCTGGTGAAATGCATCACATCAAATTAGTATCAAGGGTATTGAGACTCTGAGACTACAGGCAGACAACCCCCTTCTAATGTACTGCTTTTTAGATTGTTGGGGAAATTTGAATCCCAATTCTCCTGTGAAATGAGTGATACTAACATGCCTGTTCAAATGCTCAAAGTGAAGATCAAAGCAGCAGTGTCCAAACTGCCTTTGCAAACAAAGCAGCCCCTTGGACACCCCCTGGGGATGCCGTGCTAATTTTATCAACTCTCCCTGGCTCTTCTGCTATTAAACAGCAATAAATAAATGTTTTTTTCCCTAGGTTTGCCAGTGGCTTGTTTGTCTGACAAACAAGCTCATTTCCTTTTAAGTGTGAGGTTTTAGTCCAACTAATAGAATTAATCTATTTTTAATGAAAATGCGAATGGCTTTTACTTAGAAATCTACCTACCCATCTCCCTGTCTCTGCACCGTGCCCCACCCCCAGAGCTTTCTCTGAGCACATGCATCCAGCCATGAATATTTCAATACATCTCGAGCTTTCAGATCAATATAGACAACTCTCAAGCCCTATTGATTTTCAGAGGTTTGACTCACAAGGGTGATAAAATATTTCTCGACTTATGAAACCTGAGTTAAAGAGGCTCTGCTGGCCCTTCAACTTTTACCAGACATCTTTGTCTCCTTGTCTTTCCTCCTCCCATATTCCTTCTGCTCATTCTCTCTCCTTCCTTGCACTCCCCGCAACCACCACCGCCCGCCCTCCCGCAGTCCAGGGATGGAGATTTATGACTAAGCAATAAGTTCTGGAGAATCAGGCACTATTTCCCCACTGGGTCCACTTCAGGTCAGTGGGAGAAGAGGCAGAGGCAGGAGAGCAGCCCCTGAGCACGATTCAGCCCCCATCCATCTCGCTTGCAAGGACTCTGCCAGCTTTCCTCTTGTCTCTCTGATTCATTTATCAGCACAGCCAACTCCTCCTCCTGCACACCTCTGAAGATGTAATCCCAGAAGGCGACTCTAGCAACATACGAGGAATTCCCCACTGAGGCACAGGAGCTGAGCTGCTCCATATGGGTAGGAAATAAGCTAATTATACAGTCAGCCATGTCCAATGCCAGGATGTGTGTTGTTATAAGTTTATCCAGTCTATTTATGAACCAGTAAGCCCCAGATTCTTGAAAAATTTTATTGATCCTTTGGTAGTTGCTCCACTGTGATGTGCATTGAATTAGGAGTGTAGAAACCTGGGTTCAGATTTCTCTGGCAAGTCCTGGGATGTTGGTCATATTGAATCACTTTCTTATGTACATGTTTATTTCCTTGTTTGTAAAATATATAGAATATATTCATTCATTTAGCAGATCTTTACTGAGTTCCTCTTATGTGCCAGGGACAAAGAAGAGAATGACAAATGAAACAAGTACAGCTCCCTGCCCTCCTTAAACTTGTTATCTAACAGGGCTACCCATGAGCATATTAACATCTATGCCTCCTCTAAATTCCCATATTGTAATGCGCATTAGATATCGTAATGCACATTGCCTATCAGTTTAGTTTATAATCTGGTCTCTTGCAAAATGATGTGCTCCTTGGTGGTCTGGATTGCACTTAGAACTTTGTAGGTCATTGTTCTCTGGATATTAGCAGAATAAATGGATTCTTTATATCTTATGTCCTGTTCAACATTAAATAGAATTGAGCAAACACTTGTATGTATGGCACCTTAGGGGAAAACACACTCAGGCATCATTGATCCCATCCTAATGGTTTTCTATCCCAAACCTTTGGTAAGGAAAGACATTTAAAGGACTTATAAAAAGCAAGTTATGAAATGTCAATAAGTAGTGGCTGTATCTGAAAACTAGAGATGACCAAAACAAACACACAGGCAGACGAAAACTTCTCTTTTGAAGCTCGATCACATTTCAAGTTAAGGTAGAGTAGGATATGTGGGTGAGAAGCTATCTTGTTTCTTGGCATGGCAGTGTGATAGACTTGTATTTGAATCTTTAAAAACTTTTAAAATATTTAATTTTTCATTTTATTGAGATATAATTGATACACAACAGTATTTACACTTAAGGTGTATAATGTGACAGTGTTATGTATTGTAAAAGGATTATCATAGTAAGTGTCAGTTAATGGATTAATGAATAAAGAAAATATAGCACACAATACCTACATATACAGTGGAATATTATTCAGCCATAAAAAGAAAGAAATTCTGCCATTTACAACAAGGTGTATGTATCTTGAAGGCATTGTGCTAAATGAAATAAATTAGACCGAGAAAGAGAATTACTATATGATCTCACTTATATGTGGAACGAGAAAAAGTGAACTCATAGAACTAGAGAAGATGGGTGGTTGAGGTGGAAGGGAGACAGGAGGATGGAGTTGGCCAGAGAATACAAACTTCCATTTGAACCTTTTAACTGACGTCAAGCTTGCTGCTATGTGCTCTCGAGCGACATGCAAGCTGACTTGGGGGCTTAGAGTAGAAAAGAAGCATAGGGCTCCTTCCAGCATAGACTTGCTTGATTCTATGTGGTATTATTGATAAATTATGTGAGCTCAGACATAAATCTCCTTTTCTCTCCTGTGTTTTCTCTCATGCTTACCCCTCTGTAATGATGTCTTCTTAATTGCCTCTCACACTTAAGTTGGAGCTCTCTGAAGATAGAAATTCTGTTTTATTCTTCATAACATTCCTAATAGTTTCTTAGCATATTTTTGGCACAAAATAGGTACTAATAAATATTTCCCTGGAATAAAATTGCAGTTTCTGGAAGACATACTCAATTGAGTATGCTGAATAAATTAATACGAATTACAGATCTGGAAATGTATGGTGGTAGAGGAGCGCATAATAGCGTTCTTCCTTGCTCTTGAACTCTCAACAAGAGTGTAGAAAAGGAAACAAGAGTCATCAGCCTTCTATTTCCATTTCATTGGAAGTAGATGGATGATGATTAGTGTGGCACTAAAGAAAGGTATTAGTCTTTGCTTCCAGTTTCTGGCACAGAGCTCCTAAAATCTTTGGAAATTCCTGAGTGATAGGGGTAGAAGTCGTTTTTTGTTTAAATGAGTCAACTCTTGGCAGGTGACTGGATAGCTTCAGGATAGGGGCTGGTCAGAAAAATCAAGCCTTGATTAGTTGTTTTAAATTTTCAATCCTACTCCCAACCTCCACAGAGGGGAGAAGATTGGAGATTGACTTAACAACCAATAGCTGAGGATTTCATTAAACATGACTACATAATGAGCACTCTATCATAAGCCCCCCTTTATTACAAGGCTGAGAGCTCTGGCTTGGTGAACACATGAGGTTTTGGATGTTTCCACACAGCAATTGTGGAAATTGCACACATCATGCCCTCATAGCCTCACACATTCCCTAGTTGGTCCTGAAGAGCACCCTTTAAAATAAACAGGGAATAGTAAGTGATATGTTTCTCCGAGGTTCTGTGAATCATTCCAGCAAATTATCAAGCCTGGGGAAGCAATTTTTCTCCAGTCAGACAGAAGTGTGGATGATCTGAGTATCAAGTTGGCGACTGGTATCTCAAGTGAGGTGTACACCTTTAAACCCGTGTAATCCAGTACTGACTCCAGGTATTATGAGAATTAAGTTAAATCAAATTATAATATGCCCACTTGGTGTCCATATTGGCTGATGGGAGGGGAGGGGGTGTCAAAAATGTACTGAAAGACCTCAGTCATGAAGGTGGAGATGGACTTCAGTGTTTTCTTTAGACATGAAGCTACCTCCTCTATGTAAGAAGCCCTGTCTCCCTCACGTGGAAGCAAGCTTGCAATGGGGTGCATGTTTTCTAAGTGGGGTCTTGAGACAGTGGTATACATAGGAGACGTGTGAAGAGTTCTTATGGTCAAGAACCATTTTGGGGAGAAGATGGCCTATCATTTACTCTCAAAGTTCTGAAAGGTCTCAAATGCCTTCCTGGGGAGCAATCCAGTAGCCCTGCATTAGAGACATAAGTATGGACCACATTTCAGAGCACAGAACTTCTCTCTAGCTTTGAAAACCAACACTTGATGCTGCAGGGCTAACAGTGGAAGTGGAGGCAGGCAGGTGATTTGGTGTGGACGACAGCAGCTTTGCCCTTGCTCTGCCAGGTCGTGGCTGGTTGACTCCATTAGTGACCTCGTTTAGCGCCCCTTGCTAGATAAAGTACTAGAATCCGCAAGTATACAGATGAAGAAATTAATTCAGAAAGCTTTAGTCTGATTTGTCAAATTAGAAGTCACGAGACTGATAGTCAATATTGTGTGTGTGGGTGAGAGCTGTGACAAGAACATGATCAAATAGAGCACTTATGTGGCTTCAATTTTATTCAAAGTAGCTTGGAGGGGAGGGGGTATTTTAATGTGAAAAGATAAAATGAATGCAAATGTAGCTTAAAACATGCACATCTACAAAGTGTGGCAGGCATGAGACCAAACTCCCGGTATCATAAGTGGTATTAGAATTCTTTGGCAGAAAAATTGGAAACCCAAACATGAGTGATTCCAGAGGTCTCTGAGCAACTGTAATAGAGCTAAACTATCCAAAGAGGGTGCAAAGAATGTCAAAGGTATTTGGGGCATTAACCCTAAACTATAATTTCATTCTCCATTTCTGAGGAGGAGAGCAGGGACAGATGGCTAATTACATTTGCAAGCAACTTTTATTCTCCGGCTAACAGTTTGATGCTCCAGATCCAGTGGTAAGCTCTCCATTGCTCCACGTTTAATGAAATCCTCCTACCCACCTTATTCCAAACGAATATGCTCTGGAAGTACAGTCAATGTGAAATATAAAATCTAGGTGCTGTCTTTTAGTGTCTAAATACATCACATGTAAACACTTGGATAGAGTCCTTGCTAAATTTTGATGGTATGTTTACGCAGAGTGGTCTAGTTTGAATTCTAGGGGATGTAAAGTTTGTGACATTTCTTTTGGGGAGCATCAGGAGACACCTTAAAAGGGAAGAACAGCTATCCTCTGAGCATCTGAAAATTGGGTTCATTTAAGATGCCTGGTGACTTCTGATCTATATGGATAACATCCAAGTTTGAAGTATGAAGCTCTGATTAGAAGTCTTAAGGGCAGATGCTCTGATTTGCTATTGAGCTGCTTCTTACATGGGCAACTCTCTGTTGCGAGACCACAGCTTTCTTTATATGACAGCTAATAAGATGCTACATTTCTTCAAACTCATGCTGGAAGTGGCAACAGTGAGGATCATACATTTCTCCACAGTCGACCTTCTTTTATACCCTTTGCAGTGGGCTGCTCTCTAATCACAAGTTTTAGCTCTCACTTCCTACTCCAAACAGTGTGAGACATACTCTAAATGGTGACGCTCACAGATTAGAATTTCCTGGCTTAAAGGCTCCATGAGCATGACCTTGTCAAAACCTCTTGCTTTCATAGTGAAGACACGGAGGCCCAGAATTGTGAAGTGACTCGCTTCAAGTCATACAATGAGATAATAGTAAAACTGAAATAAGACAGAGGTGGGTGTGGGTAGGATATTCCACAAGACTCCCAACTCAGTGATCTCTTGGTTCAAATGTTGTTCCATCTTTTCCAGGAAACCATGATGGAGTTCAAAATACATAACATTTGAAAAACGATTCTGGTTGAATGAGTCACTTTTCTCTGCAAAGTGGGGATCTCATGACATGATACGAACAGAAGTTGAAAAGGATTTCTCCTTGGGACAACATTGTTGAGCAAGAATTCCCTCTCCTCTTCCCTGCCCATGAAGGAGCACATTAACCTTGTGACGTGGGTGGCTAGTGAAATGTGAGCAGGCGGGAAGAGAGCATATCTGAGCAGCGGCATGCCATGGTGGTGTGGGTTCCGGGGCTCCTCCTTTTACCAAGGCAAGAGCGTGCCATCTTTCCGCTACCCTCATCCTGGGCCCTTAAACAGCAAGGCACAGGCAGCCTGGAGCTTGCCCGTAGGGGTTCTGCTGCAGAGCTGCCCCGTGAGCCCATGGGCTCACTGTGGGGCCCGCAGAGAGCTGGTGGGTTGCTAATGACGCCACATTCAAGTGGGCCTTTCCTTAGAGAGTCACATCTTGCCCTCGCTTTTCATATTGCAGTGCGTAATTCAGACTATCACTCCATTTTTAAGATGAGAAAATTGTATCCCAGTCAGATTAAGTACTTTTTATAAGGGTGCACTGGGAAAACTAGTGGAGTAGAATAAGTTAGAATCCACATATCCTTCCTGCCACTCAGAATCTCCATTTCCTGTGGAATTTAATCTTTCATTATTTTGAGGTTCAAAAAAGGCAATTTGGTTTCGTCTTTTGCTTCTCTATCATCTGTCTCTCTGCTACCTACCTGTCATCATCATCATCATCATCTATTGATCCACCTAAGCAACCACCTGAGTTTGAACTGGAAGAAGAGTCTGAAAGTTCCATTGTGTTTCCTGTTCTGGGGCTGACATTTCAGTGACTGAAAAAATCAGCTGAGTTGATGATGTTTAGGTTTATCTGCCTGCATCTGATTATGCTTCTTCCCAGATCCAAGCAGTTGTTAATGAAACAGTTGCTGTTTTGTTGACAGAACATTAATTACTTGATCTTAGGACTCAGTAATTGCACCAGCCCCCTCTGTATACATTACTAATTACATTAGCAATTATATGGCATTTTAAAGACAAAGAAATGACTGAAGCAACTGCAGTGTCACAGGTAACCTGCTGTTAGATTTCAATCACATTCCTAATGTGCCCGTGATGTGCTGACACAGTTCTCCTGCATCTGTGACACTGACTTGAAGAACTGGCCTCAGATTTCTTATCTGTGCACCCCCTGCCCTGTGGTGAGCCCGTCATGTAAGTAAAGACAATGTTGGGAAAGTCTTTCTCTCTCTCTCTCTAAGCTTCACTTCCTTTCTCGATTTCAAAGCAATCAGAGAAAGATGAGAGAAGAAAAATTCATCCATTCAGTAAATATCTATTAAAACCCCTATGGAAGGAGTTAAGTTGGGGGCTCGGTCCATGACTTAGTGAATTTCATAGCCCTGTGGAGAAGGTAAATAATAAACATCCAAACAATTCTGTACCAGGGTAATGCTTATTAGTGGTGGTAACAAACAACCCCCAAAGTCTCAGAGACTTCGTATGCTGACATTGTATTGATTTCTTGCTCACACCATGGACAGCTCTTTCCAAAGGGTGACTCCAGGGTCTAGACTCTTCTGTGGTATAGTCTGATCATTCCAACCTCTGAGTCCTGAGTTGTGTGGAAAGAAGAGAAAGTAAGGAGCTTGTGGGAGACTGGAGAAGCCAGGATTATGCTAGGCATATGTTGTTTTTGCTCTATTTCACTGGATAAAACTGGTCATAGGTCTCTTTTCTCACTGCAAATAAAATAAAATAAAATAAAAGGTTGGAAAATGTGAAGGAAAAGGACAAAATGAACACTTGCCTGCTATCTGCCATCCTACAAAATTGCAGATGATGCCTACAGCTGTAAAAGTACACAAGGTAAAGAGAGCACACAATGAGACTATCCATTGATTCTGCACCAACATCCATTCTTGCTTCTTCTTGTCAGACCCTTATTGCCTAATAAGGGAATTCCTCTCCCTTATCGTGTGCAGTATTTATGGAGCTCTCAACTTTTCTGGGCACCCAGCCATCCCCCACGGGGCCTACGCTTGCGGTATGAGCTAAACCAATCTAGCTTTCTCCCTGGATCTCATCCTCAAGGAGAGTAACAAAGGCAGGGAAGAGCAAGATCTGATCTCCTGTTATAAAAACATAATACATAGACCAACTATTAGTTTTTGCCCACTGATTCCTGGGATACCTGACCCCTGTCCTTCCAGAGCCTACCTTCCAGCAGTTCCCTTAGAATCTCTGCATGACCTTGTGAGGGCCAATGAATCTCCTCTCTTCCTCGGTTAGTTGGCTGGTTAATCTAGAAAGCTTGCACCAAAGAGCCCCAACTGACAGGTAAGGTTTAGATTGTGAGGTTTAAAGGAGACCTCTGAAGAAGTGGCGTATTTTACTTTATTAAATGAAGTAAAGTTGAAGCTAACTGAGCGAAGAGCTAGGAAGTTCGTTTTAAAGACAGAGGAGATCATGTTTGCAAAGACCCTGAGGTAGAAAAAGCTTGTAGTGCTCAAGCATCATAAAGTCATTCTGTCTAGCTGGAGGGTGTGGAGTAAAGGAGAAAAACCAACATAAAACAAAGCTGGAGAGATCGGGAGTAGCTGATGTCCAATGCCCTTAAGCATAAGCCATGATTGTGGGCTTTATCTTAAGTGCAATGAAAGCCCCTGACAGTTTTTTCAGAGGGAAAGAGAAATGATCCCATTCACATTTAAAAAAAAAAAATAACTCAAGCTTATCTGTGGGTGCTAGATAGGAAGAGGCCAGAGAAGAAACAGGAAGGTTACTGAAGAGTTCAGAGGAGTAGACAGACAGAGGGACGACACTGATTTGTCGTGGTGAAAATGGAGAGATACAGATAGGCTCAAAATTGGGGGAAAAATGATGTAACCTGGAGACGAGGCAGGGAAAGGGAGGCATCAGGGAGGACTTCCGGCTTCTAGAGAAGAGATTAAAAAATAACAGGAATAGCTGGGAGTGAGGAACTAAGAAATCCCTTTGGCATGTTGAATTTTAATTGCCTTGGAGATGTCAAGCAGTCTGTCGAATGTCATGTCGATGGGTCTAGTATTCAGAAGGGAAGTATTGGTCAGAGACATCAGTTTAGATAATATGGCCAGAGACCTGGCATTTGAAGCCATTTAGAGGAGGAGATGAGAGATCTCTCCTGACTGAACCTATTAGCCTGGGGAGTGGACACCAAACCCCCCCATCTACCTTCATGCCTAACCAAGTTTCCATTTTGTCACGTCCATCCAAGCCCTGTGCTTTTGACCAGGCCATCCCATCCTGCCCTTTTCATGTAGGACACCATTACCATCGCTCCCTTCCTTCTCTAAATTTGGTCAAAGCTCAGTCCCAAATCATTTCCCTCATTTTTTTCCATACAAAGCGGCCCTGCCTTGCCTCCCACACCTGAAACAGACATGGCCCCTGCCCCTGTCTCCTCCCTGGCTAAGGGCTCCCACGAGTTCTAGTCTGTGGTTATTCTGCATCCCTGACTGATCCAGCCTGGTCTCAGAGATGCACCCCTGGTTTAAATCCGACCTTTAGGAAGCTGTACAACTTCATCCTGGCTGGACGAAGGCTGCTAGAGCTGAGGGAATGAATGGGTAAAGCAGAGAAGGGACAGATGCTGGCCCTGGCAACTTGAAACCAGAGAAGTTTCCCCAGACAGTGTGAGGGCGATTGTCCTCCTGACCCCTCACCTCCCCACCGCTGGAGGTCATTTTCCTCTGTTTATTGAGAGCAGGTATTTGAGAGAAACAGAGCCTGACTGAGCCAGGGAGCTGTGTAGGAGAGAATTTGAACTTTATCAGTCTTGACATTTCTGCCTTGGTATGTGTGACTGCTCTCACACATATGGATCGGATCAAATGAGATAATTTATGCAAAAGCACTTTGAAATTTTTAGAGGGTTAGCCAAGGCATAGCTGTTGTTATTATCGCCCTTACACAGGAAAGGCTTTCTTCTTCAACATCGCCCAAGTATTTGATCAAAATTAGGTGGCAGAATGGCAAACCTATAGAGTGCCTTCTTGTGAAGCCTGTCACCTCCACCCATGGTGACCCACCACAGGGTGTGTGTTCCAGTTTGGTCCAGATTCCATGCACTTTTATTTTTCATAATAAAGATTCTAAAATTAAAATCTTGACTATGAATTTCAAATTCTTAACTAACATTTCTTTGTTAAGTCTTTATTAGGCTTTTTTTCAAAAATAAATTGATGTCAGAATAAAAATGTTTTTCAGAGCATACATTTTATTCTTTGAAGAGACTCCCACTATATTTCCACTGTCATAACCATCCTTGTTGTCACATGGTATGGGAGTCCTCTGAGAACTCAGAGTACCTCCTTTCCTTCAGTGTCCCACCTGGCAGGACAGGGAAGTGAAAGGGAAACCAATTCCCCCTTTCTATAAATGCGTGGACTGAATCCTGAGTGGTCTGGGCTGGACTGGGTGTCACAAGGCCACATTAGGCTTTAGTTGCATCAATGGAAGGTGAAGAGAAGAATGGGGACTGGCCAGAGTGTGGCCAGACTCTTGTCAGTTCTCTCTCCTTTGTTCTCTTTCAACCCTTTCCAATAGGAGGTGCCACCCTGAAGGACTGGCTGGCAGAGGATGGCCCAGGCTGTCAGCTCAAGTCTCCCTCATCCTCTGATGGAGGTTAGGAGGTGATAAGGGGCGGACGTTGGCCATGTGAGGGTCCGGAGTTTGAGGCAGGTGGGCTGGGGCATATCTTCGGCAGCAGCGGCAACATTCCAGTTCTCACTATTGACATATTCTGCCCTTCCATGATGTCAGGAATAAGTCGTGAGCAGAAAGAACATAGGTAGATGGATTGGTGCCTAAGGTCCGTCCTTCACTGAAGTGAAGGAGGTTCGTGGGTTCCTTTCTTAAAGCATCACTTGGTCTATTCTGAGTAGCTAGCCTACCAGGCACCTGTGAGGTAGATGCCAACTCTTCACTCTTCCTTCTCTTTCCCCTCTCAGAACACACATTCTTTTCAACAACCTTCACCTAAAATCCTAGTGATGGGCTGGGTTGGTATTGCCCCATAAATGATTCAGTGGGAAGTCCCTTTTTGGTCTCTGAGTCAAGAGAATTTCCATGAATAATACACCTGTGTCTAGAAAATTGCACGGCATTGGGATGTGCATTTGAGTTCTACTTAGATCCAGCCATGACTCCACTGTGAGTCAGGACAGGGCAGTGAGCTCATTAGGTCTTCCTTTCTTGATCAGGCTCTAGAAGAATGGTCCTCCCAGCTTCCATAGAATAGTTCAAAATATAGACCACCTTTGATTCCAGAGTCTTCACTCAGTTTCCCAATTCAGAATTATTTCCTCAGAGATTCAATCTGGATTCACAGCTACAATTTTTCTGCTTTCAGTAATCAAAGGTTAGATGAGTTGGAACAAATGCTTGCTAGATGTTTGGCACTTTCACACACCTTTTTCTTTTATTTTAAATTTTTTTATTGCTGCAACTATGATTTTACACATTAAAATAAACTCATCTGTTCCCAGATATGCAGTTTCCCCATTCAATAGATATATGTCAGCATAACCTGCCCTCCACCAAATCACCAGCGTTCAGTGGGCTCTGCAAACACTTGTCCCACTACCCCATTCCCTGTTGGTAACTTCAGTTCTATTGCAAGTATCCAAGTGTTGGTTTTGTTTCATCTGTTCCTTTGTTTTTTTATATTCACATTCCACCTATGAGCGAGGTCATCTGGTATCTATTTTTCTTCTTTTGTCTTATTTCAGTTAATACAAACCCCTCTAATTCCATACATGTGGATTCCAATGACAGAATATCATCTCTACTAAGGGCTGTGTAGTATTTCATTGATACACCACATCTTCTTTATTCATTCATCTGACGTTGGGCACTTATGAAGTTTCCAAGTTCTTAGTTATTTTGAATAGAGCTACAATAAACATGGGGGTGCATAAGTCTCAAAAATTCTTGTTTTTGTATCATTTTGGGTAAACACCCAGAAATGGGTTGGCAAGATCATATGGAATTTTCATATTCAATTTCTGAGGAATCTGCAAACTGGTTTCCATAAGGGTTGTACCAATTTGCACTCCCACCAGCAGTGTAAAAGTGTTCCCTTTTCTCTACATCTTCACTGACATTTGTTGTTTACAGACTTTTGGGTAATAGCAAGTCTTTCAGGTGTAAGGTGATATCGCATTGTTGTTTCGATTCGCATTCCCCTGATGACCAGCAAGTAGGAGCATCTTTTCATGTGCCTGTTGGCTGGCTGTATATCCTCTTCAGAAAACTGTCTCTCCCTTCCTCTTCCATTTTTAAATTGAATTGACTGTTTTCCTGTCATTCATTTTTATGAGTTCTTTGTATATTTTACATATTAAGCCCTTGTCAAAAATATGAAATGCAAATATCTTCTCTCAGTTAGTAGGTTGCCTTTTTGTTTTGGTGTTTTCTTTAACTGTGAAGAAGCTTTTTGATGTCATCTCAGTTGTTAATTTTCTTTTTGTTTCCCATGATGCTGGTGTTGAGTCCCCAAATATCTCTCTAAGGATAATGTCATAGAATATTTTCCCTATGTTGATTCCACAAATTATATGGCTTCTGGTCTTATGTCCAAGTCTCTAGATCATTTTTAGTTAATTTTTTGCGAATGGTGTTAGAGAGTGGTCTAGCTTCATTCTTTTGCACGTGGCTGATCAGTTGTAGCAATACCATTTACTGAAGAGACTTTCCTTTTTCCATTGTATGCTTTTGGCTCCTTTGTCATAGATTAACTGACTGCATGTGAGTGGGTCAGTTTCTTGTGATTCAGTTCTATTTCACAGATCCATGCCTCAGCTATTATTTCAGTATCGTACTGTTTTGATCACTAATGCTTTGTAGTATAGCTCAATGTCTGGGAGTGTTATCGCTCCACATTCATTCTTTTGTGCTCATAATCGCTTTCTCTATAAAGAGGCTTTTGTTGTTCCATAGAAATTTTAAGATTTTGAGTTGTTTTTCCAGGAAATAAGCCTATGAGATTTTAATGAAGAATCCATTAAATTTGTATATTGCTTTAGGTAAGATAACTATTTTAATGTTGATTCTTCCCAACCATGAGCAAGGGATGACTTTCCATCTTTTTTTATTCTCTGTTTCTTTTAGGAAGGATTTGTAGTTTTCATTATACAAGTTCTCATTTCCTTCGTTAAGTATATTCCAAGATATTTGTTTCTTTATACTTGTATTTTAAGTGATGCTATTTTGTTCATTTCATTTTCTTCTAGCATGTTGTTTGCATATAAAAATACAACAGATTTTTGTTCATAGCATGTCACTTTACTAAATTTGTTCATTATTTCTAGAAGCTTTTTGACAGTTTTTAGGATTTGCAATATATATAATCATGTAATCTGCAAATAATGATAGCTTTACTTCCTTCTTTCCAATTTAAGTTCCTTTTATTTCCTTTACTTGCCTAATTGCTTTGGCTAAGAACTCCAGTATGATGTTAAGTAGTAGTGGTAAGAGTGGACAGCCCTGCTTTTTTCCTGGTCTTAGAAGAAATGCTTTAAATGTTTTGCTATTGACTATGAAGTTGGCTGTGGGTTTGTCATTTATGGCCTTTATTATGTTGAGGTATTTACTTTCCATTCTCATTTTTATGCATTTTTTATCATAAGTGGGTATTAGATCTTATCAAAAGCTTTTTCTATATCTATTTAGATGATCATATGGTTTTTCTCCTTGCTCTTGCTGATATAGTGTATTATTTTAGTAGGTGTATGTATGTTGAATGATCCCCGCATTCCTGGGATAAATCCCACTTGCCTCATGATGAATGATCTTTTCAATGTTGGATTTGATTTGCTAATATTTTGTGGAGAATTTTTGCATCTATGTTCAGTAGAGATTTTTACCTATAAATTTCTTTATTGGTGATGTCTCTATCAGCTTTTGGTATCAGTGTGATATGATGTTAGCCTCATAGAAATTATTTGGGAGTGTTCCCTGTTCTTCAATATTTTGGAAGAGTTTGAGAAAAACTTTTATCAATTCTTCTCTAAAGATTTGTAAAACTCATTAGGAAAGCCATCTGGTCCTGGGCTTCTAATTTTTGGGAGACTTTTGATTACCTTTTCAATATCTTTGCTTGTGAGTTTTCTGTGATTTTTCCAGTTGTTCAAGTTTCAGTCTTGTTAGACTATTTTTCAAAAAATCTGTCCATGTCCTCAATGTTGTCTACTTTGTTGGCATAGAATTGTTCATAGTATTATCTTAGAATGTTTTGTATTTCTATGGTATCTGTTGTAATTTCTCCCCTTTCATGTCTGATTCTAGTTATGAGAGTTTTCTCTATTTTTATTTGTGAGTCTAGCCAATAGCTTGTCGATTTTGCTTAATTTTTCAGAGAACCAACTTTTGGTCTAATTTATCTTCTGAATTGTCTTTTTTAGTTCCTATTTCATTTATTCCTGCTGAAATTTTGATTATTTATTTTCTTCTGTTGATTTTTGGCTTTAATTATTCTTCTTTCTCTAGTTGCTTTAAATGTTGCATTAGTTTATTTGTGATTTTTCTTGTTTCTTGAGGTGAGCCTGGGTTGCAATGAACTTCTCTCTTAGTACTGCTTTTGTTGCATCTCAGATTTTGGTAGCTCATTTCTTCATTCTTTTTTGTCTCTGAGTACTTTTAATTTCCTCTCTGAGTTCCAATTTTACCCAAGGGTAATTCAGAAGTATATTGTTTAGTTTCCAATTAACTTGGAGTCTTCCAGATTTTTTTTTTTTTTGTGGTCGATTTCTAGTTTTACACCTTTGTGGTCAGAGAAGATTCTTGGTATGACTTCAGTCTTTATAAATTTGTTGAGACATGTTTAGTGTTACAATATATGATCTATCCTTGAGAATGTTCCATGTGCACTTGAATAGAAAGTAAAAGCAGTAGTCATTGAATGAAGTATTTAGCACATATCTCTGAGACCTAACTATTCCAAATGGTCATTTAAAACAGTTGTTTCCCTGTTAATTTTCTGCCTAGTTGATCTGTCCATTGTCGTAGTGGTGTATTGAAGTTTCCCCTATTATTGTGTTGTTATTGATGTCTCTAATAAGTTCCAATAATATTTTCTTAATATAGTTTGATGCACTTTCATTTGATGCATACATGTTGATAAGGCATTGACCCTTTAATCATTATATAATATCTATCTCTGTCTTTTGTTATGCTTTTTAATGGGAAGTCTATTTTATCCAATATAAATATAGCTGCTCCTTCCTTTTTGGGATTGCCATTTGCCTGTAGGATTGTCTTCCAACCATGGACTTTGTGCCTTTGTTTATCTTTTGAAGGAAAGTGGGTTTCCTGAATGCAGCAGAAGCTTGGGTTATGCTTTTTAATACATCCAGTCACTCCACGTCATTAGACTGGTGAGTTTAGTCCATTATCGTTTAGCATGATTACTGATAGTAGCCACTTAATGTTATTTTGCAATGGATCTTCTGTGTGTTGTTCTAGATAATGTCTTTTTCTTCTCTTTCTCTTCTTAGATGGGTTGGATGTAGTTATGTTTTTAGTGATTTCCCTTTTTGTTTTCTTCTTTGCTTTTTCCCCTGGAGGTGTATTTTGAAGTTACCCTGACGCTAACATTAAGACTGCTATGTTTATTTTCTATTTTTATTTGAAAGCAGATTAGTCTTACACACATTCCAACCATCCATGCTTTTATTCTCTTTCCCTCCCCACTTTTTATATTTGCTGCCTTGCTGTTTTTAAGTGGGGTTTGTTTACATTTTACAGAGCACCCTTTAGTATTTTTTGTAGAGCTGCTTTTGTGGAGATGAATTCATTTAACTTTAGATTCTTGGAAAAGCTTTTTGTCATCCCTTCAGTTCTGAATGACAATCTTGCAGAGTATAGTAGCCTGGGTTGAAAACCCTTTTCTTGTAGCACTTTGAATATATCATGCCATTCCCGTCTGACCTGTAGTGTTTCAGTTGAGAAATTCACTTACCATCTTATGGGGACTCTTTTGTATGTGACTCATTTTTCTCTAGCTGCTTTTAAGATTCTTTCTTTATCTTGTGTTTTGACATTTTGATAAGAATGTGTCTATGTGTAGTTCTGTTTGGGTTTCTAGTATAAGGAACCCTTTGAGCTTCCTGGATCTGGTGGCCTGCTTCATTCTTCAGGTTAGGGAAGTTTTAAACTATTATTTCTTCAAATGCACTTTTTGCCTCCCTTTCTCTTCTCCTTCTGGGAACACTTTGATGCAAATATTGTTCCTTTTGATGTTATCCCATAGGTCTCAAATGCTGTCTTCATTTCTTCACATTCTTTTTTTCTCTTTGTTGGTTTGTATGCATGCATACCTCTGCCCTACCTTCTATCTCACTGATTCTGTTGGAGGCTTCATCCATTCTAGTGTCCTTCTATTGAGTTCTTTAGTTCAGTTATTGTATTCTCAATTTCTTTGATTTCTTGCTTCAGTTCTTCTTTCTCTTTTACTTCCTCTGTTTTTTTCTTGATTTCCATGAATATGTTTATCACTGTTGACCTAAGTGCATTCTCCTGTAGTTTGCATTCATCTCCGGTATTTAGATTTTCCCCTGGGTTTTTTATTGAATCTATCATTTCATCTATAGTTCTCTGCTTTTGCTCTGTTTGGCATTCTGTTTATATTTCTGTGGGTTTGGTTTCTCTGCAATGATGGCGCAGTGTAGGGTGATCAGCTTGTTGTTGTTCCATAATTGGCAATCAGGCTGCAATTCTGCCTCCACCCACAGGGTGGCACTAGTGGGTATCATTGAGGACTTGTCCTTTCTGGGAGACTACCTCCTTCTTTAATCCTGGGGGTGGGCTAGCTGGTGGGTGGGATATCCATTGGGTGGTATATCTGGGGAGGTGGATCCCGAAACTCCACGCAGTATGGCAGTTGGAGGGGTTAGGAATGAGGAATTCCCCAAGCTGCCTTCTGCTTGTGGCAGCACCTAATGTAATTTCACCACGTGGGCTCCAGCCGAAACCCTGGGGCCCTATGCCAAGAGCATCTCCCCTCACCCCCACCCACCATGCCCTGGCCCCTCTGAGCAAGCTCTTTACTGCTGTTGTAGTGACTCTCCGCGAGGCCCTTTTCTTCCAGCTGTTCCACCCCCTCTGCTTCAGTATGAATCCCGAGTCCTGAATCTGCAGTGTAGCTCTGAATCTGGATGCTTTTGCCTACCCTTTGTTGTCACAATTGCTGTTGCATCTCTATGGCCTCTGCACCCACTTTTCCTCAGTGTTTGTTTCTGGAGAATAGGTGAATTCTTAGTTGCTCTGTGGGGAGGAGGATCTGAATCTTGCCCCTACGGGTCACCATCTCCTGTGTATTATCCACACACTATCTTTTCATGGAAATCTCATAACTAATATTATAGGGATGAGATGAGATAATGTACACAAAAGCATCCAACAGAGAATGAGTTCTCTGAATTTCACAGAGCTCACACTCTTTTTTAAGGCCACTCTGATGAAAAGCTGACAAACTAGAGTTTCAACCATGGGGTTAGGGCTCAAGGCCAGTGCTCTTCACAATACATCATAGCATTCACACTCAAAAATTAAATTGCTTTTTAAGAACCCAAACTCCCACAGCCTATAATCTAATAAATGCAAATCTCTTAAAATTAAGGAAGCTTAGAAAAGAGTGCAAGCCATTTTGAAAAGTCAGTCAACACAGCATTGGCTGGTCAGGAAAATTTTTGAAAAGAAATAAGATGTAAATGTTACTATTCTGACTTTTGATAGTGTTATAGATGATTGCACTTCAAACAGATGTGCAGTTTATTCTTCAATATTCAAGCTGACTTTGGGGACTCTCTTGACAAAGTCTTGCAGATGTAAATTCTGGTTTCTGTAAAAGGTCTTATCAAAGATATTTCAAACAACTTATTCTGGGCCCAAAGTCATAGTTATGCTACATGGATCAGAATACAGGATGGGTCAGTGTGAAAAGAGAAGAATCTATTATTTTGATCCCTTAATATATGCTAGAGAAAGAGCTGTGCTTTCACGTGTCACCTTATTTAGTCTCTACAGCACCACCATGAGGCAGGTCGTATGATGCTAGTTTCCCTATGTATTGAGCATAGAGACTAGACAGGACCGTGGCTTTCTATGATTACTTAGCTAGTGAAAAAAAATGGAAGAAACAAGCATAAATTCCAACTTTCAGCTTGAACAATGAGTATTACCATATGTTGATGTGAAAAACTCACGTTGGAAGGTAGATTCTTGAGGAGATTCAAAAATTTATGTTGGACATGTTATATGAGCTTTCTGTAAGATATCCAAATAGGTAACTGTTTGAAACTCAGCAAAGAAAACATGCATTTGAGTTATGTGAAAAAATAAATGAGTACTAACAGTCAGGCTCAGGTTAGAGTGTACATTGGTACAAGTTCTACAGATAGGGGGAAACATAATTTATCATGCAAACCAGACACTTTTAAGAACAAAAAATATTATTACTAATAACTACATGGAGAAATGTCTTTAGCAAACTAGAGTGCTTGGTTATTCTCTTTTTAGAAAATAATATGATAATAACTGAAAATTTAAAATGTACATGTTTATTCACACACCTGGGAATCTATGCTGCAAATATACTTACAAATGTGCAAAATGACAAATTTATTACACATGTATTATATTTTTATTAATAATGACAAAATAGATATTATTTAATAAATGGGGAAATGGTCAATGAAAAAATTTACATTAAAAATAGAAAATAGCAGCCATCAAAAAACCAGTCTTTTTAAAAATGTATTATAGAAGTCTTCAAGATATATAGTTTAAAATAAAGCAAGGTACAAAGCTGTGTGTAGAATGTGTTGCTATGTGTGGAAAAGAGGGGAGGGGATTCAATGTACATATACATATAGAAAGATAGATATAGATAGACAGATACTTTTAGACTATCTCTAGAAAAATAAACTGAAAAATTAGTAATATAGACTCTAAAGAAAGAATTTAGGAACTATGAGATAGTTGTCAGAAGGAAAATTTTCATTATATCTTTTGATTGTTTTGAATTTTGAACCATGTTAAAATATTCTCTCAATAATAACAAAAATAATTAACTTAAAATAAAGCTCATTAAAACTTTAATCCACAGAAGGATTGTATGAGAAGAAATGCGAGACTCGAAGTGTCTTAAACATTGCTTCTTACAAGAACTAAAACAAATTTATATTAAGCAGGGGAAAAAATAATAGTCCTCATGTATCATATCTAAGATGTCTTCTTTCAGGCCAGCAGGCTGACACTAAATAAAAGAGGGCAAAATAGCAGCCTAGATGAATACCTGGAAAAGGACAATAACAGCTTGCAGATGAGCAGAGAATATTATCAGACTCTATGCACACTTTTAACCAACAGGATCCCTTCTCATTTATAAATGAGTGAACATAAAATGATAACATTGGTCTATGAAATGTTTTCCAAATAAGACAAAGAATGTAGAGCTTAAGCATCAGGAAAAGGACAAAGAGTTTTGCAAAAAGATTTTCTTTAAGAAGTAGAAAGAAATTGAATTTGATATCTTTATTATTATCCCAAACTTCATGAAAACTTGAGTCAGGGAAGCAATATATAAATAATTTAGAGGAAGAACAAACTGACAAAAATGTTAAGTTGAAAATATTTTTGAGGAGGTAAAATTAGTTTTAACAAAGGTTGAAATTTTGTTAATTAAAAATGATAAGAGTGACATCAAATAATGAATGAATATGTATATACATATGCATATAGATACATATATATAATTGAGACTGAAAGTCAGAATAAAAAATTGTAAAAGGGTTCAATCACCATGGATACTAGTTAGTATCAGGCTAATCTTTCTTTAAACAAGAAAACTGGACAAAATATATAAAACAATTCCTTTCAGACATTAGAAACAAGCAGAGCAGGACTTAACAGTGAGAGAAAGGAATCAAAAACGTGAGCTCTATAATGACTGGGGCTTTCTGACTGGAGACGCTTCCTAGATTCCAGCACAAAGAGGAAGCTATCACACAATGCATGGCAATCTTGTTGTGTAGAGGAGATAGATTCAAGTTTAGATGGTTGAAAAGTGACTTGAAGTTGTGGGATAGATTAGTGAAGATAAAGAAACAATGGAGAGAGTATAGAGTGGAGTAAGGGGGTAGAAAGAGGAGGAGAAAAAGGAGAAGAGAGAGGAGGGGAGGGGAGAGGAGAGAAGGCAGGGAAAAGAGGAAAGGGAAGAGGAGGGGAAGGGGGGGCAGATTCAGAAATCTTCATAGGGGCCTCCTGGAATCCAATGTTGAGGTCATATATATCATACATGTAGAGTACAATTCTGTAAACCATACAAAGCTAACTACTGGGAGCAGTAAATTGGAGTCATCCACAGAGCTCACAAAGAAATGTTCAAGTTCCAAAGTGCAACTATATTATTAAACACCTGGGTATTCAGTAGGGACCTCAGAAAGGTTACATCCTAATGGTAAGATAAAATTAGTCTTAAAGGTGACTCTACATTCTGTATTACAAAACTTAGCAAAATCCACAAAGGACTAAACTGGTCAGCAAGTAATTAAACTGTCTTTCTAAACAAAAATCAACACTCTATATAAAGGAAGACAACAAAAGTCACTCAACAATAATCACAATACCCAGGATCCAATGAAAATTGCTAGATATTTTAAAAAGTATATAGATATATGATCCATAATGAGGAAAAGAAGCAGTTGGTAGAAACAGACCAGAAATTAGAGAGATAATGATTTAACAGAAAAGGATTTTAAAACTGCTGTTTTAAATATTTTCAAAGATTTAGAGGAAATCATGAACATAATAGGATATAAAAAATAACTGTTAATTTTTCATTTCATTATTTAAATTTTTTATTGAAGTTACATTAGTTTATAGCATTATGTAGATTTCAGGTACACAGCATTACAAATCAGCATCTCTATATACTATATTAAATTCCCCATCAAAAGTCTAGTTTCTATCCTTCACCATTTAAAATCCTACTTGCCCACTGTTCTCCTTCTGGTAACCACAGCTTTGTTCTTGTAGTTTAAGAGTTTGCTTTGTTTTGTTTTAATATTTTAAAGAATTTTGTATAGTAGTAACATTTTACTACATTATATAAGTTTCAGATATATATCAGCATCAATCAAAAACTGTACATATTATAACAACTTTACCACTAAAAGTCCAATTCTATCCCTCACTATATAATTAACCCCTTTTCCACCTCCTTTTCTCTTCCCTTCTGACTTCTCTGTACAAAGGAACGAAACCCTGCCATTTGCAACAACATAGACAGACCTAGAGGGACCATACTCTGAATAAGTCAGGCAGAGAAGGACGTCACCGAATGACTTCACTCGGTTATATTTTAAAACTTAAAAGTGCACTATCAGAAGTGAAGAAATCAACCGAATGGGATAAACAGCATATTTTACACAGAGCAAAAAGAGATCAATAAACTTGAAGATACACTAAAATCTATTCAAATTGAAGCACAGAATGAAAAAGACTGAAAAATAGGAATAAAGTAATTTGTAGAACAAAATCAAAATAACATATAATTAGAGTCTTTGAAAATTATAAGCATTTACTGAGAAAGTTTTAAAAATACCAACAAACTTTAAGAAGATATGTATATACATGTGTATATATATATCTGATTTTTCCAAAGATTCAATGTCATTAAGATGTTCATACTCTCCAAATTAATCTAAAGATTCAAAATCTCAGACGCTGTTTCAGTAGAAATTGATGATTCTAATATTTATATGGAAATGCAACCATCTAAAATAGACAAAACAATTTTGAAAAAGAACAAAGTTGTAACACAAATTTCATTACTTACTATGAATTTCAGTAATTAGGACCAGTAAAAGAGTCTTTGTCCATCCATCCATCTAACCTGTGAAACAAAATAAAATAATTAGACGTACACTACACCAAATATATGCTCAATCGATTTTGACAAATATGTCAAGATAATGGACAGAGAGTAATCTTTTCAATAAAATATCCTAGAATAATGGAAATCCTTATGAGATTAAAAAAAACTCCAAAACAACCTTATCCTCCCACATTTATTTCAGACCAAACACAAAAAATACCTGAAATATACCATAAGTTAAACATAAAGTCTAAAACTACAAAGTTCTAGAAGAAAATGAAAAAGAAAATCCTTGCAATATTCAACACTGGAGTAGACAAAGGTTTCTTAAGATGTGAAAAGCACTATCCATCAAATTGAGAAAGATTAATACATTGGAATTCATAAAAAAAAAGCTTTGCCCCTTCAAAAGACATTTCAAATGGATATTCATAGGCTAAATAAGTAAATAATCTGACCTCAAGCTACAAATTTTAGGAGAAAATCTTCAGGTGAATAGTTGAGAATTGAAACCCAACATGCATCCCATAGAGGAAAAAATTGATTGAACCTCATTAAAATGAAACTTTTGCTCAGAAAATACTTTAAGAGGTTAAAAGTACAAGATACTAACTGAGAGAAAATATTTGCAAGCTACATATACAACAAGAACATTTAGAAAATATAAAGAAACTTCAAAACTAAAAATTAAACATTCAATTAAAGAGTGAGCAAATTATGAAAAGACATTTCACTAAAGATGGTATTTAGATAGCAAAAATGCACATGACAAAATATTAGGCCCATTAGCAGCTTGGGAAGTGCAAATTAGAGTCAAAATGAAAATCGCAACTATCAGAATGACTAAAATAAAAAAGTGACAAGAGCAAATGCTAGCAGGGATGTGGAGAAACTGGATCACAAATACATTGCTAATGGGATTGTAAAATGGTACAGACATTTTGGAAAACAGTTTGGCAGTTTTTTTATGCTACTAAACATGTAACTGCCATCTGACCCAGCATTGCACTCCTGGGCATTTATCCCAGAGAAATGAAAATTTATGTTCACACAAAGACCTGTACATGAATGTTCATAATAGATTTATTCATATTGGCCCCAAACTGGAAATAATCCAGATGTCTTTCAATGAGTGAATGGTTAAACAAACTGGTATATAAACACTACCCGGAACTGAAAGTAACAAATGACTGATACAAGCAACAACTGAATGAATCTCAAGGGAATTACGCTTAGGTGGGAGGATCCAAAGATTACATAATAGGTAACTCCATTATACAACATTGTTAAAATTACAAAAGTAGGGAGTATAAAGAACAGATGGGTGGTTGCCTCATTGTGAGGACAGGGCATGGGGTGGGAGGAGGAAGGAAGCTCTGTGGTGTGTTCATAAAAATGCTCACAGGGGAGTCTTGTATTCTGCATTTCGACTGCTGTGGCAGATCCATGAACCTACACATATGAAACAATTGCATAGAACTAAATATACATGTATGTATGTGTGTATGCACACATTTATTCACATATACATGCACACAAAGGAGTAAAGATAAAAAGGGAAATTTGAATGAGATCAGTATATTGAATGAGATCAGTATATTGTATCTGTTACTATATCAATTTCCTGGGTGTGATATTATGTATTGTTTTTCAAGGTTTTACACTGGGGAAAGCTGGGGGGAAAAGTAAATTGGATCTCTCTGCATTATTTCTTACAAATAACCGCTTGCAAATCTATAATTATCTCAAAATAAAAGTTTAATTTGTAATAAGAAGGCATTTCAATAAGAATATGAAAAGGCAAACCATTGACTGGGAGAACATGTTTGTAATAGATTTATGTGACAATGAACTAGTATCTGGAATACATTAAAAAAACTTATAAACCTCAATAGTTAAAAGGCACACTTTCCAATAAAACAATGGACAAATACTTGAATGGACACTTTGTAAAAGATGATATATCACTAATAATTGTACTTTGAAAATATGTTCAAAGTCATTAATCATAAGTAAAATGCAAATTAAAACCATGAAATAGACTATACACTTATGCAAATGACTGAAATCAGAAAGTCTGACAATATAAACTGACAGTGAAGACGTGGAGCAACTGGAAACCTCATACACTGCTGATGTGAGTAGAAACTTTGGAAAACATTGAATATTTTATAAAATTTAATATGTTTACTGTATTATTCCAGTTCTAGATGTTTACTCAAGAGAAATGAAAAGATAAGTCCACAAAAAGACAGGTATGTTAATGCTTATAGCAGCTTTAATTCACAACAACTAAAACTTGGGAAAAAATTACAAATGTTCGTCAAAGGATGAATGGATAAATTGTAGTATATTCCCATAATGGAACACTAGCCTGAAATGAAGAAAAATGAAAAGCTGACACATGAAACAACATAGATCATTTTCCCCAAAAGTCTCATGCTTAATGAAAAAAGATAGACACAAAAGATTAAATATTATATAATTCATTTACATGAAATTCTAAAAAAGATCAACTCATTTGTAAAGGCAGAAAACAGAGTAGCAGTTACTTTCAGTGGTGGGTGGGGGCATTAACTGCAAGGAGCATAAGGTATATTTAGGGATGATGAAAACAGTCTACATCTCATCACACTGTATACTTTAAATGGACGTCTTTTTGCATAAAGCATAATTAATCACAGTTGATTTTAATAATTTTCAAAGCTTTAAATAACAGAGTTTATAAAAGACAGTCTCTAAAGAACAACTTTGAAATGTTTTCAGAACTTGTAAAGGGAAAGGACAAAGAAAGGCAATGAGAGAGAAAAGTACATAAATATGGAATTATTACGGAAACTCAACTTTGATAATTACTGTCCTGAAAAAGATAACAAATGGAAATGAAGCAATAGTTTAAAACATAATAGTAAAAGTGATAGAGATAGATGGGTATAATTACACACTAAATAATTAATAGCTATATGAGTAATTTCTTATCTGAAAGATAAAAGAGAAATATAAGGTTAAATGAAGAAAGCTGCAGAAAGGCACAAAATATAAACAATTGTATATAAGACAGGAGGGTAAGCATATAATTTATCACACTAAACATAAATGGATTAATATTTTTATATGAGGATATTTGGATTTCTAAATCAATTATAATTTAAATACAGACAGTTTCTTTCTTCCATTTTTAACTAAAATTACCGAAGAAATATAAATCAAATAAAAGTAGAAGAAAATATGCAACCAAGATGAACAACTAAATAAAATGAATTAGGTGCTGCTTCCTCCTCTCTCTTCCTGCCCTCTTGCTTCTGCCCACCTTCATTCCTGCCTGCCCTCAAAAAAAAAAAATACACACACACTAAACATCTAGAACTAAACAAAAAACCCCACAAAACCAAAATTAAGACTCTTTTCTCAGTTCCATGGCTAAGTAACAAAAATTGATTACATTAGACAAAATAGAAAGATGTATTGAAAAGATTCTGATGTGACACAAAGAACTGAAAGGAGTGATAGACAAAGAAATCTCAGGAAAGCCCAACCAAGTTTGTTTAGGACTCAGTGAGAACTAATGGGCATCTCACTGTGATGGCTGCCGAGACCCCTGGAGGAAAAGATGCAGTATACAAAATAGTCGTTTCTATGACTCCGAGGATGTGAAAGCTATAGGTTAAAACCAATGGGTTATAGTCAAACCCGTGCTTGGAAATGAAATAATATTACAACTATTAAGTCATTCATTTCTGTAGGTAAAAAGGCAAACAAACTTAATACTTAAGAAAGGAAATGGCACCAACAAACTATCTCCTTATAGGAAGGAAATGAAAAAAACATTAAAGTGTACTTTGAAATTTTGACTGTGTATTATTAATAAATCTAACAATTGGTTCCTTGGGAAAGATAAAGTACCAAATTACTGAAAGTCTAAGAAAATTATACTAATATAGACCATAAGAAAAAAATTATTGTGTGGACTTCTATGCTAATCAATTTAAAATTCTCTTCATTGGTCATTGGTGTTAAAAAAATTCAAAGTAATTAAAATTGACACAAGATGAAATAAAAAACCCTTACATAATCAACAATTACGGGTAAAACAGAAAATGTATCCAGAGAATTATCTCCAGCTGATTTATCTTCTGCTGTCATAGAAATTTTTATGAGAAAGTTTAAAATTTTTTTATGAAAAATAATTCTCTCCTGTTATGCAAGCTACGAAATAATGAAAGTATTCCAATTTATTTTATGAGTCCACATATCCCTGAAGAACACAAGCTTGGAACTTATAAAAATGAAAAATATAAGGCAATCTTAAATTTTGACTACAAATCAAATCCAACAGCTTATTTAAACAAAGAACACAGCAGCATCAACACAAAAAAGTTTTGATGATAGAAAAGCTATTGATATAATTCATCATCCTTATAAATCAAAGGAGAAAGCCACATAATTATCTTACTAGATGCCAAAATACATTCGATAATTTTAATATCATTCCTGATTTTTAATAAAATTAAAAAAAAAATAACTTAGCAACAAAGACTAGAAGTCTTCCTTAACCAGATAAAGAATACTACATTAATTTGGCCACTATATTACTGGGGAAATGTAGATATTAGAGTCAGACCTAGACATGTGATTGTGCCATCATCATGACTTTGTAATATCTTCCTGGAACTCTGGTCAACAGTACATCAACGAAAAGAAATATGAAGTATAAATATTGGAAGCAAGAGAAAATTTGTTATTTGCCTCAGAAGTGACTAGAATAATATCCTTGAAGGGCTTGGGTTTTTGGAAATCAACTCTGCTTATTTTCTGCTTTTGTCCTGTCTCATTTCTCCCCTGTGGCAATGAGCACACAGCTTTCTATCTGCTTGAAGTAGGACAAGGAAAAGAGACATGTAATGGGAAGAAAGAAAAGAAATTGGGAATAATTTTTTAAAAATATTACTACACACACTCATAGAGATACACAGAAATGCACACACAAAGAAATGCACACACAAACACAAAAACAAATCTGGAGAAAATAACAGGACTCATTTCCCAATGGTAAAATTATAATTGGTATTGTCTTTATGCTTTTCAACAACATCCAAGTTTTCTACAGTGGATATTTATTATTCATGGAGTAGAAAAATTGCATTTTAGAACAAAAAGCAAATAAAGGGAGGAAAGGTTTCCAAATGGTATCATACCTGACTGGTGGGCAGCTAGGGAGCAGAATGGTTGAGATGTGTTGATAGAACTCTGACTTTGAAACCGGAAGATCTGTATTCGTTTCCTGTTGAATCACTTAGAAGCATGTTAACTCCAGGTGTGTATCGCCTAAGTGTCTGAGCCTTGATTTCCTTGGGGTAAGGTCCGTTCCCCACTCTTCATGTCCCCTGGAGAAAAAGGATTGTCACTTTGTGTGACACTGGGCTTTATGGCTCAAGTAACCATATATGACAATTTGCCCAAGATAGTTAAATGTTTCTCCTCATAGTGTTTGTTCAACATTTCTCTTTTCTCTCTCAAATGTACCCCAGTTTAAACAATAAATTGATGTGTTCACCCAACTCATGGTCACTTTGTGGGGAAATGGCTATTTATTTTCATCTTTTATTCAGGTCACATTGGTTTAGAACACTGGATAAATTTTAGGAATGCAGTTTCACTCTTCGTCAAATGTATGATAGCACACTGCGCCCACCACTAAAATTCTAGTGATCTTCCACCACAGTCCATCAGACCCCTCTACTCTTTATGCCCACCTCTCATCCCCCTCTCTTCTGATAGTCTCAGTTCTGTTCTCAGAGTCCAAAGGTTAGCTTTTGTTTTGTTTTTGTCTGTCAGTTTGTTTTGTTCCTTTATATCCCATTATGAGTGAATTCATCTGGTATTTGTTTTTCTCCTGGTTTATTTTTCTTAGCAAACCCCTTCCAGTTCCATCCATGTTATGACAAATGGCAAGATTTTGTCTTTTTTTTTTTTTCAAAGCTGAGTAGTATTCCATTGTTATGCACCACATCTTCTCCACTCAGTTATGAGCTGATGGATACTTTGGCTGCTTCTGTATCTTAGTTATTGTAAATAATGCTGCAATTTAACATAGGGGCGCATATATCCTTTCAAGTTTGTGCTTTATAATCTTCGAATAGATACCTAGAAGTGGAATTGCTGGTTCCTACGATATTTCTATTTTTAACTTTTTAAGGAAGCTCCATAGCATTTTCCAAAGTAGTTGCACCAATATGACAAGGGTTCCTTCTTCTCCAAATCCTTGATATTTCTTGTTCGAGGTCTTTTTGATAAAGACACATGTTTGCTTACAAGGGAGATGCATTTGCATTTTCTTAATAATAAATGATGAGCTTTTTTTTCCCAGTTGCCTTTTGGTCATATTTATAGCTTCTTTAGGGAAGTGTCTATTTAGTCATCTGGAAATGGCTATTTTTATACCATTTTAGTGCATGTGGACCTTAGCAAACTATGACTGCCCAACTTGAGCAAGCAGGCTGCAGGGTACCTCAAGAAATCTGTACATGTGACTGGTGCAGCTTTGCCTGAAACTACCAGGTGCAGTGTGGCTTTATCATGGTTTTGGCATGGTAGCCAGAACTGCGCTTGCAGCTCTGGCTGTGGATTTTAGTCAAGACTGCAGGCCAAGAATTTAAACCCTGTAGTCAGCACATGATCGCCAGAGCATAGAGGTGGTGTGCCAGGCATAGGTAAAGCAGAGCTGGGTCAGATGTCCTGGATGGCGTGTTCTAATAATCTGTGTTGCTTCAGATCCCATTTGGAACCGAGGGAACCACAGAGGATTAAAAATTTAGTTGGATTCGCATGGCTTGTTCACACATTCTAGAATTCACTCCGATATGGCTCTGGATCTGTTAAATACATAAGCATGGACCAAAAGTTTAGATGTCAGGACCCATATTGTGGCTTAATCCACAACTTTTCTCCTTCCCCAAATATTGCTGAACCTTTGGCTGTGGTAACACTGTTTTCTGAAAAGATCATTGTGCTCAGCTAACTTCTCTTGTGACTGGAGATTTCTTGTGGTTCTAAATTTTGTAGAACATGGGACTAAGACAGTAATGATCTTATGTGTTCTATTAACTCCTTGAACTTTTAAAAATGGCGCTTACGAGAGGTCAGGAAGGGGCCACACCCGTCTCCTGGAAGAAAGCCCAGGCTTCAGCTGTTGAAGGCCAAGGCCTCAGGCTGAGACTGAGCAGAACTTAAAATTGGGAAATGAAATTGTAGACATTAATTTCTTTGCATATCAAATCACAGGAAAAACTAAAACTTCGAATTCGATTTTAATTTCTTTGGACTTTTAAGTATACACGCTAAGGAAATTTAACTTTGGGCTTGAATTCTTTTGGATGGAAACCTCTTTGGAGTTTTCTTAGAAAAAGAATATTTAATTTTTGGACCTCAATATGTCCCTTGGAATTTCCTAATAGAAGGGAGTTTATATTCAAATGTCGTCCCTTCAATGTTGCTGGCATTATCTAATTGAATAGCTATATATTGTTATTTAGCCACATGGCAGAACCTCTGAAAGAATTACATTGGAGAATATTTGGGGAGGGAGAAAACAGAATAAGGAATGAATTTGCACTTAGCTGAATTAAATTGAAAGCAAATTCTAAACTGTCCATCTGATGTTCCAGAAGGATTCTCCAAGAGAGCTGTGGCTGGTATTGGGGGGCTGATCTTAGAAAGGTGGGAACAGCCCTTCTTTGAGAGAAACTCAGAAAAATTGCCACAACTTGGATAAGCATGATGATTAAATCCAGTGGATTAGGAAACAAAAAGAGCTGGGATGAACTAGGAGGAACTGCTTCCTTTCCCTTTTTTATGTGTCCATAAGTAGGACTGCTGGGCTTCCTGCCCGCTTGCCCCATCACCTTCACAAAGTTACCAGGTGGTGAAACGGTATCCTTCTCTAGATGCTTCTCAAGCTTGTAAGCAAGAGGATGTGTCTCTCCTCTCTCTCATCTTGGATTCTTGCTAAGTGAATCTGCTCGAAGACAAACTTGTACCCAGATGGGCTGCCCCAGGGTCTATTCCGATGGGAGTTGTGTGTGCCCCTGAGAAGGGGGCAGGAGTGTTAACAGACTCATTGGACATCTTGACCATGCTCCCTTTATCGGTAATAAAGCAGCATTCTCCTCTTCACTTTCCCAGCTCTGGTAGGTCCTGAATTTGGGCGAGAACAAGGGCATTCTTTGTTTACTCTACAGATGGCCCACAGAACCTCATCTTTAAAGGGTAAATAACAAGCACCTTACTGTGCAAAAGTGTGTGGAAAGATTATGTAGTAATGGATGGGACTGTATTAAAAATATTGCATAAATCATGATGTCTGAGGCCAGTGATTATTGGTATTTTCTTAGTTCTAGGATAAACATCACCTACTTTGCAAATTCAAATGGAAGAGGTGCCACTTTAGAACAGGCCCCCACTGTGGTCTCCCTGTTCTGTGCTCAAGATCATCTGCTACCTCGAGCATTTGTTGCTGTCCTGACATCACGACTTTCCTCAGAATGTTAGGGCGAATATGAAGTTCCTAGGAGATGCCAGAAGGAATCCCTGGGTGTCAGTGCCCTCTGAGCATGCTCATAAACACCGAAAAGGTTAATGTGTGATTAAGACCGCCTTCCACAGTAGAGCTCTGGTGTGGCTGCCCCCACACTGTATTCTTCTTCAAGGTTGGAAGGGGGCATAGGTTACCCACTTCCTCTCTTCTAAGTTGATATCTTTGTGTGTCAACTTCCCATTAGCTATTCTGTTGACACCCCGTGCAGCCCCAGCTGCCCGGTGGACCCCAGCCTCCAAGCAGAGATAATGAGACAGCGCTACTTATATAACCTGGTCTGATTAGAGTCTCGGATCTTTGCACCTCAACAGCTGTGTGTTGTCACCAATGGAAATTTTTAACTCGTCTGCCAATTCCCTGGTCGCCCAAATAAGTGGCTGTAAGAGTGGCTGCTGTTTCATCGTTTATTAGAAAGGAATTTAGGCTCTGATAAACCCTAATGCTGAAAATTAGCTCGAGGTAACTGCTGCTGCAGCTCTTGGTCTCTGGCTGATAGGAACAAGTAGAATGTATTCAGGTGGGTTTTTTGATCCTGTAGCCAGTTCACACAAATTACTTTAGAGCTATTTTTAAAAACATAATAGGACCAATGCTTTGGAGAAGCAGATGCAGTGTGAGGAGGATCAGAAAGCATCTATTATGGGTTTGACATTCGCTCTGCCACAAAGTCTCAAATGATATTGAAAAATCTCTTCGTGGTCTTCCTGGTGGCTTAGCCATGTCGCCGCTATCCTCTGGGTGCTGGCAAGACTTGCCACAGATGGAAAAGTCATTCTAGCTGCAAAGTCATGTTGGAATTAGCCTTTGGATATGGGCAAAGTCAGGGGCACAACTGGCTTTTCAGACTGTGAGTGGCACTGAGGGGTCACTCCATGACTCTTGGTTCTAATGTACTCATTTGAAACACTGGCACTTGAACATTCTTTCAAAGTCTGCACAGAAATAGACTTTGCATCCTTGGTGATGTGTTCAAGTGTCTCACACCCATTTCCGATGGAAAAACATAGACATTACTTTGAAACACATTCTAGAATGTTCCTTCTTGTCCTGACATCATGGAGCATAAACCCTCTTTTCATCACCGCTCTCCGATTCCTTTACACACTGTTCTTGGAGGTGGTAACGAACTCCACCCTCTTGGTCTTTCGTTTTTCAGACTCAGCTGATGACTAAAACAACAGAGGACACTGTTTCCAGCCTCAGAGGGAGAGGAGGAGGCTGTTCAGCAAAGTTATAAGATACAGTTCTTGGCCTGGTTGGAACTTACCATCTAGTGAATAAATTCTTTAACTTTTCTCCATCACGAAAAGATTTCTTGTTTAATCCCAAGCTTTTGTTCATGTTGGCTCTCTCCCTCCCAAATCTCTCCAAGTTCTCCCAATTCTTTGTTTCCAAAGCCCGGTTTGAATCTCATACAGGAAAACAATAATCTTATTTTAAAAGATTTTTAAATTCAAAAAATATATAACATCTTGCTTATATTATTTTAAAATTCAAATGGGAAATCAGAGGAATTAAAGGCAGGGTTAGATTCTGGCTCTGCTACCGCATGGCTGTTAGACTCTGGTGAGGGCTCTGACTTTTCTCAGCTCAGTAAAGTCACTTCTCGAATGTTGATGATGATAGCCACTGACTGGCTTGGTAGGTATATTTGAGAGTAAGTATCACAAGCTCCTTGTACTGATTGCTTTTATTAAAGTAAAAAATTAAAATGATCTGAGTCCCATTGCCTTTTTATGGATTAAAATAAAACAGGTCTATGGTTCTTAAAATCAGCAATAGCAATAGCTCTCATATACCATCTCCACACAGAGCAGCGCCGGTACCCCTGCACCCAGCTGGGGTTCACATCTGTCCTACCTCACAGATCACCTTGCAGTTGTGTGTTATGCGCCTGCCTCCTGTGTGGGTAATGAGGCTCTTGGGGACATCGATTCACCTGTGCCTCTCCTGAGTCATCACCTCCGGCTCCTAAGGTACTCTCACTGGTGTTATCACATTATCTCACTCAGTCCTTTCAACAATTCTGTTGACTAATTATTTGGGCTCATGTTACAGATAAGACTATGTGCTCAGAAGAAAAAAAAAAGAAGTCACTTTTCCACTGACAAATTGGTCATGAACAAAGTAACTTGAATGTGAATCTCAGTCTTCTTACTTTTTAAATTTAAATTTAGTTGTTTGCATTGGTTGCTCCCAGCAGACGCAAGACCCAAACCCAGGTTTCCAAGATCTGCATGAACTGTGCTCCTTGGGAGGTAGTTGACCTAATTGCTACTCCACCAGGGGCACCGGAATCGTAGTCTTTTTATACCAAATGTCATATTTATGCTGCCTCTCTGCCTTTCCTGCCCTGGGATCCTCTGCATCCTGCTTTTCAATGTTGTCTGTTTTACACACACACACACACACACACACACACACACACACACACACACACACGCTCACTCTGTACCCTGGTCTACAGCTTAAAGCAGTTACGGGGACTACAGGGGACAAGAGAACAAGCTTGTGAATTCCAGGAGTGCAGACCTCCCTGATGCAGGAGTGTGAGACCTGCTCAGGGAGCGCCCAGCTGACCAGGGGCCCACTCAGCCTCCCTGTGGGCTATTCTGGGCACCGGAATCTTGAAATAGTTCTGTAATATATACAGAAACATTGTGAATTATTTAAACTCCAGACACCAAGAGGATAAGAAAGCTAAGGCAAGAGTGTGGCCAAAGCCACACGGTCACCAGATTCCAAGTCAATGGCGGTTAGCTTATGTGCTTCTGATATTAAGTCCTATTGTCCTACTTACTCTTCACCCAGTTACAGCAAGGGCATCTCTGTGCTGATCCTGGGCAGGTTTCTTTTCCTGGGTGAGCCTGTCCCTCGTCTATACTTGTGCTTTTCCTCAGTCTCCTGCCAGGACACTTGCTCAAGGATCCATCTGAGCAGAAGCTCAGTCCACCCCCAAAATGCTTGTTGCTTCCTCTTCTCGGGGGGATGGAACAGCTCTTTCTGTTTCTCAGCCCAGTTGGTTCACATAGCAGTTATTCTGGAAGCTCCGTGTCTCTGGCCTGATGCGCTTGCGCTATGAAGAGCAGATGGGTATTCTGTACTCCATTCCTTGTGGACTAAACATGAGTTCCCAGACAACGTAGGAAAGAGTTTCCATGATATCAGCTTTAGAGAGGCCTTGGAAGACTCAACTCCAGCATCAAGAGAAACGAAAAGAAAAATAAACAACTAGGACTACGTTGAAGTAAAAAACAAAAGAAAATATCGCCAAAACCAAAAGACAACCTACTAACTGGGAGAAGATAACCTCATTTCATATTTCTGACAAGGGCTTAATATCTAAAAGATACAAAGATACAAAGTTCAATAACAGAAAAATAGGCAATCCAATTAAAAACTGGGAAGAGGAATTGGAGAGACATTCTTCCAAAGAGGCCATACAGATGTCCAACAGGCACAGGAAAAGATGTTCCTCCTTCCTGGCTACCAGGGAAATGCAAATTAAAACAACAATGAACTATCGACTTACACCTGAAAGACTGGCTATTATCCTGAGTCTGGAAGCAATACATGTTGGTGAGGATGCGGAGAAAAGGGAACTTTCATACTGCTGATGGGAGTGTAAATTGGTGCAATCCATATGGAAAACAATGAGAAGATTCCTCAAAAACTAGAAGATGGAAATTCCATATGATCCAGTTATCCCACTTTCAGTACTTACCCAAAAGATACAAAAACACCAGTCCCCAGAGATTTATGAACCCCCATGTTTACTGCAGCCCTATTCGCAACAGCTAAGAACTGGAAACTTGCTAAGTGCACAGGATCAAGAAGATGTGGTTCATACATACAGAGGAATACTACACAGCCCTTAGAAGAGATGAAACCTTGTTATTTGAATCAACATGAATGGAACTAGAGGAGATGATGCTAAGTGAAACAAGTCAAAAGAAGAAAGAGATACCAGACAGCTTCACTCATAGGTGGAATATGAATAGACAAAACAAAGGAACAGATGAAATAAAACCAATTCTTGGACACTTGCAATAGAACTGAGGTTACCAATAAGAAATAGGACAGGGTTGGGAAGGTGAAAATGTTGGCAAAGCCAACGTAATAGTAAATGACATAACGTTAAAGAACACTTGGTGATTTGGTAGAGGGCAGGGTGTTTTGACATATATATGAGGAATGGGAAACCAATACATATGACTTTATTTTAAACAATTGCTACAATAAAATAAATGAAGAAAAAAACCAAAACTGATTCCCCAAATGTGTGGTGGCTCAGCGGTTAAGTACGCAGCTCCAGATAGTGTGGTCCATGTAAAACCCAAGGACACAGATTCGCAGCCTGGGATCCAGGGGGACTAACCAACATGAAAAACTAATGGATGGACAAATACTTCTTCCTCCTCCCTCTTCCTTCCTCTAAATAAATAATTCTTTAAAAAGATAAAGATTCCCCAGTGGACAAAAGCAGCGACACTAGAATGTTGTATCAGCCTGCTTTCTGATGGCAGCAGACTGGACTTTACTGCCCGTCCACCTCCAGTCATGGGCGGACTCAGTGTGTTCAGGGAGCAGATCTCTGCAGCTATTAGAAGGAAGTGAGATGGGGGGATGCCTCCAGGTATGACGACGGGGGCTGCTTTTTCATCTCCTGTGTTCTGTGTACAACCTGAGGACCCCAAGGTGGGGAGCAGGGTAAAGGGAGAACGAAATAGGCTCCATTTACCCTAGGTTTTAAACACTGTTTCCCTTGGATTTCTCTTTCTGTGTGTCTCTCTCTAAAAACAAACAACACTTTATAAATGTATAATTAACACACTGAATAACTGACAACTGAATGTGTTTAAAGCACACTCTGATGGGCTTGACATACATAAATGCCCATGAAACCATCGGCGCAATCAAACTAGTCATCTATCCATTACCCTCAAAAGCTTCCTCAGGCTCTCTTGTCATCACCCCTGGATCCCGGGTAACCACTGATCTGCTTTCTGTCACTGTAAATTAGTTTTCGTTTTTAGAATTTTATAAAAAAAAAAAAAAGGAACTGTACAGTAAGTAGTTTAAAAATTATTGAGATATACTTTACATCAAATAAAATACACTTGGTTTAAGTGTATGTATTTGTCAGAATTCTTCAGTAAAACAGAATTCACTTCAGAGAGAGAGAGATTGAGAGAGAGAGAGGTTTCAAGGAATTGGCCCATGTAATTGTGGGAGCTGGCAAGTCCTCAGTTTTCAGGGCAGCAGAAAAGAGCACAAGTTGATTATTGTCTTAGGGCATAATTTCTTTTCCTGAAAACCTCAGTTTTTTATTTTAATACCTCTTATAAAGTCCAGCTACATTATCAAAAGGAAATCCCCTTTACTTCACATTAACTGATCACAGATTTTAACCACATCAATAAAATATCTTCACAGCAACATCTAGATTAGTGTTGATTAAGTAACTGGGTACTGTCTTCCCACCAAGCGATACATAAAACTCACCATCACGATGTACAAGTCAACTAAAGCTGTGCCATCATCACCACAGGTCAATTTTAGAGTAGCACTGTCACCCCGAAGGCCTTAAACACCTTTGTCCTTGGATTTCACATTGTATGTCTCTTTTTTTACCATCAGGAGGACCAGCCAGAGAAAAGCTATGTCTCGTTTGATTCTGCAGCTCTTTAAATCCGTTTAATGTTTGTTAAACATTAGCAAAGCTTTTCCATAATTGCCAACTGAAGACAACTTATCAATACATGAGAATTGCAAAGCACCCTCTCACAGGGCCATTGCCTTGATTGACATTCAAGAGCACAGAATTCAACTAAAAGGCATTGAATTCTGCTCTGTGCCAGGTGCTTTCATGGGAGTTTCTCATTGTATTCTTCCACAACCCTATGAGCTTAGTGAGAGTCAGCCTATTCTGCAGAACGGAGAGTAGAGGCTCAGAGTGGCCAAGTACTGACAAAATCAACAAACTGAGTCTGGGAAAAGTTCTTTTGATTCCAAGTCCTTCCACGTAGTCCAGCTGTCCACTATCGACATCATTTACTCTATGTTCTTTCATGAGCCCGGTGCACAAGACTACGCATGCGCAGCCTCCAGGATGAGGACACACCTGGAGAAGGTGCTGAATGCAGAAGTGTGGCTGTGATGTTAGACTCAACTGGTATGTTTGCCTGGCAGTGACACCCGTGCTCGAGAAAGGACACCACGAAGACCGCTCAAGTGTTTATGTAGTTTTCTCTGCTGGAATTGTTAAACTCGTTCAATTTTGAAAAAACTCAGAGCATGGCAAGAAGGCATCCCTTCAGATTTGTAACCTCTTGTCTTTCTATCGCCAAACCTGTCCTGTATAAATCAGGAAGAACCCAATGCTCATTTGAGGGGCCTGGAGCATTTTGCCTAAGGATTTGCGTCACCTTTGCTCCATCTCCACCTCTTCCGGCTGCCGCCCCTGCCAAAGGCTCCTTCTCTGCCACTCTGATGAATGTCAAGGTGATCTCCATGTTCTGCTGTCATTTCCCAGCAATGGCTGCCATCAATCATATCTCACAAAGGACCAGCCCCCTCTTCACTCTTCAACAAAATGCACCCTACAGGACAGAATAGTGGTGTCACTTCCCATTTCTGTTTGACTTTCCCTGTTTGTTCTTAAGACCTCTGAGGATTCATTTACCTGAATTTTCTTCAGCATAGTTCTAAGTTCCATGCCTGTATATACTGCTGTGCTAGACAAATCTTCTATTCTTTTTTAAAGATCACATGCATATTGTATTTTTTCTTCTTCCACTCTCCAACGTTACTACTTAACAACAACAACAAAGCTCAATTAAGAGAGAAAGAGAGTATGATTTAGTTTGGAAACTATTCTTACAAATTAGCATAGGCTCACAAACTTGAGGCCTTTATGGTTCAACAAAGAAGGAAAATTTAGCCTGATGTGGGAGTATTTCCTCAGGCACCAGCACTTTGTCCACCATTAGTACGCCAGCCCTGCTAAGCTTGTAGAAAGGATCCATTTTTAGAAGCTTATTATACATGAATAGATACCTTTTTGGTTTCCCTTCAAAGCCAGAGTAAGTTTCCCTGAGGAACTGGTTTGATCTCTGTTCTCACCTCTTACACACTTAGTGAACTCAGGAAAGTGATAGATTTTTGAATCTCAGCCCACAGTAGAAACAAGAAGACAAAGTTCTCAAAAACAAGAAAGTGAAGGTACCAGGGCATCAATTAGTAGGTGGTTTTCATGACTTATGCCATAGAAGCCTATATGTCCTGGGATTTTTCAGGACAACCCCAATTCCAGATATACTTATACTTGTCAAATTATGGGTTCTGATATTTGACTTACATATATGATCACTTTGGTATAGGTTAGCCATTGTTATATGAGTTCATTCTGGTAACTAATTTTTCTTGGATAGTGTCAAAGATGACTCTGAGTTCTACCAAACTGTATATTAAATGAGTCATATTATTGTGATGATACAGTACAGTTACCAGGTGGCTTCAGTAATAATTAGAAACACATTTCTATTTTTCATAGAATCAAGGAAAGGAAAACATCACCAGGAAAATTTTACATGTTGGGACGATTATTCAATAGGTTCTTGGCTGGAATTTCTGGATATGTACATAATTCAGAGGCCAGAATGGAATAGTGGAATAATACATAGAGATTTCTTTTATTGATCCTGAATTACAGAACAAAGGAATCAACATTCAACCACGTCTTGCTTATTCAAGAAATGATGACCCAACTTGTAGGTGACCAAGCCTTTTCTCCTCTTTCTCACTCCCATAGTCCATTGCTGTTCAACTGTGAGTAATATATTTAAAAATCAAAAATATAAGATTAGGGGGAAATGTAAAGAAAAAATTATTAAAAAGCCACAGTAAACACTCAAATTATTTACCCTCTAGATTATATTAAAATGTACAAAGAAGCACAATTTAAGATCAAATTCATGTGCTTATTTAAAATAGAAATAATTCATAAAAATAGAAACAATCAAAATCACGGAATCAATAGCTGATGGTTAATTACATTCATGTAGAGTGACGGATGATGTTGTTTTGCTGAAATGTGCAATGGAGCATTTTCCTATGTGCACAGAAGCAGAGGAAAACCAAATATTAGCGCTCAGAATTAGGCGTCCGCAACACCCAACTCTTCCCATAGGACCTCCCCCTCCTCCCCCAGGGAAGTTTGAACCCTAGTTTGAGGAATTTGCTTATAGCCATTCATAATTGATTTTCTTTTTCTGTTTCTATATTCCAGTATCTGCAAGGGCAAGGAGATAATGCAAAAACATTATCAGGTCAGATATCCTTTTTGCTGGTAAAAGTTGTTTATTTGTAGATATCAGTTAGACAATCTGTTGACCTCCTTTCATTGGTTTCTCATTGCCATCATTATTAAAGGGTTGTTTATAACACTGAATATCCAGAAATGTCTGTCTACTGTACAGAACTGACTGTAGCCTGGCAGGCAGACACATGCCTTTCCGAAGACTCCCACATTGATTTACGAATGACTGGAGCACATCTATTAGGTCGGCCCTACATTGTAAGTAGATCCACTTGAAGGAGCAGCCAACTCATGTATTGTGATGTAAATGGTACTGTTACACACCCAGCACTTTCATCTTCTAAGTGTTTCACAAACACTGACTAATTAATAATCCTCTTTTCAGTGCTGCCAGGGAGGAGTTGTAAGGAAGGAGTGATGGGTGGTTTTCCAGATAAACACATGTTAAATTTTATCCAAGGTTAAGGAAAAAGAGACAGAAAAAATGCTCAGTATTGAATACTGACTGTGTCTGCCGCTTTCACTTCCATTCTTTTATTCAAACCTCACAATAACATTGGCAGGAAAATAATCTTGGTGCAAAGGTCTCCTTATCACTATTTTTACAGATGGGGAAATTGTAGCTCTTAAAGATAATTTTCTGATTTTTACACAATGATAGTAAGGGATAGAGAGAGAATTTGAACTCAAGTCTACTCATTTCCAGGGTTCACACTTTTTCTGCTACTTGGCAGGGCATAAAATAATTTTTGAGCAATTTCATTCTATTAGTCATGACCATCTTTATTGTTAACAACAAGTGTTAACTTTTAGTGACCATAAAATTTCAAATTTATGGAGTCACAATCTTTGAGGCACTATAAGTTCTATGCGATTATTCTGCTCTTGCTTAATTCAGAAATGGTAAATATTTGAATTTTATATTAGAAGTCATTCTGGTCTCATTCTAAGCTTAAAAGCAATTTTTTCATGTGTTCAAACTCTTGGACTTAGGAAAATCTGGAACTGAAAACAATGCCAAAGTCACATTCATGACATACCGGATGTTCTGGTCCATGACAAAAAAAACTTCTTAATTTTTAATGGAAGAAAACACAGACTGGTGATTGGGACACCTCCCTCACTTTTTTATTATCACTTACAAAGAACTAGGATGGTGGCGTTTCTGGGTGTCCTGCTCCCAAGTACATGGCGTGGTGGAGAACAGTTTCCTGGGCCTGTTGTTCTACCCTGGTTTACTGTTGTTTTAAAGACTATCCATGGCCAAATAACAAATAGTTTCTTGCTGTTTATTCTTTTATCCACAAAACAGACTAGAGTGGACCTCATGCTCTAACTGCTTCCCTTCTTAGCACCTGTCTGAGGAGCAGCTGGGACGCTGAAAAAATATTGACTCTAAGGCAGAACCAGGCTCTCTCATTCTGCTTCTTTAAAGATGATGAATCAGAGGATTTCAAAGATGGCATCTATGGGGAGCGGGCACTGAGATGCCACACAGGAAAAGAACAAAAAAGTTTTTTGGGGCCAACACAGAAAAAGGGATTTTCCTGCTTCAGCATCGGCCAGAACAACTTGGAGAGCAGAAGAAGACTGTCAGGCAGCTCTACAGGTGGGATTTAACGGAGAATACAGCAGCAGAGGGGATCCCCAGAAAGGAGAGTTTCCCGCTGCTGACATGATCTGTCTTCCCTGCCAGAGTCTAGTTGGAGCTGCACCGGCCACGTGGACATTCTAAAGAGTGCAAAACAGTCAAGGTGACCTCCAGCACTCACCCGGGGTTTGAGATAGTAGGATCCTGCTGCTGAGTCCCTCTTCGCCCAGCACAGACTGCAGGGGCAGCCCCGCTGATCTCTAGTGGTGCAAGCTCAGACAGAGCAGGGAGCCACAAGCCTGAGCCAAACTGAGCAATGCTGCCAGCAACTCTTCACTATCAAAGGGGAACCACGGAAATGGGAACCCGGAGGCAGTAAAAGTACACGGCCTTTGCTTTCATGTGCCTGGAGTTAGAAGTGGCAGTGACCCTGTTGCTGCCTCTCCCTACTCCTGAGGAAAGAGCACAGGCGGTCTCCCTAACCTCCAGCAGCACAAACTCAGAGCGAGCAGGGAGCCGCAAGCCTGAGCCAAACTGTGCAAGGGAGGGGTCGCAGTGAGCCTTGCTGGCAACTCTTGGCTAGAAAAAACCCAGAAGGAGAAAATTGGAGACAGAAAGAACAGGAGCATACAGGTGCTGTGCACCCTCCACTACACACCTGGGGGCTTTGGCCACCTGGGAATCAGAATCTAGTGGCTAAGAACCTGAAAGAACAGCCCAAGGAAGGGACTTGACCCTGATGGTTTCGTGCATACAAGGGACATAAGCACAGACAGCAGACTCAAGTCACATAGTCCCAGCCAGCAGAGTTTACCAACAAAACAAGCCTACCTCCCCCCAACCATCAGGCGATAAAACTACACACACAGAGATGACCACTACACCCCCAAGATTTCACCTACCCTCACCACAGCAGGACACACTATGGAAGCCTGTAAGGATCAAAAATACAAAATAAAACAAAAATAGAGCACCGCCTGGTAGAAATTAAAACAAACTAGCAGATCAACAAGATCCCAAATCATGGGGAAAAAATAACCACAACACACCCCAAAATCTCAGGAAATACAATCACAACAAAATGAAAGCTCATCAGAAACTAACTTTGAAGACACAGAAGAATGACCATTCTTCTAACAGATAAAGAATTCAAGTCTGCAATCATAAAGAAATTCAGAGAATTAAAAGAAAATTCAGATAAACAAAACAAAGAGCTTAAACAATTAAGTACCAACAGGCAGAGATTGAAATGCTACAGAAAAAAAACAGGAACACAGGATTTAAAGGAGATAATTCATGAAACTAAGACTAATATAGAAAGCTACAGATGAGAATAACCCAAATGGAGGAAAGGATTAGTGATATTGAGGACAGTAATGCAGAAAAGAGTCAAGAAGAAAAAAAAAGAGAAATTAATGCAAAAAAAAAAAAAAGAAACACTCAGAGAACTATCTGACACCAGCAGGAAAGGCAACATTAGAATACTGGGTATCCCAGAAGGCGAAGAGAAAAAGAGAGGAGCAGAGAGTATATTCAAGGCAATAATGGCTGAAAACTTCCCAATTCTAGAACAAATAATGAATATACAGGTCAATGACGCAAACAGAATACCCAATTACATACATCCTAAAAAACTACACCAAGACACATAATTGTGTAACTATAAAAAATCCAACACAAAGAAAGAATTCTAAAGGTATCCAGGGAAAAAAGCAGATAACATATAAAGGTACTGATAGAAAGTCTGATAGAAATCAGACTAACCTCAGACTTCTCAGCAGAAACTCTAAAGGCTAGAAGAGAATGAATGATGTCTTCAAAATACTTCAGGACAAAATATGCCAGCCAAGAATACTATATCCTGCAAAATTCTCTTTCAAATTTGAGGGAGAAATTAAGGTTTTTCCCAACAAACAAAAGCTAAGATAGTTTGCAATCACAAGACCTCCTCTACAAGAAATGTTAAACGAGGCCCTACTAGCTAGACCAAAGAGGAAAAACTTCACAAAAATATAACAAAGAAACAAAGAGATCAACGTAACCAGAAAACAAAATCAATTTGGCAGTAGCAAGTTCTCAAATTTCAATAATTACTGTAAATGTAAATGGATTGAACTTACCAATCAAAAGGCACAGAGTTGCTAAATGGAATAAGAAACATAACCCCACTTTACATTGTCTACAAGAAATTCATCTTTGGTTGAGAGACAAGCAACGGCTTAAAGTGGATGGATGGAAAACAGTACTCCAAGCTAATGCTGAATCCAAAAGAGCAGGAACACCTATACTCATATGAGATAAGGTAGTCTTTCAACCAAAGAAAATTTAAAAAGATAAAGATGGACATTATATAATGATAAAGGGATCAATACAACAAAAAGACTTAATACTTATTAACATTTATGCACCCGAAAAAGGAGCGCCCAACTGTATCAAGCAAATATTAATAGATCTAAATAAGGATACAGATGGCAATGCAGTAATATAGGGGACTTTAATACACCTCTTTCAGTAAAAGGTGGACCATCCAGACAGAAAATCAACAAAGAAACAAGATCTTTAAACAACAAAATAGAAGAGTTTGACCTAACAGACATAGAGTACTTCACCCCAAAACTATAGACTACACATTCTTCTAAAGTGCTCATGGAATATTCTCAAGGATATGCTGGGACAGAAAAACAAATCTCAGTAAATTTTCAAAGACTGAAATCATATCTAGCATCTTTTTAGATCGCAGTGGCATCAAACTAGAAATCAACCAAAAGGAGAAAGAGAAGAAAACCGCAAAAGAGTGAAGAATAAACAACATATTGTTGAGCAATCAATGGGTAAAAGGAAATTAAGGAAGAAATTTAAAAAATACCTGGAATCAAATGAAAATGAAGAAAAGAAGAATCAGAATGTATGGGATGCAGCAAAAGCAGTAATAAGAGGGAAATTTAAAGTGATACAATTCTACTGCAGAAAACAGGAAGAATCACAAATAAAAACCTAAGCCATCACCTAAAGGAACTAGAAAAAGCAGAAAAACAGAAGCCTAAATTCAACAGAAGAAAAGAAATAATAAAGACTAAGTCAGAAATCAATGAAACACAGATCAGAAAATATTTTTTTAAAAAAAAATCAATGAATCTAAAAGTTGGTTTTTCAAAAGACTAAACAAAATAGACAGGCCAGACTCACAAAAAAGAGGAGAGAGAAAACATAAATAATTACAATCAAAAGTGAAAAAGGAATAGTCACAACAGATACAACAGAAATACAGAGGACTATAAGAGAATACTATGTACAACAATATAGCAACAAACAGAATAGCCTAGAAGAAATGGACACATTTCTGGAAATGTACAATATACCAAAACTAAACAGAGAAGACTAGAAACCATGAACAGATCAATCACAAGCAAGGAAATTGAAACAGTGATCAAAAACCTTCCCAAACACAAAAACCCTGGACCAGATGGTTTCACCAGTGAATTCTACAAAGCATTCAAGGAAGAATTAGTTCTAATCCTCCTTAAACTGTTCCAAAAAACAGAAGAGGGAAAATTTCTACTTTTTATGATGCCAATATTATGCTGATTCCAAAACTAGATAAGACTGCACCAAAAAAGATAACCATAGAATGATATCCTTGATGAATACTGATGCAAAAATTCTCAGCAAAATACTAGCAAATCAAATTCAGCAACATATGAAAAAAGAATCATATATCATGATCAAGTGGTATTTATTCCAAGAATGCAGGGATGGTTGAACATACGCAAATCAATAAATGTGATAAACTATATCAATAAAAAAGTACACAAACCACATGATCATCTCAATAGATGCAGAAAAAGCATTTGATAAGAATCAACAACATTTTATGTTAAAAACCCTCCAAAGACAGGTATAGAAGAAACGTACTTCAACATAAGTGAGGCTGTATATGACAAGCCCACAGTCAACATTGCATTCAACGGAGAAAAACTGAACTTTTCTCCTAAGATCAGGGACAAGACAAGGATGTCCACTCTCACTATTACTATTTGATATAATGCTGGTGATCCTGACCAATGCAATTAGAGAAGAAAAAGATAGAAAAGTTATCCAAATAGGGAAAGAAGAAGCGAAACCATCACTTTTTTGCAACTGACATGATAATATACATAGATAACCCCAAAGAATCAAGTAAAAAACTGCTACAAATAATAAACAGATATAGTAAAGTGGCAGGCTACAAAATTAATATTAAAAAATATGTTGCATTTCTGCATGCCAACAGTGAAAATACAGAAAAGAGAACTGAAGAAAACAATACCATTTACAATTGCACCAAAGAAAAAAAAAAAGAAATACCTTGGAATAAACCTAACCAAAGAGGTGAAGGACCTATACTTTGAGAACTATAAGACATTGCTAAAATAAACAGAAGATGACACAAAGAAATGGAAAGATATTCCACGCTCATGGATCAGAGGAATCAACATAATCAAAATGGCCATACTGCCCAAGGCAATATATAGATTCAATGCTATCCCCATCAAAATTCCAAAGACATTCTTCAAAGACATAGAACACAAAATAATGAAATTTATCTGGAACAAAAAACAACCCAGGATAGCAAAAACAATTCTTAAGAAAAAAACCAACAATGAAGGAGTCATGCTCCCTGACTTCAAACTCTAGTACAAAGTGATAATAACTAAAGCAGCATGGTACTGGTATAAAAACAGAAGGACAGATCAATGGAACAGAATTGGAAGTCCAGAAATAAATCCACATATATATGGAAACCTAATTTTTTGACAAAGGAGACAAACACTTACAATGGGGCAAGGACAGCCTCTTTAATAAATGGTTCTGGGAGAACTATTCAGTCACATGCAAAAGATTGAAACTACACCATTATCAACACCACACACAAAAATTAAATCAAAATTGACTAAAGGCCTAGACATAAGACCAGAAACCATAAAACACAATGAAGAGAATGGAGGCAAAACATTATTAGACATAGACCTAAGAGATATCTCTGGCAACTCAACTCCCATTGCAAGGCAAATCAAATCCAAAATAAACAAGTGGGATTATATAAAACTGAAAAGTTTCTACTCAGTGAAAGAAATACACATAAAAACAAAAAGGCATCCAACTGAATGGGAAAAGATATTTGCCTCTCACACCTCAGATAAGGGGTTAATATCTAAGATATACAAACAATTCAAAAAAATTGGACAACAAAACTACAAGCAATCCAATCAAAAAATGGGCTGCTGACCTTAACAGTCACCTCTTCAAGGAAGATATACAAATGGCCACCAAGTTCATGAAAAGATGCTCTATGTCTCGTCATGAGGGAAATGCAAATCAAAGCAGCAATGAGATATCACCTCATGCTGGTAAGAATGGCTATTATGTATAAAAAAAAACAAACAAACCAGAAATAATAAGTGCTTAAGAGGATGTGGAGAAAAGGGAACTCTAATTCACTGTTGGTGGGAATGTAAAGTGGTGCAACCATTCTGTAAAGCAGTATGGAGAGTCCTCAAAGAACTGAAGATGGAAATTCCATATGATCCAGTTATTCCTCTACTGGACATTTACCCCAATGACACAAGAAACACTTATCCGAAGAGATATATGCACCCCCATGTTCATTGCAGAACAATTCACAATAGCTAAGAGCTGGAAACTACATAAAAGCCATCAACAGAGTTGTGGATAAAGAAGATACGGTACATATACACTATGGAATACTATGCAGCCATCAAAAGGGGAGAGATGCTGCCATTTGCTACAACATGGATGAACTTGGAGAGAATTATTCCTAGTGCGAGAAGTCAGAAGGAGGACAGACATCAAATGATAGCACTCATATGATAGGTAAAGAAAAAACAAAAAATGTCATAAATTAAACAACACCAAAAACGGGGAGTGGGGGGAGCGAGATAGAGACAGAGAGAGAGCGGGAGAACACTCTTCCAAACAGTTATGGACTTTTAGAGATGAGAGACAAAAAGGTCAATCAGGGGGTTCCAGAATGACAGGGGAGGGGTGGGGGAAATGAGGTGAAGGGAATTAACTGCAAATGAAGAGAGAAAAAAAGGGGGGAGGATATTAGTAAATCTATTATGCTATTTGTAAATGTAAAAATACTACTATGTATACCTCAAAACAAGTCATTGTCAAAATGCAATATCCCTTCAATAATAATAAAAAAAGATTAAAAAAATAAAGAAAGAGGACGAATCAGAGAATTCTGAGCTACACTACTCATTCCATCCTAGCACTGGCAAGGTGGGGGAAGGTGGGGTGCAAACTTGAGTGTGTAGGGTCTGAAAGCCCATGCTGAAGTTGTTGAATTTGCTGAGCTTCTGTGACAAGTAGGTTTTTTACACATTTGTTCAATTGCTAATTTTTGAGTGTCTAATCTATTCTGCGCCAAGTACTATTTATGTACTAGGATTAAAGGAACAAAGCAAATAGACCATAAACAACATATCAGCCCCCCTGGAACTTACCTTCTCTAGTGTACATATATTTTTTTCATTTAATCATAGTTATAATAACATATCAATATGTATATACATGTATGTACACATACATATGTATAGGTGTTCTTGTCTTACATTTGAGATTAGGACTCAATGCAGTGATTTATTCAACATTACTTAGCCAAAGATGGTAACATTTGAATCTGAGTTCAGATGCCTGAATTCCAGCTATTTCCACTTTGTCATACTGTCTTCTGTACACATTTATGGAGATAGAGTTTTCTTATTCAAAGTGAGATTGACTTTAGGGGAATAACCAAAAACACTGGCACAGGACAGCTTAGGTGCCATTGTAACAGATTTCCAGGAATTAGACTTGGGTCCTTTTTGTATATTACTCAGTCTAACAAATTTCAACTGAAATTTGTTACTTGTTTTGGGAATTACCTGTATCTTATTATTTGTATTTGATGGAAAACAGTGGAGCAATTGATGAACAAGAGCTGGTTTTCGAGGATAATTTAAAGGTCAAGGCAGAATGGTGGTAACTGAAGCAATGCATAGAACTGTGCAGGGATCCCTTTCCTTGAAACGCAGCGGTGCAATGAAGACAATATGAAGACAGCATATGAAAATGTAATTACAAGGCCCTTTTCATCAATTCTAACTCAGAATTACTCAAAGGAAAAGAGAATTGAGAGAGGCATGAATGTCATCTTTGATGAAATTAGTGAAATTATTTACCCCAAATCCCAGTTTATGAGAAAGGGTAGCCATGGCAGAGAGTCAAACAGGAGTGTAAAGACTTGGAAGAACAGCATCAGGTGCCAATGGCAGACAAAGTGGATGGGATAAAATGTGACTATCCTAAAGATCAAAAACAATAGCCTCTTGCTGAAACATTCGGAGTGAAAATGTGGTCTGACTGTAGACTTACCTCTGGACTCCGATGATTTGAGACACAAAACAACAATTATCCCAACAAGTGATGTATGTAAAAAAAGTCAATTGATGAGAAAGAGTAGTTTGTATTGTGAGTAACTGCACAAATGCTGAGAAGCTATAAGTCTCTCTCTCTCTCTCTCTCTCTCTCTCTCTCTCTCTCTCTCTCTCTCTCTCTCTCTCTCTCTCTCTTCCCACCACACCATGCATGCAAGCATGCACACACATACACCTCTGAAATAAGAACTCCTTCTAGCTTGGTATGTGATCCTAGACCTTCCCCTCTTAAACTCCTGGCAAACAGCTGGTCCAAGAAAAATTCATCTCATTCAGCAAATACTAATATTATCAAATATACATTAAAATATTATATATCATAGTGGACATGATATCTTATTATGTATTATTATGCATTACATATGTATGTTGTGTATATCCATAAGTATGTCATATATATGTGTGTGTGCATATATATATATATGTATCTATATCTCACAATGGAAAAAAACTGATAACGAAAACAAATGACCAACAGAGAACACTTGAAGTACACAGGTCATGGAGCTCATCATCTCAAGCTCATTGACATCAAAATAATAGTTAAATCACATAATTTCCCGGTAAAGCAAAAGCTCAAAGCAGAGGTGCAATTGTTCAATGAAAATAAGCATATGATGGAAAGCAATGGACATATGCCAGCTCAGCTTGTGACAAAGAGACAGAGAAATGAAGCCACATTGGCAGGAATGTCAAGGAGGAGAAGAATAAGAAACACAAGCAGACAAGTGACTCGAGAGAAAGTAACAGATATGAATGACGAACACTAGAGAAAGATACCAAGGACAGAGGATACCTTTTAATATCACAATTAAAGAACAGCTTCCAAAAATAAAAGAAGCCTTGCATCTGCACATCGGGAGGAATTGCTGCCACCCAGGGAAAAAAAATTACACAAATCAACTTCAGAACATAGCCTAGTAAAATTCCTGAGCTTTGGATACAAAGAGAGATAAAAATACCATGTCACTTGTAAATAGAGTGACCAAGTGCCAGTTTACATCTTTCTAGGCACAATGACTTATGTACCTCTTTTCACTCTTAAACGTGTCATGACTCAGCAGTAAATTAACAAGGATTGCCTTGCTTACATGCGGAGAATAAAAGACTAAATGAGAGAGTTAAAACTTCAGACATCACCATGGCAACAATCAACAATAAAGATTGCTTTTAAAAAGCTTATATGAAGCTCTCAAAGAGAATGCAACTCCTAAAAGTTTTCAAACCCATTTAAAGTCATCATCAAACATTTTTTGATAGGCATCAATGAAGGAATATAATTCTTCTGAGTTCTTGAGTAAATTTCTGAGAAAAAACAAAATCTATAGCTATCCAAGAAAGGAAAGAAGGAAAGGCAATACCTGAGTCCCAATTTAAAACCATTATACCTTTCCATTCCCTATTTCAGTTAATGTTATAAGATCAAATTATCTAGTTATCATAAAATCCAGTTGTCTAATTAGAGTTATCCTAGTTACTTCATCTTCATTCCCACATCCAACCAGTCATAAATCCTGTCTAATGACAAAGCTTTCTGTCAAATCTTTCATCTATTTTCCACCTCTCAATGGCCAAGCCTTTGTTCAGGTGTGAGTCACTCTGGTCTGGATCCTGGCAATAGTCTCCGAATAGCAAGAGTAATTTGAAACCATGTGTCAGCTGGCACAGCAGAGGCACTGATATCAGTCCTAGACACAGATCCCGGACACGGGGGCCCATCATCAGCTGTCTTTAGGTCCTGACCTAATTGGTCTCCTTGCCTCCAATCCATAATCCACACTGAAATTATTGTGTCACTCCTAGACCCAAGTGTTTAAAATATTTTAGCATTTCTTTTGTTGCATTGCTGTATGGTTTTCAGGATATTAAATTCACACCCCAGTCTGCATGCACATTACACCACAACCACCACCAGCATCCAAGAGCCTTATACCACCTTTTACCACCGTAACGATACTTACTCCTTCCTTCCCTCCCCTCAACCCTGTGGGAACGTCACTCTCTGACCCTGTGAATTCTGTTAAACTAAATTTCTCCAATGGTTTCCATTATCCGCATGTAGTTCTACAGGATGAAATCTAAACTCTTTGGCATGGAGACACAGTCCTTTAGGACCTAGTTTCTGACCAATTCCTTTTTATTTTTTAACTGAAGAAATTTGATATCTTTAAAAATTAATATTTACTATCTCTTTTGTGTGCAATGCTTATTCATTTTTGAATATTGACATTGTATCTCAATCTATATTTGACACCATGCCCTCCACCAAAGTTCCACTATTCGTCTCACCACCTTTTCCCCTCTCCTTCCCTCCCTGTTCCCTCCCTCCAGGCAGCCATCATATGGAATATAATGAAATGAAACGAACAAACTGACCAATTCTAAAAGTTTTTAATTGCATTACCCTCTCATTCAGTGCTTACAGTCATTCTGAACTTCTTGTAGTTTGGTGAATACACCATAAAACCTTTCAGATGAAAGTGTGTGATCAAGTTCAGCATCATATCTGAACTAGGAATGGAATGGACATTCTCCTAAAAAGTCCTGATTCTGGTTCTGGAATTACATCTGAGCATCCTGAAAATGCACACGGGCTGAAGTTCCGGAGCCAAAGGGCAAAAGCGCCTACCCAACAGGCTGCCCGCCAGAGGTCTCTTCTTCAATTCCCTTCCGTTCTGGGTTTCCTAGAAAGGTTGATGAAACAACCCGCCATGTTACCTTACAGACATACAATTTAAATTTTTTTTTATTAGTTGGCTGACAAGCTAGTTCTGAAGGAGTGCATTTTGAAAGTGATAGTTTCTTTTTTCTATCATTTATGACAGATCCGCTACCTCTCCCACACGACAAAGCAGAGCTTTCTCCAGGGTCAGAATTTAGTCTGCTCACTCACTCATTCACCGAGAATTTGCTGGGCAGCTCAGAACTGAACTGTGTACCACATACGGCATTGAGGTAGATATGGCTCCTGTCTTTAGGAGCCTTTCATCTAAAGTACACAAAAAAATGAATACAAATTATGACAAGGACACAGAGGTTAGTTAAAAACAATAGGTGGGAAACCTACATAGCCAGTGGTCAGCAAAGGTGTCCCTCAGTAGATGGTACTGAAACAGAGGCCTAAAGGATGAGAAGGCACCAGCGATGCAAAGATCAGGGGTCTAGTCTAGAGAGTTAGTCTTCACAGAGAAAAGCAAAACTACAGTGGCTTTCTCAGCTTAGTGTTTAGAAATAGTATCTCATCCACTAGGGCAAGGAACATAATTTATATAGTTTGAAGGCCTGTTTACTCTTGTAGACAGAAATGAGGTAATCCAATTATGAGTATGCTGATGAATATTCTGGTTGGAAATTACATTTAGGATCACATTCCGGTATTATACTTTGTGAATTTCCCTTCCAAGTCTTTTCATGATGACCTTCCTATCATGAGTGCTCACTGCTGTTATTTAAAGGTCCAGTTCATCCCCTCCTCCCTGCCGTTGGAAACTTCTCTGACCATTATAACCCTCTGTGATCACCATCTTCTCTGAGCTCCTACAAGCCCTTCTATCTTTCTGTAAAACTCATATTCTAAAAATCATTTCCTTCTATGGGCATGTCTTGTTCTCTTCTTGTAATATCCTAAAATGTGATACAGCAAGGTAAACAGAAGAAATAATAAAATTGTCTTTTAAAACATAACAGGCATCAAGTTTTGTGTCCAGCCTTCAATTCTTCCTCCATTGTCTGATAGATCAATAACATTTGTTCAATAAGTAGTTTCTAATCCGAGTAGGCTTCTCACCTATAATAAGAAGTCAATACAGTCAAAATCCAACATAGGAGGTAGGATCTTTGAATTTTTATGAGTTTTAAGGAATTTGACTAGATAGATATATAAGAACATACAGAAAAATGGCCCAACATCATACATAGTCTCCTCCGAGTGAGTATCTCAGCACACTGTAAGGAAAAGCTGTGATAAGCTTTCCTCAACCAGAGTCTAAGGACCAACAGTTATGAGAAAATCTCCAAACTTAAGAACAAATCCCTAATATTTTTTTTCTCTTCCCCAAAAAAGTCCAAGTTTCAATCATTTTTACAGTACAAAAATTTTATTTTTTGTTAGGATAATTTAAAGTTTAAAACTGAAGTAGACATATTCATTTTACAAACAAGATATTCTTTCATAAGTAAGACCATTAAAAACAGTAAACAAAAAGCTGTCTTTACAAAAAGCTCTGTGCATAGCAACTTTATACTGTATATAACTGACAAAGCAAAACAATAAAATGAAACTATACAGTTTGAAAATGAGACCTTACTGTACAAAAGGTAGAGAAGATAATGGTTTTTAAACCATGCATATTGGAATGTGCAAAGAAAAATTGGGAGAAAATCATGATGCTATAACAAAAAATGAGATAAATAATGAAGTAAATTGTCCCTTTAAATGAAAAATCTTACACAGCTCCTCTTACAAAGATAGGATAGAATTTGTTGTTACCTATAGAAATACTCGTATTCCAAGTGGCACAAAAATAAAGTGGGACCAGAATGACTCAATAGCAATGACTAAAGAGGACAGAGTAACTTTGTTTTTAATTTATTAGTACACTAAAAATAATCCTTACACACATCTGTACAGTTAAGCAGGTCTGCTGCTGCCAAGGTTCTAGCTGAATGGTCAAGGAGGTGTGGTATTTAGTTACACACATTTTTTCGGTGTAAAGCTACCAACAAATTCTACATCATTTTGAAGACAGTACTGCACTCATCTTCATGCAAGAGCAAAATTCACAGATTCTAAAAGCAATGCTACTTAAAAAAAAAACATTTCCTTATGTTGGATTGGCTCAAATCCAGGTCTAACATGCTTAATTTTTGTTCTGCCTTCACTCTGGGTGGTAATGTCTATATTTCACATGCTTCTCCCCTCCCATCATATTTTTTCACTGAAAATTTCTCTTATGTGTTTCCCTATATTTTGGTGCTTGAAGTCCTGACAATGAGGGACTGTCGGCAGTTGTTATAAACACGCAAGGTTTCCAAAACCTTGGATTTTCATCTGAGTAGAAATAATATTTGGGTCATGTTGGATAATTCCTGAATAGATAAAGGTAAATATGACTGTTGGGAGTTGAATAGGCGTGGGCAAATGGAAGAGAGGCAGAATTCCTGAAGTCATCTCAAATTGGCTCAGATGCACTAAAGATGGTTTATTCCATGCGCGCTGTATCAATGTCTAAAGTTAGAACCCAAACCAAAGTCTCTGTATATATAGGCTGTACTGTGGTTCCAGTGAGTCAACAAAGAGAACCCTGGCCTGTAAAACAAACAAAAACCCCAAGCCCCACCATCCTTACTGGGAATCCAAAGAAGCCTGGTTATCTCCCCAGAATCACACAGATTTTGAAGATTCAGCCACTGTCAGCAACTCCTGAAAGGTCTCTCCTTCTAGAGAGCGTATCACAGGACTGGGTCACTGTGACACCTGAAAGCACGGACACCCTGAATCTCTGACTCTGCCAAGAATCTGGAGCCCCATTTCTTTGTCAGGAGGATGTAGGGCTTTTAGCATTCCTCCTCCGCGTCCCATCCCATCCTTGTCTGGAAACTGTGTCAAGGTGGATATGTTTTCTCTTTGCGAGAGAGCTGAATGCTATGAAAGGGGGAAATTGCAGAGAGATGAAAGGACATGGACTTTTGAAGACTGAGGCTTAGGAGTCCAAGAAACGGTCATCTTCCTCAAACCCTGTTTATGAAGCATTTTGGTGAACCAGGTAACCAAAGAGGAGTGTGTGCTTCTGCCAAGGAAGAATTCCAAAGGGGCTGCCTGGTTAGGAAAGTCTTGTGGCTTTTGGTTTTTCTTTAAGGTGGGATATTTCTTTACCCGGGATGCTCAAAGCCTGGGATGCACTGAAACACCGGAATTGTCTGCACTGCTCAAGGGAGACTGTGGAGAGCAAATACAAACTTTAAAAAATTCACTACGAAGAGTGAAGACCTAAAGGGACAAAGCGACTATGTAGAAAGCAGATGGAGCTGGGAGTGTTAATGGGCTAGCGTATCTGCATATGGACTTGAACTTCTGTTTCTGCTCGGGTTGCTCTGAAAGGATCTAGATAAGATACATGTTTTTACCCAAGGGTCAATAAAATGATGGAAAAAAGAGGGGGTGCAGGACGGAGGATGAGATCTAGTAAGTAACCGCAGTCATAATCACACACTTTTTAAACTTGTTACTACATGTTTGCATCATTTTCATTTTACATCAGGAAGAGAAACTCCTCTCTCTCCCAAGAGAAATCTTAATCTCTACTTCTACTTACAATAAGTTACATGTTTATTTATTTAAATAATTGTAAAACATTTTAAAATTTGTCCCTTTTTGTTTTTTTTTGTTTTTTTAAAGAGATTAAACTATAAGCAAACACACATACAACAACATTTCATCATTCAATTCAGGTTTCGTTTTAAGAAAGTCTTCCATGCTGGTACCCTGTTTTGTTCAATTTTTTTTTTCTGCATAAACTAAATTGGTATCTGAAAGGCTTCATAGAAAATAGAAACTTTCAACTTTTTTTTTTTCCTACAAAGAAAAACAAATAGTATCCAAAATATTAAGCATGAATCGTTTGCCAATTTTTTTTCTTAAATATTTTACAAACATAGGAAGGTGGTTCTTGTAATGTTCATAACAAAGAATTGCATTTCTGCTCTTAGCACTGACTACGTCAATGACATCATGTGTCCTTGTCCCCAAGAGGGTCAGTTTGTGGAGCCACCATCAGAGCTACATGAGAAACTTGAGACCAGGTTAGATGCAGGCCCCTTGCATACCCAAATCTGTCCATCACGTTCATTTGGGGCACAGCTCTCCCCAGAGAGCTCAGAGTGCTTTCGTCATTATTGGTCCATCAGAGTAAGTAGTTCTGTGCTCTAAGCAAGCAGCTCTTCCTCTACATCGGGGGCACGACAAGTCCAGTCATGGCTGTAAGGAAAGAGAAGTACAGGCATACAACTCAGAGATTCCGCAATAAAGCCTCAACCTGGAGAGAAGGGCAGGGGTGGGAGAGATGAGCCTGGTACGGTCCCGGGGGAGGGTGCCTGCAGCTGAGATGGGGACCTATTTTCTCCAGGTTTGGTCGAGCAGACAGCCTATGAGAAGTTTTGAAGCCTAACCCTGAAATGTAGACATCATTGCAGAAGTTTTGCTTGGGAGCCCAAGAGTTCACTTTTATTTTGTTTTATATGAATGGGTGGTTTACAGGCTGTCTTAGACACAAATACGTAAACTAAATCATACATATCCCATCATCAGACTAAAATAATTTCTAGATTAAACAGTGCCAAATCATGTAGTTAGAATAGGAAAAACACTCCAGGTGCTGAGTGTCTTGAGGTATTGAGTAGCATCATTTCGAACATCTCAGATTTTTTTTCCTCCCTGGGTGTCTGTGTGTTCTAGCTGAACTCTGACTGGTTTTCCCTCTGGCTAGCTCGTGTCCCTCTGGTGCTCTCTGAGGCCGTGTCACGCCTCCCAAGTGTGACCCGCAGGAACAGGAGCAGAAGATCGGATTTAGTTCTCAATCTAGGAGTCAACCCAATCTTCATTCTCCAGTGCAGTGTCCAACATCCCTTCCTTCTAATGAAGAGGACAGAGATAAGGTGTCAGGTGACAGCACATCCATGCTTTCCCTGGATAAGGGAAGCAGGGTCAACACAACATGGGAGAATCACAGAGCAAAGTGCGCCCCGCTGGCCTTGGCATTCAGGTGACAAACCCAAGGAATGTTCAATTTCTTGGAAACAAAGAGAGTCAAAACTTCAAACCATATCTAGAATTTGATTCTTTGATTTATATTGTCTGCATTTCATTTAACCCTAGAGGTATTTTGCTGAGTGGCATTTACTAGGCTAATAGGCAAATGACCAAATGTTTCCTGATCACCCCAATGTCTGTCTGTCTGTCTCTCTCCACCCCCTTCCTTTTTTTCTCCTCCTCTTCCCCTCTCTTTAGACTTTCTCTCCACACCAGCTACTCTTCTCGAGCAAAATTGTCAGCCGTCTATTTCCCTGCCCATACAGCCTTTATTGAATGTTTGTGAGAACCGGATTAAGGTCTTACACAGCGAGCAAAGTCTTAATTATTTTTGCCTGTATATATTGAATCGATGTAACTTTTCAATAAAGGCAGTTCAATTCTGGACACTCCCTGATGACTTGGAGATATAGCAACCCTGGTAATTATCCCAGAGTGTAGGAGGATTTTTTATTTTATTTTTTTTCCTGGAGGGAGCAGGAAAATGAATCAGGCAAATAGTATACGATATTATCCTGACAATCTATACTCATCGACTGTAAATGCCTGGTAAATGAGGCAAAGGGTGGGACCATGAACGCTGCACGTATATCCCTGGCAGTAGGATTCTGATTTTCAACTTGAACTTATCTATTACCCTTAAAACTCATCAGTCTCTTCCTTTTTCTAGGTCCTCAGATTGCTGCCTAAGGAGTTTATTAAAGGGCAGAGCTGCTGAAAGAACAGGCTCCGCCGATGCTGGGAGAACAACAGATTTCACCAGTTTTCCTTCTTCCTAGACCCACATCAGCCACAGGATGGGCTGGGTCCCTCCTGCATGAGGGCCCCCACTGTCTGCTTATGGAAACCTGAAGTGAAATGGAGAAAAGTAAGCATCTTCCCAGTTGTGGGGAGGATGTTTCATTGCATTTTGCCTGATTCTTACCGTTGGCATTTCAAGGAAAAGCGATAGTCCCCTTTGGCCCAGGAGGGAAGTAGGGATGGATGAAGGGTCAAAGGGGAATTCTACTACTCCTGTACCCCAGAAATAGTAGGCTGTCCGAACATGAATCCTGGAGTCAAAATGTCTGAATTCAAGTCATCAGGCTCTTGCTAGCCGGCCCGAGGCAAGCCACTTAACTAGAAATGTTTAACGGCGAGACCTTCCCCTTGAATCATCTGTGAGGCTTGAACATAGTATGGATCTTGCATATGGTGCCCAATGGCGGATGGCAAGTCTTAGTGCTGGCTGTGCCTGCCCTCTGCAGAGAGCAGGCCACCTGACCTCACAGGAAGTCAAGAGAAGAGCCTTCCCTCTGACCATGATAACTCCAGCACCGCAGCCCTCTTATTCCCTCTCCGGGGCCTGTCTCCGGAGAGATGGCGCGGCCCGCGCATCAGCCCCTGCCCTCCCAGGATTCCTTCATCGGTGACTGTGCGTAGTGCATTCGGTGCTGGCTTGCTTTTCTCCCTACTTGCGTCAACAGGACACCCCACCATGTTGGGGCCTAGACACTATCAAGCACATGCAGCAATGCACTGTCCAGCCATGGGTCTTCCGGCTCTTTCAGCTACTGCTGCCCCTTAGGAAAACCTCACTACACTGCTCAGACCCTTCCAGCCTATGAGCCAGGTCAGTCCTGATTAGAGAGCGCCACATGCCCCGGGCACGCAGCAAGAGAGCGGGCAGGGGCTGCAGGCCAGTGAAGTGTCCTGGCATCCCTGAGGGCCAAGAGCCTGGCAGGCCCCATGGGTGGGTCTCCCTGGATGGTACAGACCAGGGATACCTGAGATGCCAGCTCTGCTTCCCCAACTTAGGGCCTAAGTGAAAGAAGAGGTGGGGAGGGCGGGGGCCAGGGGAGGGCAACTCAATTTTCTTAAAGTGAAGTTCAAAGTATTTACACAGGCTGCCTAGGATGTAGAGAGGCCACATCCCCCTGTTTCCCCCCACAAATGTGAAAGCGAGCCTTCACTCCTCCTCAGCTTTTCTAGGATCTCTCAATCCGCACTGGAAAATAAGACCTAAATAAAATCCCACGCCGTTTAAAGGACATAATGAAAAGCAGAGAACTTGGAAAGTTCACTGAAGTGGTGATGGGGATGGGGAAGGTACAGCAAAAATTCACTGTTTTCCTGTCCCAGTCTGGAGACGGCAGAAGTGCTGAGTACATCCCTTAATGGTAGGGGAGAAGCCACTGGTCTTTGAGGAGAGACAGGGCAGGCAGAGACACTTAGCTGCAGACCGAGCCTGTTTCTCTAGGGATCAGACATATGGATTAAAAAATGTTTGTTCCTCAAACTTACAGATGTTTCCAACCACCCCTTGTTGGGTAGCACAGAGAGCCAGCACTTTGCCTCGCTGGAAGTCAGGAGATTTTCAGGGACTCTTCTGAATATGTCAGATCTCCTCTGACAATTTCTGTCAGTCACTTGACTTCAAGGAGCTGTCCTCATCTCTAGGAAGGCCGGGACAGGAACCTCAGGCACCACCCTCCCCACCCCTCCCCCTGCCCAGAGCTCCACACAGCCACAGCCGGTGAATGGACCCTCACAGGTGCCCCGAAGTTCAGCGACCCGTGACCTATGATCAAGTCACCTGGGAGACTCCGGCCCGGGGACAGCACGGCTCCACTGACCTCGGAGGCTTTGATTCACAAAGGGTTAACCACACCTCTGCCCTTTCTGGTTCTATCAACCCTGCTTGTTGTGAATGCTTTCATGCCAAGACTCAGAGAAGGAGACTGAAAATCATGTGGGCTTCAGTATCCACAGCGCTCAGCAGTTTCCAATTTGCTGCTTTACCATCAGCTGCCTCCCGTTCACCATGAGATGATTAGATTCTCATGGACTCATCACATTTGTGCTACGTCATGTCATGTTACATTTTAGGACACTACTCAAAAATGGGTTTGACGGGTGATATTAATTTTTGTTCTTAGAAACAGTATGTCTCCCTCATTCCTGATCAGGCACCTGCTATCAATTTGACTCGCATGTAACTAGAATTCTGACTGCTGGTTGCTCCTGACAGAGCCTGTCCACTTGTGCCAAGGAACTGAGTATACACTGCAGATGGCGAGCTGATTAGGTAAAGGATCCTCACCATGTGACATCGGATGTGGATACCAGGCACCTTCAGGGGAACAATGGCAGGGACTATGGAAAGCACAGGGCTGGGGGCCGAGACGCTCCTGGAGGGTATGCACGGCTTCTACAGTTAACCCTGTGACCTTGCAGGGTCAGCAGGCTTGTTTTCCCCAACATAGCTCTTGGATGGAGCACTAACCCAGTTGTACATGCCATCTGTGACCCTGATGAGCAGCACACCACAGCATCTCCTTGCAGGTAAATGGCTAGAGACGTAAGCAAGCTTTGTGCTCTCTGCTCTTCCTTTGCCAGCTCCATGGAGCACAGACCATGCTTACTCCCAAAGTGCCATCCGTGCTTACCTCTGAATCCATTTCCATTGCCGCTGGAGCAGGCAGGTGAAGGGGAGCCTTGGGGCCTGATGACAGGGGCAAAGGCACTCTTCTGTTTGACAGCAGGAAAAACCGAAGAGGAAAATGGGAGAATGGAAGACGTGCTGGAAGAGCCAACAGTGGGGCTGGATGACATGACTGGAAAGCAAATGTACAATCCTTTTAGAAAGGGACACTTCTGGGAATGATGCTTTTTCTTCAGCACCTAGCTCTGCACCCCTTTAGTGAGAAATTACTCAACTGTACCAGGCATTGTTCCAGATTCCAGAGATTAAAACATGTTAAAGAATGCACATAGACGGAGGTGCAAATTTATTATACTGAAAATCATAGAGCAAACAAAAAATGCAAGCTGTGCTTAAGTATATGTATACATACGCATATGTATATATGTGTATACCCATATGTGTGTGTGTGTGTGTGTGTGTGTGTGTGTGTGTGTGTGTGTGTGTAGTTGAATGTGGCACCATCCCTGCCCTGTCTGGTGGGAGAAATCAATAAAAACAGTCAACAGGGGAATAGCCCTACCGCAGGAATGCACAAAGGCAGAGGATCGCAGTGGGTAGAGTGTGTGCTCTCCTGCCAAGGAGAGTCGGGAAGTCATCTACAGGCTGTGATACTGTGTTTTGGGTTTGAATTCCTGAGCAGAAGTTTGGCAGAAGACTAAGATCGACATCTGAAAACGCATCAAGTCAGCATAAGAACAGAAACTTCTGTTACACCTGATAGAGAAGTCCTGTCCAGGAGCTCTGCACTTTTTGGGCAGTTCTCAGGGCTCCAGAGATGTGATCTATAGGGTTAACATCCTCTCTGAGACCATCTCTGTGGTTCTTTCCTTATTAAGTGTAATGTGTATTAACACTGAAAGATGGCCTTCCCCTCTGCTTTCAGTGCTCCTGGGAAATAAAGCTGCAAGTCAGCCTCCTGTGACGTAATGTGTAGGAAAAGCACCAATATTAACAGTATTAAAATTATTTACAGGAGGCCAAAAGCATAGTGGTGCAGTTTCCAAGAAAAATAAAGTCAATTTACACAGTGAAGTGCCCCACCTTTCAATGTCAGATACACCACCAAGTTACATCACACAAGAAGATGATTTTATCTTCTCTGTCCAGCTTGCTCAAGAAAGGGGTAAACCAGAGTTCACCACAGTGAAACTGTGAGATATAGCACCTTATGGTGTAAGGTCAAGTTTTAGGGACTGATTTTAGCATAATCTCCAGAATTCTGAACTAAGTCACGTCTTGGTTAAAGAATGGCTGGAGTCTAATGGCCAAGCTCACAATAAAGGTCAAAGTGCTAACCCTGCTTCATCTCTCTAGTGGTCCAGTTACGCCACAAATTACAGTTTGAAAGAGAGGACATGAGTGTGACTTGTAATTCAAATGCCAAGTACAAGGTGAATTGAAGGTCAAAGATTCTGATATCCTGTGTAGGGCTCTATTCCCTTTTATTCGCCTCCCCCTGTAAAAACAGATGTAGGGCTGTGTTCACACAATTTCACATATAAAGGAATCACACAGCATATCTCCAATACAATGTCTTTTATAGCGGAACTATAAACCAAAGGCTTCAAAGAAAGAACTTTACCTAAAAACTACTTATCCTTGGTGCTAATTTTCTAGGCAGATAAAGCATCTGAACACATCTCTGTTTTTCCTCAGGCAATATGAATAAAAACAGAAAATGGAAAAGAAGAATAAAGTACTGAGAGAATCAAAGGTAATACTCAAAGATGCAAATGAAGAAATTGGGTCAATTCACTATAAGATAGGATACGGGGTTAAGCATTTGGAATGAATCTTATTTACAGTTCCAAGCAAAGTCTCTTCTTCTAGGCTTGGTTTTAGCATCAATAAAATGGGAGTTTGAAGGGTTAATCTCTCTCCTTTCTGTAAGGCAATGAATTAGAAGACAAAGTAAAACTGAAACTCAAGAGCTCCTGAATCTGACCACAGTCCAGTCTCTGCCATGTTGTACCATCCACACAAGCAGCAAATGGCATCTTGATTTCTCTGTCTACAAACCACAGAACCTTCCCTCATACTCCACAATAGAAGTGGAGTTTTATAATGCGAATTAGACAGATACACATACACTTCTTTCCATTTCATTTATATTCAGTGTATAACTGACTTTTATAAAAAACTTCTTTTCTAATAACATCTCAATCTAAAGTGGGTTCATTAAATCAAATATGGCTGCCTCTCTGGAAGAGATGTGACCTCTAACTTTACTAAGTAACATAAAAGAATTATTGCAAACAAGCACGGAACTTTCACATGTCAACTTACAATATTTTTACAAAAACTGCAAAATGCCAAATTACATCCAAATTAATTAAAAATGTAATACAATTATAATTAAAGTTAAAGAAATTTCAATTTGTGTATGTTGACAAAGCATAAGTTCTCTGTTTATTTAAAACAACACTAAGAGTCAGAATATTTTGTTGAAATTTTTAATTAAAAATTCAATTATCTAATTAAATTAATTTGTCCTCACTTATATTAAAACTTCTAAAAAAAACTTTATCAATGAAATCAATGTCCTACTAACATAGAAACAGACAAATCTTTGGAGCAAAATAGAGTTCAGAAACAGATTTAGATATGTATGAGAACTAATAATAAAGGTGACATTTCAAATTAGTGAGGAAAAAAATGCATGTTAACAATACACGAGCTATTTAAAGACTAAATTTCAAGTGCTTCCTTATGTTAAACATCAAAATAAATCTAATTGGGTTAAAGAGCTAATTGTAAAAACAAAATTATAAAGGTGCTAGTAGAAATATTAAGAAGGTTATATAACATACATAACTCACTCAACCACAAAACCTAAACAGAATGTCACAGGATAGATTTATCACAAATTAAAAAACTCCTGTAACACACACAACAAGGCAAATGACAAATCAGGAAAGTCTTTTCAGTAATGATTTAAGTAAGTTGATGTTTTCAATGGTAAGTTGCTATAAACTGGTTAAAAACCATGAATCCTAATAGAAAAATGAGCAAAGGGCATGAGAAGGAAAGTGACAAAAGAGGTGAAAATAACCAAAAAAAGCTTTGTAGACCTATTAATGTTCAAACTGATTAATAATAAAATATAAATTGAAAAAGTAATGAGAGGTGGTTATTTTCCACTTACCAAATGGATAAAGATTAAGGAAAATTGAACAGGGTAGAGAATTAGATACTCTTTGTCCAAGGGGATTATTAACCTCTCTGGAGGAACTTTGGCAAAACATATCAAAGTATTTTAAAATGTGCATATTATTTGACCTAGTAATTTAATTTCTATAAATTAATCCCAAGGAGATAATCATGAATGTGCAAAAGAAAAAGATCTAAGGGCATTTTTATAATCATGAAAAAATCGTGAAATAACTAAAGCAACCAGCAGCAAGGTAAACTATATCACATACAACGGAAAACCAGCAAACATTTAAACACATGTTAGAGAAGAGAATTGAATGACATGGAGAGATTACGCTTCCTCAGATAAATAGAGTTGATTACATAATAACATGTACACTGAATGCATTTTTATTTTTTAAAAGCATACAGAGCAAAAGTCTAGATGGATTTGTATATACCCATGCTTATCTGATGGGATTATGAGTATTCTTAAATTTATTCCTTTTACTTGTCCATATTTTCAAAGAAGAATATATATTACCTTTGATGTAGGAAAATTCAGTAAAAGCTATTCAAGCTAAAAATGGACAATCTATTTCCTTGATAAACCATTCTCAGCAAAAGGAATAATAGCTTTCCTAAATGATGTTAATGTTCCTCTTTGATCTTAGGCTTTACCACCTGTAAACAAATCGGCTTACCCCCACCCCCCCAAAAAAGCAGAAACGAATCAATTCTCAAATTGCTGGATGAAACTTGTTGATTGTAATGAACTTTCCAAAGCAAACATCACACTTGCTATCTGCTCTCCATTCTTAAGACACAGCCTTGCATCACTGGTGGATTTGAATGGCCCTCGGTTCCTATCAGTGAATATGGTCCTTTTGTCACTAATTCTTTTCTTGCTTTCATTGATCTTACAGCAGAATCCCATTAGCTAGACATTACAGCGGACACTGCAATTTTCAAAGCGTATCTATCTATGACTGGAAAAGTATACTTGAAAAGTTAACAATGGTCATCTCTGCCTATAATACAGTGCATTTTTTTTCATATATATATAGACACATTCTACTTCATATATACACATACATATATGCTTCTCAAATTATCTCTAATAAGAATGTTACCAATATGACATTTTTCTTTTCTGAATAAAAAGACAATAATAGAAATACATCAAAATGTTAAAGAGGTTGCTTATAGGGTGAGAGCATGCTTCCTTTGAAAAACAGTTTTCTCAGAAATTTTCTCTAATCATCATGTATTACTCTATAATAGAAAATGCCTGCTATGTTTGAAAACACAAATAATGTGTCTGGGGCACCATCTAAGGCTGTGTCAGTGAAGTAGTAAAGTCGGCTGGATTTCTGCAAGGATTCCATCCCAAACCTCGGATGTGCTCGGTGGCAATTCCTCTTAGATGAAGTGCTCCCGTGGGTGCGGCACGCCTGCTGGGCAGACAACTTTGGGGACACCCAACTGCACCATTTTAGGAGAGTTAATCACACATACTCCCAACTGAGAATTTCTCTGGACATCTCTCTCTCTATGGATAGAGGCCAAAGTACAAGCCAGCATGTCTGGCCCAGAAATCCCTGTGAACATGGGGAGTTAAGGAAAAACCACTTTTCTTCTTATAAGGATGGATTGGCTTGCACAGTCCCAGCTGGAACTCGCCGGGCACATATCCTCCTTTGCATCGAGCCATTGCATTTGCTGGCGCTCAGGGGTCTGTCAGCATTTCATTATAACCCCTTATTGTCGGGGGGTTAGAATTCAGCCATAAAAACTTGCACTGAGCTGGAACTTGGCACACACTGCTACCGCCAGGAAGTGAAGTTAGTATGTGAAATTGAAAAAACATCTGTTTGGCCATTTTTGAAGTGGTGTGAGAGCACAAGCGGTAAAGATGCAGATTTTTGATATTCTGCGTAGGTTGTAATGCAAGTCAACTTGACCCAGAGGCTTGGCTTCACTTCATTTTAGCATTTCTGGCAAACGACTGCTCCATGGCATGGCCTGGCCACACCAGAATAGTTTAAAAAATAAAATGAAAATTCATAGAATGCTGTTTTCAGACACAAACAACTGCATCAATGAAATGGTTTCCCCTGGGTTGTTTTAATTTTGAGTTTTTATCTCCAAGGGAAGTGAAGATTCAACTGGTTAGAAATACAGATCAGATGCTATTGTAATGAGCACTGTGGGGTATATTCAGTGTTTTTGTCATAGGAAATTTAATCGTGATGAATGCACTGTTTGGAATCCCATTCCCAGTCTGAAACTCCTTCAGACCCTCGCTCAAAAAATTGAAGGAGCAAAGGATCTCAGCTGTGTCTCCCACTCTTGAGGGACAAGGAACTTTCCTCTTGTTCTAGTCTGAATATGTTGTCCTGTTTTACCGGGTGACTTCAGTATCTGTGTTATTATTTTCCTTGTCATTGTTATAACTGAGATATCAAGAAAGGATTCCTAGACTGGGAAGAGTCCCCTTTAGCAAATGAATCATCTAGTAAGTAACATCAGGCAATGAACATTCAACGAAGCATTTTCATTCACCTAAATCTAAATTCTTTCTCTCTCTCTTTCTCTCTCTCTCTCTCTTCCCATCTCCATCTTATTCTCTCTTTTCCCCCATCAGCACACCACAATTTCATACGGTTCAACCAAATATACATATTTTATTCATAAATATGTAATCAAATATATAAAACTGTCATTTTGGAAATAAAAAAGATATAATTTCATGATCCAGCCTAATATATTAATTTTATATTATTTAATATTTAATAATTTTAAAATACATGGGTCTGTTTGATGACTTACTATTTATTTACTGTGACTCCTAAATCACTTGATAACTCTTATTATCTGAGAAAGGAAAACTAATAATTATTATTATATCCATATCACAACGTTATTAGGCACTGACTAGACTCATGTGAATATGTGTTTTCAACTGTAAAGTGGAATACAACTGTGAATTACTGTCATCACAATTATTATGTGACCTTATTTCCACAATGGCTATCTTGTCCTTGCGTCACTTGTAGAGGCCATTCGAGATGTGGCCCTTCTGTTGACTGGGTGCCCTCTCTATACTGATGCATAGGAGAAGCCTCTCACCTTTGTTTCCTAGACTACTAATATTTTTTTAATGGGTGGAAATAAAATATTACAACATACAGTGTTTTTCTCTTTGTTTTATCATCTCCTCAGCTCAGAACCAAACGAATGGCTCCCTTGAGCAGACTGAATGACATCCATATTGGTCTAGGGTTCATCAAATTTTTCTAATCACATAGTTTTTAAATCTCAGTTTCTATCTGGTACTTTCTTGTACTCATCTGACTATTCCTACTCCCCCAAACATTTTTGAAGATGAAGTAAAAACAAGTAAAGAAGCAAAGCAAACAAGTAAGCCACAGAATTTTCCTAGATCATTCAGCTCTAACTGACCTGGGTCATCTGACAAGACATGACACAGAACTCGTGTCTCTGCAGCAGCAATGTTCTAATGGGGCCAGAAGAGCATACCCTCTACTACCTCTGCTATGTGGTGCTGCAACTTTATCACACCTTGTAGAGCTGAGTGTATGAGTTGAACAGATTACCCAGAACCAAGTCAGATTTGTGTGCCCACTGAGACCACAAGTCCAAAGACTGAATGACACACCTCCAAACCCTCAGAGTGTCACTTCTTGAGCTGCAGTAGAAGTGACCATATACCTTCCTAGACTTGCCATGTTCCTGACCCCCGGGGAGCCATTGCTGGGTGAAAAGAGGCCCCGCTAAAGAACACACCACTCAATCACTCAGACTCTCCCACGGCGACCTCCCTCCTGGCCTGAAATATTCCATAAGCGGGCTTTAAAAACACATTCTCTCAGGCTCCCAGGATGATTGTGCAAGCTCCTGGTTCAGCCACCCAAGTAACCCAAAAGTGTTCCCATAACTTTCTAGAGTCTCTGGCTTTCTGGTCGCCCACAGACTTAGATTAAGAAGTTCTGTCTCCATATATCACACTCTTATAAGCATCTCTCTAGAGTAACATGAGGGAGAGGAGTCATGTAACAAAGTAGGAAAAGGGCATGGTGTCATGCACACAGTAATCTGAAGTAGTAAATTCTGTGTCTAAACTACTGCCTTGCTCTGTTCTGGGTGTGTGTCTTTGGGGAAGTCAGTTAACTGTTTTGCACCCAAATGTCCTCACCAATAATATGTAGATAACAATACTGACCTCAGAAAGTTCTTAGGAAGATGAAATAAAATACTACATCTATACGTTCCTAATGAAGGGTACACATACTGTAAACTGAAATAGAACCGTAAGTCCTTGCCCATCTACACAGGGCACATACACTCTGTTCTACAAAAAGAGAATAGTTGCACTCTTTCTTTTTCCCAGAGGATTTGAGTAACCAACTGAGGCTAGGCCCAGCGAAGGAGAAAGAATGAAAGGCAGGAAAAATGTTTCATCAGAAAATTGGGCTACTTCACCATGAGTGTGTTAGATGCTGGAACACAAGTCTCCCTCAAAGGCTGAGACACAGAGACAGACAGGGATAGCCTGGTAGAGGGAGAGGGCACTTACTTCCGTAAGGGGAGCCAGTAGGGGAGCCATTCAGAAATCCTGGTGACCCTGGAACGCCCAGGTTGGCCATGGGGACATTGCTGTAGCCATTCATACTGTTACTGGAGGTGCTGTAATTAGACTGCTGAGGGGTAGAGCTGGAGGAGTAGCCCCGCGGAGAGATGCTGCTCGTGTTGCGGATGTATCCTGGACAATGAAGAAAAAATTCACGTACATGAACCAGCACGTACACACCCAGCGTCCCCACCGGCAATATATGGCTGCACAGGTCCCTATGGGCCTCCAACTATGCAATACCACCTAACTGGACCAGTGTAGTGGTGGAAAGTGCAGTTCATCTTCAGCCATTTCTATTTCCCTCTCCCTTCCCCATAGGACACAAGGCCATGTCCCTGACAGGCCTCCTTCTTCTACTTCCAGATTTTCAGTCAACACTTACAACACACATCGATGAATGACTAATGGAAGTTTGCAATGATATCTCCCAAATCCTATTTCATCGAGCACTAAAGTTCTATGAGATATTAATATCACCGAAAAAGGCATTCTGTGATCAGATAAACTTTGGCGGATACTGTATACTACAGTCATTTCTTGAAGATTTGCATGTAAGGGGCCAAGAGAATAAATAAGCTGGTTTAACTTTACTCACCAAGTGTTTCTCATACTTAACCCACATAGCATCCTTTCTAAGAACACTGGGAGAAAGGCATCTTAATGACATCCCAAAAGCCACTAGAGTAAAACTTTGGAAATATTAGTTCAAAGTTGTTCCAGGCCTTGGGTGGGGTAGGGCTCATTTTCATCAAGAAAGTGTGATAAGCTTCTCTGAATGTTCTGCTCCTTGATGAGGACTTGAACATAGCACAAAATGAATGCAGAAGATCAGTTTAGAAGTGTAAGGAGGGAAGCGATGACGAAGCCTCCCCATACTTCTGAAACCCCAGTACAGAGAAATCACGGCATCTATTGTGAAATCAAGTTTGTAGAACGGTGTCTAAAGCTATTTAGGAAGTGACCCAAATTTGGGAGGAAAAAGTAATAACATGTCCCACCTATCCTTGTGTAAGAATTCATCCTGGGCGTGAAAATGAGGAATTCCCATCCACAAAAAGAATGAAACTAGAAATAAAACTATCTCAAAGTTGGGAACATCATTAGAAATATTTATTCATTTTAAAAAATGATTTATGGTCAATTTAGCATGTTACTACAGTCAACCTCAGTGACAAAAATCTTTGTATAATACACTTTACATATAAAAACAAAATTATGTGTGTTGCTATATATCTGTACATAAGATAATTCACAAATAGAATTTATTAAATAAAACCAAGCCATTCCTCCTTGATTATCAGGGAGATGGAGTTGGTATAATAAACAAAAATGATGACAATGAATCATTTTCTTTCAATTATTTATCTGATTATCACAATAGCAGAAGTGTAAATTTTCATTCAAATAATACCTGGGACTCTAGTATTAATAAACCTAAATCCTTCTGAGTTCATAATAGTGAATACTTTCTCAAAATTATCTTCATAAAATGTTCAAAATCTAACAATATATTGTTGCATTATTCATCTGGTGATACACTCTTCTAATGAACTACAATTCAAGCTTTAATACCTTCATTCCAGCAGAACTAGGCTGACCATGTTATCTTGAAACAAAAAATTGGGACACTGGGATGGTAAAAACAGGAGATGGCTATGTGCTGGTGGCTAACGGAAGAGGAGGAGGTGGAGCAATTCGAGCAGGAACAGAGCAGCCAGGCCAGCAACAATCAAATGCTATGACATGCAGATTTGTGATCACATGGTAATGATGTATGGTCTGGTTGGACTGAATACAAAATGGCCAGGGCTTTTGGCCAAGAATTTTGACTAGGAATTTGAACACCTGAGGCAAAATTCAAATTTGGTGCCCCTATAAGCCCTGCTCTCAATGTCCTGCCTAAAAACATGCCACTTTAACCATCCTAGTGCCAGAAATGCCCAATAACTGGCCCAATGGGAGAAATGCCCAATAATCCTCACAGAGCCAGAGATAAACTGCACAATGCCAGAGATAACCCCCACAGTGCCAGAGATGATAACCTCCATAGTATTTACCTGCAGATTGACCACCCTGCAGTGTTCTGTTCCCTTTGAAGAAACAAGCACGCACCAGGTGGAGGGAAATTCTCTTCCTGTGTGAGTCCTGTTTCCTCACAGGGTGTGGGAACAGCAGTAGCAGCCAGTCTGTCTCAGTCAACACTGGCAAGGGTTGTCTTTAATGCAGGACAAAAGGGGTGGCTGCTTTGGGCTACCCTCAACAGACTGGGCCTAGGGCAAATCAACTGCCTCTTTTGCCCTGCTTTAAAAATAGGCTTGATTTATTAAAAACAGAATTGACATTGATATTTATTGACAGAACAGTCGGGAAATATGAAAAAAAATGGTACTGTCCTGTTTAAAATGGTATGTATGGTCAACCGAAGCAGACCAACTTTCCAAATGTGTAAGATGCTTGAGTTTGAATTCTGAGATAGGAAGTACCTTGATTATTTCCCTGTGTTGACTCTGAGATGCTGACCCCAAGCTGGCTGCTGTAAGAATTGATTCCCATCATGCCACTATGAGCTGGAGAGCTGGAAAGAGCTGGGATCTGACTGGGATTCCTTGGGACACTGTACAGGGCTTCAGCAATGTCTGCGGCTCGCTTCAAAATGATGTCCTACAAAATGATAGGTTGAAGTGATCATTTTAATCCAGCACAGAGAGTCAAGTTCAGCAGACTGCGAGACGTGAGCATCTAACCTGGTTGTTGTGTGGTGTGCCGTAGAGGGCCTCCACTAGGTCTGCAGCTCTTTTCAACAGCATTTCCTAGAAAAAGAAAAGAAAGGGTAGGGTATATGTAAAGGTAAAAACCCAAAAGCTGATGTAAATCTCAACAAATCGGCATCATAAATGACTGTGCTACCAAAACAAAGAAACAACCAAACTGAGGGTGGAGTTGATTAAAATTAATAATGTCATGGACTTTTATTGAAAAATACTTTCAGACATTCCATTAAAAAATCTGGTACTCTAATTAACCAAATATTCTTAAAATGATTGATTGACCTGAATTTAGCTGCTTGCCAAGGAGTTGTCCAGAGTACTGAAATTACCTTGGCAATGCCTTCTGCAAAATTTAATTCTAATAAAGATGAATTCTTTCAATAATATTTCCCCCTGTTCGCTTTAACCACAGAGAATTAGTAACCAGTAATCCCTTTCCTCTCATTTTGCCTTTTCCACCTCCTGTTTTTTACAGCCTTTTAAATTGCTATTAACCTACTTTCCAGATATCATCTAATTTAATGTTGGGGCTAGGGATTTTTCCAAGAGGAAAATAAAGGTACGATGTAGAAGCAACTGTGGTATTTGAATTTTATTCACCATACAGAAAAGATAAAGCATTTTACGCTTTGCATGCTTAAAATGTTAAAATTTTAACTTTAATCATTTATCATTAATTGAATGCTTAATAAATCAACACATTCTTAGATAAAACTAATAGATTTATGATATAAATTTGATAAGCAGGCTCATTTAAAAAAGATGCATTTCATAAAGATTTTATCTGGAGGTTTTTCATTAAGTACCTGTGTACATACAAAGTCCTCAGTGAATACTTGCTTATGAATTAATGTATCCCTTCAATTATGAGTAAATAAAATTATCTTTAAATTTTAAACAAAGCTGTAGGCACTTACACTTTTAAGAAATTTGCTATTATTTATTTTCAAAAAGTTGGCAGTGTTTTCATAAGCTGAATACTCCTGTAGTTCATCTGTTTGATTGTAAAGCTTAGTCAAATTTCAAGACAACTTCATTTTAAAGGGTCTTAAATTGCTGGATTTATCTCAGTGTGCTAAAATTCTACACAGCATTTTTCATACCCATTTCTAAAATGTTTTACCTTAGCTAATCTCTCAGGATCTCCAGGATGCCTTGGGATGACTTTCTGCAGTCTCTGGAAGCCATAATCTATGGTGGGTTCATTTAATGCTGAAAAATAAAAGTCTTCTGACTGAGAATGTATCCTGGTAATAAAGCAAATCTTCTAATTAAGTCTTCCAGAAGTAACACAAATTTCCTTTATATTCTTTTCCCTTCTTTCCCTTTTCTCTTTCCTTTTCCTATGCAATAATATACTTCCAGAATTTTCAATTATATTTCATTATATGTATATGCATTTAATTTCAACAGTTATGAAATGAGTCAGTGAATAAATGAATGAATGAGTAAATGACATTTAAACATTTCTACTAATTTTTAAATCTGATTCCTTTCTCCTCTTCCTTTATCTTTTAAGTGTGCATTGTTTAAATCCTAGAGTTTTAAAATCAATACACAATCAAAGTAAAGAAAAAGATACAAAGAATAAAATAATAAGCATTCGTACATCCATAGACAGCAACAAACACAGCAAGTGTTTTCTCTTCACATCTTCCTTTTGGCATAGATGTTTTTATGAACATTTGTTGCTACTAGTCTATCAAAGCAACACCCTTTGTTTAACGAAATTGTAAAAAAAGAATCTTTAAATATAGACGTAAAAATAAAATCATCCATAATCTCATCATTTTAGAGATGATCTAGGTTAACAGTCCTTCCACATTTAAACACACACACACAGGTAAAATTATTCAGACACAAATTATTCACACTATTTCACAGCCTACTTTTTATCCATTTAACAATATATCAAACTTTCCCCTAGGTCATTAAATATTCTTTTATAACATTATTTAAAATCCCTGCATATTTTTCCATGACATGGTCTATAATTTATTTAAATGACTTTCTAATGTTGAGCATTTAATGTGATCCTAATTTCTCACTATTATAAAAATCAGAGCAATAATTATCTTTGTGCGTAGCTTTAATTATTTCAATTGAAAAATTTTAAGAACTAGAATTACTGGACCAAAAATTATGATTTATAGTTAAGGCCTTTTGCACATATAGTCATATTGCTCCTCAGAAGAACGTATGAATTTACAGTCCCCTAGCAATGCATGTGGTCATTTTAAATTACATTTCTTTATTCATCAGTAAGGTTGAATATTTTTTTTCTAACACTTGATGATCATTGTAATTCCTTCTTCTCTGAACTGAACATTAATACTCCTTTCACTCTTTTCTACTGGGAATTAGTCTTACTCTTTTTTTTAACTTGTAAGAATACTTTACATACTAAGAATTTTAACATTACCGTGTTACAATATCATTTCCCAGTTTATCCTTAGATATCATATGTAGAAAGACTATCCCACTCTAAGATCTGTAAGTATACATACACACAGCTTCGAAAATTTACCATATACATACATATGTGCAAGTGTGCTTATGTGGTCATGTGTTTACTTATACACAAATACATAAATTTTTAAGTTAAATTACTTAACTTACCTATATTTTATTTTGTTGCATAATGTATTTACCCTTGCTCCAACTTCAAAACAAAATTTAGTAAATGAATATAGACATTCTATTCTGTTCCCCTGATTTATGTTGCTATGCTGAGGTGAGAATCACACCTTGTGTAGTTATAATACACAACCTCTTTGAATGGGATTTCCTCAACTATTCTTAGCCATGTATTCTTCCAGCTGACCCTTAAGGAAATTTCCAAAAAATATTTCAACTGCAGTAAACCTCTTAGAGAAAACTGATGACTGATCCATACCGGTCTCTTTGTCTCCTTTGGGTTCTCCCAGGAAAATGCATAGTGCTCAAAGTATAAGAAATAGTTTTCAACTTTCCTTTCTCTCTCTCTCTCTCTCTTTTTTTTTTTTTTTTGCTATGTATATCACTTTTTGTTTTTATTGTGAATATAATTATCCCATCATTTTCTAAGTATTTTACTACCTTCTGGAAACAGTTTTGGTTTCTGGCATATCCGCCTAGCATAGTGAGAGTAGTACGCCATGTAATCATTAAGAGAATCAGCTTGAGTCAAGTAGATCTTTGGATGGAAATCCATCTCCCCCATCATTTTCTGTAGGCTTCTGTTTAAAAACCATCTGATGGTTAGCTGCCAACATCAATGAAACAATTTATAAAATGCCTTCAACACACTCCCTAGCACATATAAGATCTTAACCAAAGGTAGTTATCTTGGAACCAATTTCCTGACAGATGCCATTTTTTTCTATTAATTTTTAGACTTATACATTCATAACATCTATATATAATGATTATTTTCTCCTCTCGATTGGTATATTAATTCTATTAAATTCCTTAATTCATACAATTTTTAAATTAGCTAAAACTTCCCACAGAGCATCTAAAAATGAGAATGATAAGGGATATGCTTGCTTATTTTCCCTTAAATGGAAATGACACATTTTACCACCAAATGTGGTATAGACTATTAGAAATAGATATTAGTTATCTTGTTTCAATAAAGTCTTTTATCAGGTCTTGCAGGGATTTTAGAAAATTATAATCATATACATTTTCTTCTTTGACCAATTAATATTACATTTTATAATACATTTCTCCGAGAGTTCATAATTAAACATTTATTGATGGATGTGGTATATAATTTACTTAATACATTTTTTAATTCATTTTGTTCATATTTTCTTTTTTTAATGGCAGGGTACAGGCAAGAATGAAGGAGAGCAGGCAGGCAGGAAGGAAGGGTAAGGATAAAAATTTACTTATTTTATTTAGCTGCTCATTTCTGCTGCTCACCCTGGGGTTGGGTCTTGAACCTGGGACTTTGGAGTGTGTGTGGACTATGTCTGGTGGCCTTATCTAGTAGGCCACCTGGGCACACCTTGTTAATATTTTCTTAATATTACTGTTGTAAGGACCAAATCACTTAAGTTACTGAGCATAATGCCTGGCACTCAGCAACTATCAATTATTATTGCTGCTGCTGGGAATTTATGTTCCCATATGATTAACTCGGATTGCATGCATGGTATTCTTGTGCTTCTGATTGATTTTTATTTTATGCCAGCTTTGAAAAGCTTTGAAAAGTTTATTGAGAAGTTTTCTGCATTTCATCTTATGTCCCACAAAACTTCTATAACATAGGAAGTATTTCTTAACGTAAGTTTCAAAGAACCCCAGAGAATTTGCTCTTGTCAAGGTCACCAGTAACATTTGGCTAAACCATGAGGAGCTTTTCCAGTCTTCTCTTAAAGTCAAGTTAGCCTTTGGCAGTGGAAATACTCTCCTGGTAGAAATGTTTTCAGCCATTGGCTTTCCTGTTCACCTACTGCCCTGTTTCATTCCTACCTCTGGATATGCCATCTGATCTATTTTGAGCGCTGTTCTTCCTTAGCCCATGTTGTAAAGGTTGATGCTCATCACACTTGTTGCCAAGGCAGCCTTCTGCTTCCCTACCTGCTCTTTCTTGGTAACAGTGCCTCTATTTTTTCCATGTCAAGCTATCTGCTGACCATCACAAATCTTTATCTCCAGTCCAGAGAGCTGACTGGAGATTCAGCCTTCTCTAGCTAACTTCTGGCTAGAGTTTTTCAACTATTGGCTGGAAATTCCCACGTGGATAGACAATAGATTTCTCCCACTCAAGATGCCCCCGATTTGGGTAACTCTTTGTGAACAGTTAACTTCTATCAGACACCTTGGATTCAGTCTTTATTTCACAGTATCATTTGTATTTTTCTAGAAAAATCTAGTTTTTAATCATGATTTTGAATGATTTTGTTTAGATTCTGCACAGTACTTGTTTAAAATGTCTCAGTTACCTGGGCATGTCTACTCACTTTGTTGCGGCTTCCTGAATAGTCATATTTCTAATTTTGTCTTCCTTTTTGTCCCAAGGGGGATATCCTACAATTTCAGGTGACTGGGTATTAAATGATTATTATAGTTAATGGTACTGGATTTTAAAAGTGACTTGTTATCTGATACTTAGAATTTATTAAGATTTTTTTGTAAATTTCTTATATTAATGTCTTAACTGTTTTCCAAGGGTAATGTTTTAAATGTATCCTTTGGATCACAGTACTTAATACATTTTTATATATTCATCATTACAAATACTATTTCTAGTAGTTTTTAATGTATATATTTCTCATTATTTGAATGACATGTCTTACTTTAGTTTGAAACAGTACTTTTATATTTCTTCAAAAACATTTTATTATTTCTAGAGATTTGAACCTGTTGAGCCCCTGAACACAGAGACAATTTCACATTTTATTTCTGTCTTTTCTCTCCACTTTTACATGTTTGTCAAAAGTTTATCATCTTACATTGATCTATTATATTTTCTCTGGTCTGTATCTTCTACGCATTAATTTTCACATTTACAGTAAGCTTCAAAATAATAGTCACAGTGATTTAGACACTGTATTTGATGGCTTTCACTGCTGGCCAGCAGCTCTGACACTCCAACTTTTCCATTCTTGCTTTCTTCATCGCTTCTATTCTCCAGCTGTCAGGTTACAGCAGTACAAACAAGAATTGAATTCTGCCTGAATCCTTGAAATGAGAAAATACCTTACTGTCTTCCTTACCCATGAATGCAACTTTTCTGGAACAAAGTTGTTGAGTATACCCTTTTTCTATTCAAGATCAAGTTTCTGCTTGTGTCACATGTTGTCACTCTTTGAGGAGGCTGGGTAATGTTAAGTCTCATCCATCATCTCCTGGCCCTGCTGTTCTTTCCAAGGACGGCTTCCTCACACCCTCCAGCACAGCCCTGTCTACACACTGTAGCTATCGACACAAAATTTCTGGTTCATTGATGACACCAACCTTGTTTCAAGCATGAATACTGGATTTCCTTTATTTTTACATTTTCTCTGGAAAATATCCTCTGATATATTCTGGGTGTTGGGGGCAGCTTAAACATACTTGCACTTACATTAGCATCTTACCCAAAACACATGTAATACTATGTGTATAATTAGAATCATTCCATAAACTTTTTTCTCACCTAATATAATGTCATCAATTTCTGAAATCTTTTTCTTTAGTAACAGGAATTTTAGTGGCTGTCATATTCAATAACGAAAATTGTTATTACCATTATTAGAATGTACTGAAAGCTTACTACGCTGTGGGCACTGCACTAAGCCTGTTACCTAATTGAGCTCATTTAATCCCCATTACAACCCCCGGACCTCATTAAAAGTGCAGTTCCAGGCAGCAAAGGTGGGCTCTGCATCCTGGTGTCTCTAAGACCTATCTCAACCTTCTCTGCTGCAGAACTAAAGGTACTGTTCTACACGCCAAGAAGATACACCAGCAGCTCCCTTGCACCAAGGCTGCCCCTCCATACCCAGCCAGTGGACTGAAGGTGTTAAACAGCAGAGAAAGTGTTGAAAGGGGCTCACAGGCCCTATGGTTCCTCTCACCCACTCTCTGAGTCCCTTTCACCCCTGCCCATGCTTCCTTCACAGCTGTAAGCCAAGGGCTGTGGATTTAGAGTGTGGAGTCCTGTCTGGGTCGCCTGGTCTCTCAGACACTAAGTGTGACAGAAGGCCTCATTTGGTATCAATCAGCAAACACAAACAGCCACCGGGGGCTTCAGGGCCAACAGACTTGGTGACAAAATGTTCTAAATCAATCATTGCCTGGTCTCTTCAAATATACACCTTTTCACTACCCAAGGTGCTGATATTCCTGTATGGAGAAATGGAAATTATAGGTCTGGGTCTGAGCACATTGTGCTGGCAATGAAGGTGGAAACCCACCCCACCCCGACCCCACCATCCTTTCTCTCCCTCCTTCATCCTTGCCCCTTCCTTCCCATTGCCTGGCTGCTCCCCCAGAACGTTCTCCCTCCCTCTCACCTGAGCTCTAGAGCTCCCCCTATAGCCCTTCATGCTCCAGTTGTCGCTCCTGCTATTCAAAGAGGACTTCTCTGTAACCGGGCTCCAGTAAGTACAGAGGTGGGATACAGAGGGCGACTTCCCTTTAATAGGACTTAACACACATTGTACCCTGTTCTCCCTGTTTGATAGAAAACACCAGGACATAAGGGTAATGTCTGGTTTATCCTGCCTTTCTGCCCCTCCTCGCTCCCCCCAAATTAAAAAGGGAAGACAGTCCTGATCACATAGGGCTAGCAATTCAAGTTTTAAACTGAGTCAATAGATTAGGCATATTCGTCTATTTTCTGGCAGGCCGCTGCCAGACTTCATAGACAAAAACTACAGGATGGGTTATGTGCCTATTTAAGCTGAGAAAGACTGCAGTGAAATACACTGTCATCTAGACAGACGGGATAATCACACACACACACACACACAGGCACACAGAGTGTCATTCAATCAAATGTAGGCCTGAAGCAAAAATCAAGAAGTTGATACTATTTGGTCAACACCAAATCATAAGAAGAAAATCAGTGAATCCCTCAAGTGTTCTGTCCTCAAAACATCGACGCTAAACTGGACGACTTTTACGCTGGTTCCAAACTGACTTTCCAGCTGACCAGTTGTTTTGCAACCTATAGGCCCAGCCTCATTTTGAGCCCCCCAACCCCCACCCCGCACCGCCCTGGGTGTTCTCAGACTTTTCAGGCCTGGTAGGAGCCCCATAAACCTCAATTAGCTAATGAGGTGCCCAAGACCAGCACCAAGACGGTCTCTCAGGGCCAACCAGATCATTAACTGCCATCATCAGCGTGAATTTACAACCTCTCCTACCACATGGGGTAAGGGGTGCTCTGAAGCCCTGCCAATGCGCAGGCTGACAGGGACGCAGGGAAATGCTGGCAAGGCACAAACAGAGTAAATTAAAAATATGCTGCAATCTATAGGCTCTATTTATCTATGTCTTTCTTTAGTAACATAACATTAAGGTAAAAGGTCATATCCCCACTGAAATATAATTTATATTTACCTTTTATTAAATAATTATGGCATGGCATAAAGTTAAATATTACTGAAGCTAATCAAGGGGGAATTCAATAGAGAAAACTCAGACATGAGAATTCCGTCTTTGCTATACATAGAATGTCTTGCTCCTCCACTGGGAGTCATTCGGGGTTTGCTTAAGGAGTTTAATAATACACATTTCAACTGCCACAGAATCTAAATCCCATTTGGATCAGCCCTGGAAAAACTTTCATCAATACCTTGAGATTTCATAATATTTCTCCTGAGAGCTCGGATCTTATGTGTCATTTCTCATTTTGATTGCAGGTATAATATATGAGGTTCCTTACACATCATGGACCCAACAAATAGAGATAAACTACGAGCAATGTGTGAAGGGTTTCCTTTATAAGTAAATAGTCTTTAACTAAAAATATCTACTTGGAAACCACTCATTAAAAAAAGCTGGCTGATGTTCAATATTAATTTTCCCAATGGGTTGGTGAGCTATATAACTTCTATATGGTTTTTTCCTTCCTTAAGTGGAGGCACAGACACTAGATAATGCTTATTTCAGCTTATGCCTCCATTTCTGTTTCCTAAAAATAGAGGTGACACTGACATATAAAGGGATCTCTTTGTTAGAGTCCTGATCAGTCCTCCACAAAGACAGAATTGACGTTGCAGGCAGGAAGTCATCATAGCCTTGACCAGCAAGGGTACTAATCACAAACATGGTAACGTCAAGGTTCGAATTGATTTCCTTTGCAGAAATTTTAGAGCGATGAATAAGAATACAGTGTGAGGGAAGATTTGAGTGCTCTATCAGACAATACTCTGGGATGCTGGCAAATCACACTGATGACCCTGAGTTTTAGCTTCCCTTACTAGAAAAGTCTTCAATTGGTGCCTGGGACCATTGTGTAGTCTCTGGATAACCATCAAGAAGCTAGAACAATCTAGAAATTTTGAACCTACCTGAGTCTAGGAATATGTGCATTTATCCCCAGCAAAGGCACTTCACCTTTATCAGATATGCACACAGTCCATGGTCTTCTAAGGACTTAGTCCCCAGTTCTACAAGACCTTCCCATTTTCAACTCTTAAGTCCCAATCTTCTCCAAAATTAAAGAAAACCATGGAAAAGAATCTTGTTCAACAAACTTTAAGTTGATGTAATGTGACAGCCAAAGAAACGCCAAAATCAGAAGATGGATATGCAAGCAGAGGAGAAAACATGCATCAGAAGTACCTCCCGTGTAACTCTGGTTAAAAACCATTACTCTCTGTTGACAGGACACAAAGGCACAAAGCAGCCTAGCTTTGTGAGGAACAGAGACCTCCACCAGCTAGCTCTGCCCTCAGGCTTCCTTTAGGACTTCTCTGCTCTCTTCCCTCACTGAGTCTATGTTTTCAAAGGGCTTTGCTCCCAAGCACTGATTCTCAGGAATTCTGCCTTCTTTGTGCTATGATTTTGGTTTCCCTCTCCCTCCTCTTTCTCCCATTTCCTTATCCAGTCATCTACTCTAGTCCTTGTGTGCTCAGCATTCCAAAGATAGTCAATTGCTTAATGTTCATAATTAACGTTTTTGATGGCATCTGATGGTGTTATGGAGATAACGCTCACTGTGGTTTGGGACCTGCTTTGGTTCCCTACCCTGACCAACTACGAACCACCCCTGAGCAACTACTATGCCACTTCCAAGGCCAGGTGGAATCTCGTGAATTTCTCTACAAAGACAAAGGGTTGTGCTAAGTGGCTTCTAAGACCCCTTGCAAGCCCTTGTGTTTTATGATTCAAACTATCATTCATTTGGAACAGTGAAATTCTTCTTTGAGAAGTGGAGATGGGTGGGGTTGCAGCCCTAGCTGCTGAATTAGGTTGTCTTTAATATTTGCTACAGTAAAATCTCTCCCCACATCCATTTGTTTCAAGGTAGCAAAAGTTCAATGTCACCAATTAAAAAAAAAAAAGAACAAAGATAATATAGGAACACATTATGAAGAGGTGGTACCTGCCTTTGTGGATACAGGAAAGAGAACATGAGGTGATAACTAGCAGTGCACAAGTGAAAGATTAGACTGAAGTCTTTGATATTTAATTTTAAATGAAATATTAATTTAATATTTAATTACGCTTTGGTTTCAAGAAAAACTGCAGCAGCAAGACAGATTGTTTGAAGAAGGGAGTAATATACATGGTTAAGGAGACAACTGTAAAAATTAAAGATAAATTTCAAGGGTAAATCTAAATGCCACAATGGAGCAGTTATGAATTCGCTCATGCTCTCTGTAATGTGTACTTAGAATATTATAGCCGAGAGCGCTGGGCCATTAAGGGGCTGGGATGTAGCGAGTGAAACAACAGCTCCCTATTCTGGGGCTACCAAAGGAGATATCATTCCTGAGATTCAGCTGAATGATGGATCCAAATCTCACAAGAGGTGGGGTAGAGGCAGCTTCAGTAAAAACTGCAGTCTATCAGGAGAGCTATTGATGCGAACCACTTCCAGTGTGAACAGGGAACAGTTGTATTTGGGCCAGTTTTTGATGTCTGAATTGGGTACTTTTAACTAAAAATCAGATTCATTTCTTAAATGGGATTTTTTAAAGGATAATGCTATGAGAAAAAAAGAAACTGAATGTAGATGAGCCATTAACATTCATAATCTGACTTACACATCTGTGCAGTACAGTTTTATGGGAGGAGGATCCCATACAGGGAAAGGAAGACTGTTGAGACTGGGTTGGGGAGGGTGGGTGCAGAAAATTCGAGGTGTCCCATTTCTCCTTCCAACTGCTGCCCACTGTTGACCATTTTCCTGCTGATGAATACCTTCCCCAGGAGAATGAACAGGGGTGTATAATCAATGTGTTTGTGCTGAAGTGAAAGATAAGAAGCATACTTGTCAAGATGAGTTGACATCAGTTCTTTGGTTTCCAGTGTGTCTCAATTAGCCAAGGTGCTTTACCCACTTAAATTCAACTGCGCTTTGGGGAGCTGCTCTTTTGGGAGCACCCCACTCCCTGGGGCCAGAAGGTCTCTTCTGCACTTTTCTTCTTTGAAAACCCACTGTCCCTCCACCCCATCTGCAGAGCCCATGTTTTCAGGCTGAATTGACCTTTTCTGTCACCTATAAAAATCCAATTTCTAATCTTGACCTGATCTTAAGGGCACAATGTAACAGAACTTAAAAGACTCCACCTTTGTAGAAGAGAAGACATACAAAGAATCCACCCTCAAACAAATCTCAGTGAAGGAGGAAACCACCTCAAATTCATTTCAGAAACCAGGGTGCCCTCTGCCAAAAGCTTACAACTGGGTTTTGCTAACATATAAAGTATTTCTATAGTCAATTTATTTATATATATGTCATTTCCTCTTCCTAGTAAGATACATATCTTATTTCTTTAGGTTAGAAGATTGACGTTTGAGACACAAATTCAGGTCTCTAAACTCTGTCCATCACTGTCTCTACTCCAGTATGAAGCTGTCCCACATTTACTGACAAAATGGGATTTGTGCTCCTTTGCCTTCGCACCTTCAACTCTTCAAGGATAGGACAATGTCTATGACTTCTTGGGAATTCAAAGTACTTCATCGACTCTGAGTCTATCTTATCACACTGAAATATCTCATTGTGCAATCTGGGACACCAGGGCATAGGTCTCTGAGGTCCCTCCATCCTCGCTGGCCAGGCCTGTCTCCTGTCATATTCCTCAGAGTAACAGACACAGTCAAAGCCAGTGGCATTTGCCAAGTAAAATTAACGAATGAACCGAAACAGATGGCCTTGGCTTAATGTCTTCTAAGAAGCTGCACAGCAGTGAATAGCACAGATTAGTGATTACAAAAGCAACCTTAGAATAAGACAGTAGGACTGGTTCAGGAATCTTAGGCAGTAAAATTCTCATCTATAAAGTGTTGATACCACCATCGTGAGGAAAGGTGTCATAAGAGAAGGCCTGGCCCTATGTTCTCATTAGATGACACATATGAGCAATGAATGACTATTGTCATTTTTTTCCTCACTCATTCTATGTGAGAGTTCATGAGAGACTTCTTAACCAGCAATCAGATGTTTCACTCAGAGTCTGCTGAGCTCATCTTCCCCCATATCCTCAGTGACCTGCCATCATTGGTTTCTGTGGGTGATGCAGATTTTACAGCTAGAGACAAAGGTGGTTCATCCCCAAAGCCATGCTCCAGACACTCCCCTTGCATACTTACTGCTGCTTAAAGTCAAACAGCCGAGAAGTACTGGTACAGCACCCGACTGTAAGGGGGCCCCTCCCAGGACGATTTTTCTCCACAGCCTGCTCTCTGTGGGAAAATCTGAGGAAGCAGAGGAAAGATCTCCTCCCTTCTAAGTCTTGGCTTGCATGTGGCCTCTAGGTCAAACCTGACAGAGGAAATTGAACCCTGTTTGACGAGCTTTATTCTCTTGTGGATCTCTCAATTCTGCAGCATCAAGCTGCACTTCAGCTCCAAACATGGTTGGAGAAAAACAGACCTGCAAGATCACATGTGTGAAAAAAATGTGCTGTTTTTCAGAGCCTTGATGTTGTTTGCGCTGTGCTTGGCAGCAACAACCATGGGGAGATGATTACTGCATTTTGGCTAATTACACCAGGTAAGTTACATTTAATAGGCTTGGGTTTATTATGGTGGTGCCTCCTTGGATACAGGAACAATCAATGATTGAAACCATGGATTTGGAGGGGTGGGGTGAGGAGGGGAGGTTCACTGGAGCCTCCCATCCTGTCTCCTGTTTTTTGAGTCTCCTTCTAGAACATTCTACCTAAGAGTACTATTGTGTTCACAATGCAATGACACAGTCTTATATGAACCGCCTCATGTGTGGAGCACTTTAAAAGTCAGAAAGTCCCCACAACAGCCTCAGAAGCAGGACTCAGGTTTCCCAAACTAATTTCTTTGTTTAAAATACAGATCCCCAGACCTTCCCAGGAGACTATGATTCGGTATGTCTGGAATGAGGCCAAGCATGATTCTCATGCTTAGCCAAATTAGGGAAACACCTATGGGTAATAGTGTAATTAGTACCAGAGTTTTACAGATGAAGAAAATGAGGCTCAAAGAGGTTAGGTGATTCGACAAAAGGACAAGGAAGCATCCAGCATCTAAAAGCAGAACTTGCGCTGAGTCCAGTGGGTGTCCCCTTAGATCCCATCCTATGCCAGGTGTTCACTCTGTCCCCACTAAAATACTCTAGGTTTTCAAGTGTTTCTTTTCCTCTGAATTCAGGTATGTTTTGTCCACCTCACCATCAGAGCTGAGAATTTTGTCCAGGTCTATTGTGGCCACTGCAGTTAAGCCCTGAAATGTGGGACTAGAGGAGCTGGTTCCAAGGGGACTCAGTGTGTGGGCTTAGGAGACCAGGCTGCCTGGAACTGTAAGAGGTCTCATCTCCTCCCAGGGAAAGAGCCATGATTCCCAGACTCACTGGAGGCGGGACTCGTCCAGAGATACGGCAGTCCCACCTTTAGTGCCTTTCCTCTCATCAGACTAAGATTCCTAAAGGTTGTAAATGAGCTTTTCATGTCAGTGTCTGCTCATTCAGTGAGTAGAGCAGGACACCAGCAACGCATTTCCTCTGGTGTCTGGAACCCACTAAGTTATCCATCAGTTGTCTCTACCAACCAGAGCCACATTTGGCCTAGTAACTTCAAGAGGGAGGTTATTTTTTATAATACCCAGTCTCCCGAATCACCTGGGACATTGTGTTTCTGTTTTCTTCTCTGTGAAAGAATACATTAGTGTGATTCCATCCTTTTCACTGCTGACTGCCTCCCCAAGTTCTTCATCACTGCTTGTCTGGCTGGAATTACTTTCTTTGTAACTAAAGGATTAAGTTTACTAATGTGTGTTATTTCAGCATGCAAATGTGTATGATATTAATTTTTAAATTATATTTTCTTTTAATTTTTATTTAGAAATATGTGTGAACATAATAGATAACAGTAAGAAATTTTTGAAAAATTAAATAATACCAATACCCAGAAATCACCATTATTAACACCTTGGTATGCCGGCTTCTACACCTTACTTGGGTTTTTTGCACAATCACTCTTTTTTCATATGTTTAAGAGTTGATAAAACTGCATATTGTTTAGATGCTTTCATTAACATATATTGCAGACATTTTTCATAAATATCTAGCCACTATAGCTGAATGTAAATATATATACATATATATTCGTATATATACATATATACATATATATACATATATATACGTATATATATATGTGGAAGGAAGACAGGCAGGCATCAGGCAAGAAGGAAGAGAGGGGAGGAAGAAGAATTTATTTATTTAGTTGTTCCTTTTAGTTGTTCACCCCCACGCTAGGTCTCAAACCTGGGCCCTTGGGTTATATATGAACTGTACCCCAGGTACAGGCTGAACACCTGAGCAACCAGAGCATACCCACTATATCACTTTCAATGCCTAAAGAGTATTTGTGTATGAGGATGCTCCATTATTTATTTAATGAGGCCCCTAATGGATAACTGAAGATATTTCCATTTTTTACTACTCTGAATAGTGCTCCATGAACAGCCTTTAAGCAAACTCAATTATTTCATAAGTATACATTTCTAAAAATATAATCACTCAGTCAAAAAGTAGATGCATTTTTCAGGCTAGTAACATCAAGATGCTCTTCTGGAGTAATTTACCTTCCTACAGTAGTGGTTAGAAAATCTCTAATTTCTTCTAATTTTGCCAGCCTGGGTACTTTCATTTGTTTAAAAAAAAAAAAAAAAATCTTGCTAACTTGATAGGGGATGTATTATAATGTGATTGCCTTAACTTGCATTTATTTGACTACTAATGTGGTTGGATTTTTTTTTTTTTTTAATGTTTATTGCTTAACTGTAATCTTTTCTGAGTAAGAAACATCCTTCCTGCTGTTCCCTGTTAACTTTAAATTTAGGTATTTTTCTTTTTCTCCTTAATTCCTAAGATAGCTAATCCTCACTTCTTTATCTACAATGCATAATATAGTGACTGACAAAGAGTAGGCATGAAATAAACTTCTGCTGATCAAATAAATAAATCTTTTTATATGTAAGATAACATCGTATATAACACACATGGTCTCAGTTTGTCCTTTTCCTTTTGATTTAATGACTGGCACTTAGATGTGCAAAAATTTTCTTTTCATATTATCACATAATTTGGTTGCTGGGTTCTGTCTCTGGTATTAAAATCAACAAGGCTCACAATTATAAAAATTTTTTAGATCTATAACCTTTTGAAACATCTACATTTTTAATTAAAATATTTAATTCAAATATGTTTTAGTTTATGATGTGAAATTAGAAATCTTGCCTCTCCTATTTTAGTGCTTAACTTCTTGGCCCAACACCATTTATTAAAGATTCCATTTTTCTTACATTAACTCAAGATGGCTCCTCACCTATACAAACACTTATTATTTAGGTATACAAAACTGCTTATTTTAAATTTTTCTCTTCCGTTGAATGATATTTCTGTATATGCCTATAAGCCCCATATTCTTTCAATTACAGAAACATAAAATAGGTTTTAGTGTGTGTTAAGGCAAGTCCCTCATTTTTTCCAAAACTAGTGGTCCAATTTTAGCACCTTTACTTGTCCAGGTGAATGTTAGGAACGTTTCCTCAAATATTTTGTTGATACTCTGATTGGCATTGTGTTAAATTTATTTATTAATCGACATCTTTACAATATTAAATCTTGCCACCTCTCCACCAGCTGGAAGTATTTTGTCCTTCCTCTGAACTCCCTTAGCACTTTATACCTTTTTAAAAAATCACTTTCTAAACTACACCCACCCAATTTTTCAAGCCTGAAATCTGAGAATCATCTCCTCCCCTCCCCAACCTTCACCCCATCTAATCAATCATCAAGTCCCGTCAATGCTGCTTCCTAAATTTCAGCCACTTCTGCCTGCCCCTACTATGGGCATTCAGGTCCAGGCTGCCACCAGTTCTGACCTAGGCCACCACACTGGCCTCAAACTGCCTCCTTAAATTTACTCTGGTTTCCAAACCATTCTGTCCACTGCAGCTGGGATGACCTTTGAAAAGGCAAATCTGATCATGGCGCTCCTTAGCTTAAATTCTTCCAAGAGCTCCTCATGTCACTTGGGACAGCACCTAACCAACAGGCCTGAACATATCCTGGCCCCAACCCCATTCCAGCTTAAACCTAACCTCTTTTTAACTCATTGTTTCTACCTGTTCATAATAGCCCTGAAACATATCCCATGTTCTTTCCCACCCCCAGGGACTTTGTACATACTACTTCTTCTGTTCTTAGCCTTCCCTATCATCAAAGATAAAGAATATTCAATTCCCCTAACATGTAGCTCCAGCATCCCACACGAGTCCTCTTTAGTGCTCATCACATCCCCACTTCCTTGCTCAAATCAGTTTTTCAAATAACACTAATAGTAATGATAATAATAAACAGTTTTTGACTAATAAGATGTACTCACTCTCTATCCCAAGTACTTTACATGCAGGAGTATTCTAAGAACTTACTTGGTCCAGCTCCTGAGAGCATATTGTTAAATTTTCAGGAATTTTGTGAACTGGCAGATGTCATTTTGGTAGCTTAAATTCAGCCATGGTGAGAACATTTGCATGGTGGAAATCAGCAAATGTGATAAACCATTTGACAAATCCCTAATCCCACCCTACCTTTTCCCTGGAGAGCCAGCTGTTAGATTTTACCAGCACCCATTTCCATGCACCATATTACTTAGTCTTTACCACAGCTCTGTGAGATAGGTAACTCATTTTATAGATGGGGGAACTAACAGGTTAAGTCACTAGATCAAGATGTAAGAGCTATTTAGAGGCAAGTCAGGCTGTGAGTCCAGCATTCTGAGCCTAGAGGTGAGCAGATTACCTTTATATCACAGGATCCAACTGCCCTGACTTGCCTGCAGTGTCCCCAGCACAGAGCACAGAGCTGAACACAGGGACAGTGCTCAGCCAACATTCGCTTCATGAATATTTGCTTCATGAATAGCTAGAGAACTGAGTCCTTGTTCCGACTCCACCTGGAATTGAATGGGTCACTGCAAGCAAGTCACTTGTCTCTGGATCTCAGTTTTTCTCATCTGCAAAAAGAGAGCTTGAACCGATCATCTCCAGTGTTTCCTCATCACTAATATGCTTTTTTTGCATTTCCATATAAAGTGACATCTATTACTTTATGGCCATGCCATCCAGTTTGTGGCTTCAAAATCCTGCCTATATGTAGTTGCTCCTTTGTTCAACATTTGCACTGTCTTCCTGTCCACACCCTCATCCTACCTGCCTTTCTTACCTTATCCCCATCCTCTCACCACTCATCCAACTCCAGCCACAGCAGTATCTGTGCCTTCCCCAGAGGCACTAAATTGTTCCAATTCTTGCTGTGTTGTCTGCCTTGGACAGTCACCCACAGTCTCTTGACTACCAGGAACTTTTTGAATGAACACCAGTGATTCAAAAAGAGAACACAGTTCCAGGGATAGAGGGAAAGCAATGTTAGTGGATGGAAGCCAGAGACATAAGGAGGGAGGGGACAGATTTCTATATTGTGATAAAGTCCTCCACTCAGTGTCCCTTCCTCAGAGAGGCCCTCCCTGACCGCCCTTCTCAAAGTCCTCCCTCATTCTTCGTTCACCCCTTACTTATCATGACGTGAAAGTGTATCATCTATGTTCTCTGCTATCTGTCTCCCCACCTAATATATAAGCTACATTAAGATTAGGGTCTTCATTTGTAACAGAGTTACAAAAATTAACAAAATCAAGATTTGCTTATCTCCTTTTAAAGAAAAATCTAAAAAAACGAAATTTTAACATACCTAAAAATTACCCTCTTCTATCTGTTCCTAACTGATACTTAACAAGTTATTTATACTTAAATAAGAATAGGAGGTTCCAAAAGATGTTGAATCAAACTTTCATATTAGAAGACTACAATGTAAAATAATATCATTAAAAATTTGTAATATACCTGATATATTTTCTTGGTATATATCTATTTCTTTCTCTAAACACCTTAATTTTGCTTAGTACAATAGTCTAGTGGATCTCTGACTTCAGCTGTTCTCTAGCTTAGCTTCTCCTAAGGTAACATCTCTGAGTTATTCTCTCTCCCCTAATAGCATTTGGTATCCTGCCAAATCAAATCAAAACTCCAATACGAGGCTTTATTTTATTTTATCTTTTTTAATTGTGGTAAAATATACATCACAAAATGTACCACCTTAAACCATGATAAGTGTATTCAGCAGTGTTTTAAATGCCTTCACATTGCTGTGCAATGTGAAATCTCTTTATATTTTGCAAAACTGAAAATAACTATTAAACAGCAATTACCATTCCTCCCCACCAAACTCTTGTAACTGCCATTCAACTACCTGTCTCTATGAATTAACTAGATACCATACAACATTTTAAAGCTCTATTATCATTTCCGTCCCTCCTGTGCCTACCTTGTAAACTAAATTCTGCCCAAAATGCATTGCTAGAGCTATGGAAGCAGCCTTCCTTCCTCCAGGGATTTGTTCATCTCACTGGGCCTTTGCACATGAGATTCCCATAACTAGAACATTCTTTTTCTCTTTGTCCATCCAAATTCTCCACCCTTTAAAATTGTCAACTTCCATTTCTTCCTTGAACCCACGCCACTATCTGGTCCACACTGAACTCTTTCTGCAATTTGTATTCCATTCATTTGAAATAGCAAATATTTTGAATTTGCTAATTCTCTAATTGTTCTGGGCAATATACCATTGCTTCCTCCAAAAGTTTCTAAACTTCCAAATAGGGACTATATCTTGTAAGTCACCTATACCTTCCACCTTGAAAAAATAGTAAATACAAATCAGACGTTCAACAAATAAAGAACTAATAAATGCTTCCCACTTTCATAACATTTTAAAATAATTAGAATCACTTTGTAATATCATTCAGTAACCTTACTGAGACCTTTTCAAGAAAATTTAGTTATAACCAGCAACTTCAATTAATTTCGTCCTCTGATTGTTGGGTAAATGTCTATATCAGCATGGCTCCAGCAGTTATATTTATTAGGATATACTCTGAAATGAGCTACATGGCCAGCCCCCAGATTGTGCAGAAACTGCTTGAGTAAAATACATATTTAGAATCGACTCTATACTTCTCCATTCAATGTCCATCGACCAGTTCACTTTCCCTGCACTGTTAGAAAGATCTAGAAAAAACAGAATGATTATAAAAGAGAAAAAGTGGGAACTAAAGCAAAGGTGAGTCAAGAGCTAGTCTCCCTTGGATTCTTCTCTTACCCACCTGTGTAAATGAACCGGCCAGGAGCTCCTTTGCAGAACTGCTTGGATTTATAAGATAATGTCACTTCTACTACTCCAGGGATGTGCCGAGGAGGAGTTTGCACTCTGATGGCATGAGGGGTTATTAGCTGAGGAACAAACAGGCAGGGAAATACCAATTATACAAGTTATCACAAAGGATCCTGACAACATGAGGACCTCCTCCTCCTCCTCCCTGCAGGTAAAATGGTGCGCTCCTGGCGGCTCTGCTCTCAGACTGCCCTGTCCCTGTATCTCACATGTTTCTCTCTCTCCTGGAATTTCCTCTCAACCCAAACTGCTCAGGTCCTTTCCCTCCTACCAGCCCAGCTCAAGTCCTTCTCTCTGTGCCCACCTCACCACCCCGCACCAGCCCTGCATTCTCTCCCTCTAAAACCTACACTACTATGACCTCACACATCAACTTGGCAGTTTCTGCATCTGATTTAGCACCTTTACTTATCTTTTTGTCACATGTTTTATTGACTTTTGTATTATGAAAGTGGAAGCTAGCCAATTACAATTTTTGGAAGTTACAGAAAAATAGAAGACTATTACGATTGCATAACCTAAAGACACCCATTAGTAACCTTTAGTGTATTTCCAGTATTTTTCTATGGATGTGTGCTACATGATTAGACCTTACATCTGTAGAAACTGTTGTCCTGATTTTTCTTCCCTTAACATTGTGATATACGTATGCTCCCTTCACCTCGTTATTAGAATTTTTAAAACATAATCTTAATTACTTAATGATATATCATCCTTTATTTAATCATTCTCCTATTATCCAATTTTTAATTTTCTAAAATTATAAATACTGAAATGAATATTTTTTTTTAAGGGATCCATGCTTACAATAAATTATGGCTTACCTGTCTTTTACCCCTTGGTGACCTGCTCATAGTAGGTACTTAAAAATATGTATTGGTGCTGCTGATACTCCAGGAATTACTAGTTTCCTCAGATCAAAACAACCTTTGGGTCAAAGGAAAGCAAGAAACAAGTTATCTTGACCTACCTCACTCCATACAAGCATGGTCCCAAATACCACTTGAAGGCCATCGAAGAAGTTGTCCCCAATGATAATGACCATGGCACCTCCTGTGGTCCAGCCTTCACTGGGGCTAATGGCTTTGATGCAGGGAGTAGCTGAAAAAGAGAAGAAAGATTCAGGCCTGCCAACCTCTCTGACTATCCTATCCCTGCGTCTCACATGTTTCTCTCTCACTCTGGAATTTCCTCTCAAGCTGAACTGTCTACACTTCCCATTCAATTCTTATCATCCAAAGTGGTGGTTGAAGTGTGTAGGATAGGGTGCTCTTGAAAGCTGTTGATCATTCTAAAAAGTTCAAGTTGAGCTTTGCTGACTTGTCATCATTCCCTAATTGGTTGTTGGTTTTCACCAGGTCATTAAAGCCTAATGAGTTGACCACTATGTATGAAAATGTGGAACACTTAGCTAATTGTGCAAAGGGTGTTTTTAAAAGTCTGTTGCTTTTTCCCATATTTTTATAAGTTGATCACACTGGAAAATGTGTAAATCCCTTTTCTCTCCCACCTCCTCTGCCCCAAGATGTTAAGATTTACAAGGCCTGTTAATGTGCTAGAAAGAGAAAGAGGACAAAGTAAAAGCTATCATATGGAAGGCTTTTGTTTTTTTGGGTTTTTTTTTTTTTCAGCTCCATCGAGAGACAATTTCTAATCACTTTCCTAACTTTGTAGGAAAGATTTTGCCTCCTTCTTCCATATGTTCAAGGCCTCTGGACTTTACATCCCAACAGGAACCCAATATGGTTTTCAGGCCATAACTAAAGTCAATCCATCACTCCATTTCCAAAGTTGACAAGGTCAGAGGTGGAGGAGAACTTTGGCAGGACTCCAAAAACATGAGCCCCCCTTTGAACAGCCAGTCAATCACATCCAATCAGTCAAAAGAAACTGGATGGGTTCCTAGTTCTGAACCCTGGGATTTTCTTCTCCCCTTTCAGTGCCCACTGTGGGAGAATTAACACCACTCCAAATTCTTTACTGATTCAATCATTTTCTTTCAGTTCATTAATTCCTATTTAAAATGATACAAGATATATTTTAGGGGCTGAGTTGGGGTAGGGGCAGGTAGGCAATACATAGGCAAATCTTGAACAAAAATAGTAGCCTCACTTAACTGTGTATTTTGTATTTCAAGGTCTTCCTACATCAGGGAGTTAGGAAGTGTGGAAAGATGGAAAATAATTTAGATGGAATTTATATAGGTTTGTCAGTTATCGTCCTTGTTACACTATAATTTTTTGGACAACTTGAAGTTTAACAGTTACCAGTATTCCTAATTACTTTAATGCACTTGGAAAACTACCCAGAACAGACCATGATTTCTTCTTGTTCAAGCAAACAAAAATCAATTAGTGTCAGTTTCACTCTGCACATTGTTTTGTTTTGCCCACAATCTGTTTAAGGGTACATCTGACACTGATTCATACATGCCTGGCACTGTAACGTTCCTGTTTAACTAAGATGTCAGGGGCCTACATTTGCCTGAAATGCTCGTCTAGCAGAAGGAAAACACAGAACTGAGTGGAAGAGACAGTGAGTGAGGTCCGCGGGGCTGAGCGTCGGCAGGGAGACGGATGGGGGTGGCAATGGTGCAGGCGGGACTTGGTGTTTACAACTTCATTTAAAACCCACATGGTTTTGTGTCCTTTCTCCCCTCCTACGCAGAGATTTGCAATTCAGGCAAGGAGATGTGTGGACAACTTCACTTGCCTGCCATGCTCGGACCAGACAGCAGACAGCCCTACCTTCCGAGGGGTCCAGCCGCCTCGCCCTCCGTCCGTGCTTCGAGTTGTTATGAACAAACATGTTGTCGGAAACAGCCAGCACGTGTCCATCCACATTCACCGTTGTCGACAAAACCACCTGCCGGTTTAAAGGGAAAAGACAAGGGCTGGCACAGTTAGCTTGGCACAAAGGATTAACCGCATCTGAATTCTGTGCTAATGAGCGATGCACAGCACCCTGGGACACGGCCCCCCTCTTGGCATCACAACAGGTTCTCCTGTAATGACAGCAGAGTTTCATGAAAAAGAGTCCACCCTTCACTCATGTGTTGTCACATATTGGTGTTCGAACTATGGCCAGATGATGACGCTGGGAAATCGGCCATCTGCCCACTGGTTCCAGAAACTTCATGCTTTCTCAGAAAGGACTTGGGTCATCACTCTCAGCTGACCTTTGAGCTGCAGTCACCACAAGGAGCTGAGAGTGTGTGACCAGGAAGCTAGGATCTAAGCATCAGCTGAGAGGAAACTTCTCCAAGCGTGAACTCTCCGGACTGTGCTGGTGTAATGCAGGGCATGGATGTGAGCAGGGCTGCCTGATGGGTTGCTCGTGGTGGCCCCACCCCCTGGAGAGCTGTGGCTGAGATGCTCAGACTTTTGATGAGAACAGAATGTTGCTGGGGTTCAGTGTTAAAAACGTAGAACATTTAGGATCAAACCAGAGAAAAGGGAGGACAGATGGGCATGGAATGGAGGAAGAGCATGGATTTGGAGTCACAGAACTGAATTCAACTCTCACACTTGCTACTCCCTAATGTGTGCCCCTGAACAAATGACTTAACCCGCTGATCTCCATTTTTCTTCAATGTAAAATCAAAACAGCAAAGGTCTTAATGACATAAAGACCTGTCAAAGCATCAGTGCAGGGCCTAATATGTGCCAAATTTTGGGGTATGTTTCCTCCTAATTGCCTCACCCTTGCCTTGTTTGACCAATCAGTAGTCCAAATGATATTACTCACTGAATCCCTCCCATTGTCTAAGATCTAGGCGATGTTCTAGAAGGAGGAACCAAGGAGGTAGGTACCAAAATTCAAAGGCATGGCCCACCATCAACAAACTCAAAGAACTCACTTGCAGGTTGGAGAAACATGTTAACACAAAATAAGCAGCATACAGAATCAGATCAAATTAAGTTCCATATATGATCAGGGTGCAGAGAAGTTCAAAGAGGTAGAGATCTGTGAAGGCAGGAACAATTGGGAAAGTGTAATAGAAGAGTGGGCTTGAGTGAACCCCAACTTAATTGACCCAGGAATATGAGCCATCCTAGATGCGAATCTGCTACTCAGTTGTTAATGGGAATTTTTTTTTGAGAAAGGAACCTATATGCATATAGGCTTTTTGAAGAAAAGCATTGAGTAGGTATATAGTGAGGAACCATGTTTAAAAATGGCAATTGAATGGTGATAGATGAAATTAAACTCATGTGATTGCCTTGTAACATATTCAGATGTCTAATTATAATGCTATACACCTGAAACTTACATAAAATTTGATATATTAACATTAACTCCATTAAAAAACTCTTCCTCTAAATTGAATTTGCTGATATTTGTCTTGTAATCTTTCTCTCATCCCTACTTTACTTATTAAGTGAAAGAGAGAAAATCTTTGACCCTGCCTTACCTCTTAATAGGAAATAAGAGTCATTATATGGCATTTAAATTTTTATTACGAATTTCAAGAAAATAAACTAAGAAGAATATCGTAACAAATCCCTAGGTACCCAGCATCCAGCTTCAAAAATTCTCAAAATATTGTCATTCTCATTTCATCTGCAGTACCACCCACATCCCACTTCCTAAGTCTATGATGCCAGTCAGAAATAGTGTTTGGGGGTGAAATTTAGATGCACTGAAGTGCACACGTTTTGGATGGATGGTTTTGATAGAGGGACATACTCAGGTAATCCACAATACATGAACATTTTCACCTCCCCTGAAATTATCTTGTATCCTTTTTCAGTCAATCCTACCCACTGCTACTCCCACACCAAGGAAATATTCTTCTGATTTTTCAGTTCCTTAAATAGTTTCAGATGGCATCTTTAAAATTTTATATACAACATACATAGATGTAATAATTATGGGAGAACCCCTAAAACCATGATTCCACAAAGTATTTCACCATGAGCACAATGGCAGCACAGGGGAGAGTTACGTGGACATAGCGGGCTTCGATCGTTCAACCCAACAGTACTCTCTGAACTCTTGCTCCATGCCAGGTATTATGTCAGGGTCTAGGGATTCAAAAATGACAGGGCTGTGTTCCCAGCTGTCTCTCTCTATACTTCATTTCCTAACTTGTAAGTGCACTACAGACACAGGTGGGTCGTTTTCTCTCCCCACCACTCTACGACATCAGCATGATTCAAAGGAGCTTTGACCATGGTACAGAAAATCACTATCAGTATAATTGGTGACAATTCAATAGTATATCCTGTCTAGCTCTGGACCTCTCTATAGTTATGTCCATGTTTTAACATGTTAGAGTCTGGAGAAAGTCTTTCCAGAAAGTTCCTTTCATATAGTGACCAACATAAGGTGCAGATATCTTTCACTCTCCACACATGCACGCAGACACAAGTTCTTAGCAGGGTGATCTCTGCAAGCACAGGATGACATCTCAGTCACAGGGAGAGAGGCTGTCTCCTGGTCACGAAATTAAGATGAACCTACCCGGGGTGAAGATGGGAAGTGTTCCCCTAGACATATGCTTACCCTCCAAAAATAATAGAAGGTAGGTGGGAAAAAAAGAAATTGGACCACTTCTAGAAATTGTATATGTGAATGGATTTTTTTAAAAATGTCTGTCATCTGGAGTGGGGGAGGGAGAGGGTGCTTGGCTTTATGTGCTAATGAGGAACAAAGAAGAGAACCCCAATGCTGCTGAGGATTATGTGGCTGGAAAGAGCATTCTCTCTGAGACCACTTTAATTCATTCCACAAGCTCCGTGTCATACTGTATTTTAATGTTCCTCATGCATTCCTGTCACAAAATATGGGGCTTTCTGAGCCAGTTGATTTCATCATTGTCCATTTGGGTGGAGTAAGACTCAGTTCCAAAGTGAACATTTCCCAAATGACATACTCTGATGGTTCAGATGCACTTCATTATTTCCTATTAACAATGGAAATAAATTTTAATCTCTTGCTGGCTAGCACTGGCCTCTCATGACAGCAAGGGAATTAACCTGAATTATTTCAGTGTCTGCAAAATTTATTACAAGATTTTAAATTATGTCCAAATACATGTGCATGCATAGATAGATATAGATATAAGACAAGGTGCGGTGCTTAATACTCCAAATGTCTTACACTGTGAGCTATCTAGATGAGCCTGCCGATGAAACTGAATTTGCAGGATGTAAAAGGATTTCATTCACAAGCTCCAACATGTGAAATCAGACATGTTTAGTGGTTGTTCTTACACACTGAGACATACACAAATTTGACATTTACATACATTCAGTCTGCTTCTGGAAGAAAGAACCACATAATGGAGGCGAAGATATATTTGGTACATTCAAAGTTTCGAATTTAACTTCCTTCACTGTTTGCTGATGAACGATGACAACACTGATATTATTCTATTCAGCAGAGTTAATGTTTCTGAATGTTTGAAGACTGAAGGAAGTGAAATGTGCATTCCAGCATCGTCTCACTCCCAGGCCTTCCCCTTCCACAAGCCAACTTCTTTCCCCTAGTGAGTATTTCCTGGGTCATGAAGGCTGACCTTTTCCATCTGGAATCAATCAGTCAACCCCTGACAACTTCCTGAAACACCTCACTCCATTTCCTGTTCTCTCCCCCTTCTCTCCTTTCCCCTGGTTTGCTTCACTCTTCAAAACTGCAGGCCACAGCAGCTTAATGTTAGAGGGTCAGACACAGTTAGACTCCAAAACACTACACAAGGACACCTTTGACCTTCAAAAATCTTTACATCTTAGCCAAACAAATCAAGGTCAACATTTCTTACCATTACCTTGTTAACTATTTGTATGCATCTTTGCCAATGATCTGCTGATGGCATAACCATCAATACCACTTGTTCTCTGAAGATCATAAACTGGTCTGCTTTAGAAGTAGCAAATTTAGCATGAACCAAAGGTACCATTTGGAGGGATCCTAAATGAAAACTCAGCAGTATTATAGTAAACATATGGAAAGTATTCCACACAAAAGCACTTCTGGGTCTCATCAGTGTCTCCTATCACCTAAACCTGATACCTAGTCCTTTCCACACTGTCAGATTCTCTTGGCACTGCCACTCAGCTGGCACAGCCTGAAAGGATGCCAATTAGGAATACAGATGTCTATAATTTGTATAGGATGGACCCTCGGTTTTTGCTGCTGACACTGGTGACAGCTTTCATTTGTTTCTCAAAGTTGGTGTATCTGTATTTCAGCCCAAAGTTCCAGTAGGAAAATCTGTAGATCTGAAAACCATGCCATTGTCGATTACAACTACCCCCGTCAACTCATACATTTTAATTCAATACAAAAGCAAGCAGTAACACTCATACAAATGGTATTTATGGCATGGTACCTTTAAGCTGAGGTTCCAAGAAAGAGAAGCAGAGATCAATTGAAATTGCTTACATGGTTTTAAGTGAAAGTGTTTTTTTTTTTGTTTTTTTTTTACTTCCTTTACCTTATTTTGTTTAGTGCGCTCTCCCTCTTTTGGTGAAATAGGATCAATAAACATAAACCAACTGGAGAGAGACACTGCATGTTCCATTTTGAATTATCCAATTAGATAGTAGTTGTCGGTTATACAGAAACAGAAACATGGACAAAAAGTATAGTAAATGAAAAACACAGGAAAGTTTTTAAGAACAGAATCTACTACTGTGTTAGCAATATGCTCAAAGTATTCAAGAAAACCAACTGGTTTTCTCAAATTATGTTTTTCTTCTCAATATCAAAAAGGACTCCCGCATCCCTCATTTTAATAATTTATACAAAGCAGGAGCTCAGTTGCAAAGAATTCTTTCCTGCCTATAAAAGGGCACCGTGGGCATTACCCTTTAAGTGCACACATTCTATCATCTGCCTCTACAGCTAATGTTCCAATAGGGGAACTGTTTCCTTGGAACAGAATGATCATACGTGGCACAGGGATTTTCACCAAATGAACTTATTCCCACTCTGGGTTATTCTTGTACCCTACTCTGAAATGTTCTTGGCTTTTTGGAACATCACACTTGAAAAAAAAAAAATTATTATCTATCCTTCTGAGAGCTCCAGCTATAGAATTTCACTGAATTATGTAAGTCAGGAGAATGGTCAGCTTGGATCCTACTCCAGTCAGCCTTTCTCATACCCAGGTGTTCTCACAAAGGCCCGAAGTCTCACACAGGAGGGTAAAAGAAAAAGAAGTCAAAATGAAAAATGTGTGGTATGACGAAATGATCTATTCTTTAAAGCAGACGACAATCCCAGTGTCTGTAGTCACTGGAGAATAATTACATTGATTCCACAGCTCCCCTAATAGATCAGAGTTCTTACTGGAAAACACCAAATTCTAGCATTAACAGACACATTTTTCCCTCCAATGAGGGTCATGCACCTTCAAGCTGAATACGGAGGCTTTGGTATTTTAATCTCAGCAAAGCTACAACTCATAGTATTTATCGCACACTCAATGTTAAAGCCTCTCTGATACCTGCTTGCAAACACGCATGCACCCAGCTAAATAAAATGGTCTCAAAAATTCCTGTTATTTTGCCAAGTATGGAAAAAAATTCTTTATGACATTTTACATCTGGAAATGGAATTAAATTCATGATGTGCTTTTCCCTTATAACTGTTCAGTTGCTATATATGTTATTTCAGCTTTCCCAAAGCATAACTGTTATATGGGATTTTATTTTCCACCTGTGGACAGAGAAAAGGGACTTGGGACCATTAAAGGGACAGAGAAAATCAAGACAGCCTTCTGGTTGTGGTGAGCAACGAAGTTTAGAGTCCATATCATGAGAAGAAATACTACAGTGGTGTGTTTAGACATGGGCTAATAATAATGTTCTCATTCGGCAAGGTGGAGTTGATGTGACAATCAAGTCTAAGTCTCCATTCATTTAATTCAGGTTAACAACAAACAAATTGATTATTGCAATTTTTTTCTCCCTATCACTTCCTTTACTCCGGGCAAGCATCATATATTCAAACCAGATTTAAAGCCCAAATTCTTCTGTTACTGAGCTCCCCAGTCTTCAAAATTCCCTTTAAACATCTTCCCCACAAGCATGGATTCTGTGATTTATTTTTTTTTTTAGGAATTCCAGAATTCTTAGCAATAGCTATTCATATTCCCAAATGGCTAACTTTTCTGTTAAGTATCACGTAGAGAAGTACCAAGACAAGTGTCAAGAGAAGACAAAGTTGATTGCCATTGAGACAGATGTAGGGCATTTCTGGAGTTGTACACAGCAAGAGACGGGTACTGTGGCATTAATGTCATACCAACTGAGACGTACTCTCAAGGAAGAACTGGACAATGCTCCATTCAGATCAGTCAGAGGTATTTATCGACACTCCCAGGTACTGTGCATGTAGGCAATGGAGGCTTACCTAAAACATCGTCACTATCCCAGGGAGCTTACCACATGGGAGAGCATAAAAATGCCACACATAACAAGATTTTTCTATACAGTAGTAATTATTGAGGACTGCATCATGTGGCCACTACACACTCTAGGAGTCCAAAAGCAGGGAAATTAGCCTGAACTGAAAGTTTTCATCTCATTTTCATCGAGAAAGTGAGATTTGAGAGAATTGAAATGTTGAAAACAATTTGTTACACAACTTGAAGTTACTAAAATATTCAGTACTTGAAAAATTCAAGCGGGCATAAGTGAAGTAGCATGCCAAAGAGAAGATCGGTCAACATATTTTGCCAAGTTTGGCTTCAGATGGACACCTTTTATAGCTTGCCTTTAAAAAAATAAATAGAATATATATATGTGTACATATATATATATATGTATATAAACACAAAACCAAGTGGCAATTTTTTTAAACAACCTTTCATGTCCTCAGGGAGCCTTAATACTGGTAACCTATTTTACAACTAAATTCCGTTTCCTCTCAAAAACTATAGATATTTGCTATTTTCACATGCCTCATTTTACTTCATTGAACTCATTGATTTTCCCATCAAAAATGTATGCCAGGGTGCGCCCTGGTGGCCTAGCGGTCTACTATATCCAGACTAGTCCCACATGCATCCCAAGGTCCAGACATTGAGACCCGGGGCCAGGGTGAACAGCAGATCTGAACAACTAAATGAAAAATAAAGCTCTTCCTCCTCTTCTCTCTTCCTTCTTTCCTGCTTCTTTTCCTGCTTGCCTCCTCACCTTCATTCCTGCCTGTACCTATTCTTTAAAAAAAAAAAAAAAAAAAGTATGCCAAGTGAGATAGTTATGATCAAGGTATTTTACAAGCAAACATTTTTTGAGACATGAGGGACTTAGCATATTTGATGCAGTTCTTGATTTGGCTCAGTCATTCTCTTCCACCAAACGCTAATCCCCACCCCCCACCCCCACCCCAACCTCCTGAATCACCTGTTATCCATCAAAACTCAGGAGCACTCAAAGCCCTATAAGCTGCTTAAAAATCTACACACTCTTTCTGCAAAACTAAGAAAGCTTTGCTTTCCAGGAAGTTAAGTTCTGTGTCTGATTTTTCTGGATTGTATTCAGGGGTAGGTTTAGGACCAAGTATGAACCATTTTATTTCTCCCTAACTGATATATGACAGCATCTTTCCCAAAAGTTATTTAGATAACTACCTGCCATCACTTTTCACCCACAAATCATACAAAAGATTCCCATGTGAGTTGGTCAAAATTCTTACCATTCTGATTCTTGTCTCCATTTAAGACACCAAAAGTCACGAACAGACAACAGAAAGTTATAATATAGAGAACATCTGCCCCAAGTTTAGAGCCTTAGACTGAGTAGATTATCCTCAGACCCTCAGTGACTCCAAATTGGTCATTATTATTTGTTAATGTGGATCGTCCAGTTTGTTTTACCATCAGATAATGGACTCACCTGTGGATCAGAGAGGCCGTAAGTGAAATGATTTTCATTAGGGGCATGAAAACTACTCAGTAGTACAGCAGCCTTCAAATGGTGGATGAGATCACAGAGCAGCTGGAGTAGCTGTTGAACTGAAAGACTGGAACTGAAGAAACCTGCAGGCAGCTGGAGCTGTATTAAATTTTTACCATTTGGAGTTAATTTAGACTCTCGTTTCCCTCAACGGGTGTGAGAGAAACATTCAACATTTTTTTATTTAAGGAAAATAGATGGTGGTGCCATTAAAACATTTTATATAAGAGCTGGGGATTTAAAAAATAGCAAGGGGTGGTTGGATGGATCTTGGTCCCGCTCCAACACATGAGTAGGCCTGCCCTTTGCTCTTGCATCATTTAGTCAAGCAGACGAAGGCCTGATTGTGGACTCGGTGTCTGTGTCATCTACATGAACATCCCCATCCTTCCTGTGCAATAGTTGCAACCAGCAAGCTGCACAGACAGGCACGGTGATGTCCATCAGTCCTCACTGGCGCTCTGCCTTTCTTTGCTCTGATGAAGTAGGTGTGGGGGTCTTCCAGTCCTGATTCCCAGCACCATGTGCTTCTTCTCCCTCAGATATTTGCCAAGGACTGCTCTCACAAAGTACCAACCCTTTCCCTCACTCCCTTCAGCTGCCCTTCTAACAGCTTCATGCTGGGGGTAGGAGGTGTGCAAATCCCTAAAAACAAACGGGAATCATCTCAGCGCTGATGTCTTTCCCAACCTGGTCTTAGAAATGACATTTCTGTCACTGTGCATGCATGGGTTCTTCCAGTCATCTTGACCTCTTACCTCTTGAGGCAGAGGTTGGCAAGACCTGTATATGGATATCAGCCCTCTCCTGAACATAGCTGTATACATAAACAATAATTATTTTGGTAGACCTAATCTAAAAAGGGAGTGGTTTAGGGGGCAAACTTGAGATGCCCAGGAGTCACTCAGAAAAGTTCTGCAATGGTGTAATGAATCTTTATCCTTGAGCACACCCTGGTGGCCTACAGGTCTAGCACACCCTGGGAGCCATCCCCCAAACATCCTGAGATCCTAGGTTCAAGACCCAGGGCCAAGGGGAACAACCAGTGTGAAAAAATATTAAAAAATAAAAATATTCTGCCTTTCTCCTCCTGCCCGCCTTCACACTTGCCTTCATTCTTAACTGTAACTTTCCTTAAAAACAACAACAGAACACTTTATCCTAATCATAAGTAATCTCTAAGTCTGAAGAGTTAATATTAAAATGATTCTAGAGTTAAGAGACGTGTCAGAGCACCTACTACCAATTCTAGAATTACCTAACGTACATGTCAGTGCTGCCCATGTCCTGGGAAACACTTCAGCCATCTACAAAGGTCATGTCTGCTTAAAATAGAATCCTTTTGAGGTAGAGGGGAAATTTTGGAACCCAGGTCTCTAGCTTTCCTATCTCAAGTAAATTACCTCTGACACTAGTGTCCTATGAGAGCTGAGGCTATGGAAAACTTTGAAGACTACTCAGAAGAAACATCTCCACTTGCTGTGATTAAAACGGCGGACACAGCTTAGCACCCATATCATTCGTGCTTGACCACATCACTGAGTTCCAACAGGCCACAGAGACAGCTGGCATCTTGCAGCATCCCTGTGATTCCAGGCAGGTCACTTCCAGAAACAGAGCAAATCATTGTCAGTCACTCAGTTCTCCTATTTTCTGATTTCCCCACTAGAACACGAGTCCCCCAAGGATGGGGAATTTATCTGTTTCACTGGCAATGCATCTCCAGCACCTAGAATAGTGCCTGGCATGTAGAATTCCCTCAGTAATGCTGGTTGAGTGGATGAATAAATGGATGCGTGCATCTCTGTTTTCACTGTGACTTGGAGCAGACCCAGCCCGTCTATCTCTGAGAGTGAGTTGGCAACAATAGCCCTGATTGTTGTCAGCTTCTACTGTGTTTTAGAATTCCAATGTGGGAAGTGACAACATGCCTGACTCCTTTTCTTGGCTTGACTTTCTTCTGGATTTTACAACTGCCTGCTCTCCACCCACAATGCAGAGAAATAAAGAATGGGGTTCATTATGTCTTAACAGGACTGTCAGCTTAAACTAGACATAAATTTCTTTTCCTTTCCTTCACTGAGCTGTTAATCTGGAGGTTTCGCCTAATTGTTCCATTTCAAGGAGGGCAGAAGTGATTTTCTGCATGCATGGCCCCTGGATTTAGATACTGTGGAGGCCCTTGGAATCTTTTTTCCTCTTCTTTCTTTCTTTTTTTTTTTCCTTTCTCTCCCTTGAAAGTTCATTTAATGACCATTTATTGAGCCCTATAGAGTGGCTGGCATTAGGGACAAATACAAGAACAAATAAGACAGACCAGTTACCCTTAAGCAGCACACAGCCTATCAGAGAGACAAACAGTAGTTGCAAGACAATGGGATCAATGGCATAGTCCAGATTATGGAGAATGTTACATTGGCACAGACACTGCCAGGAAGAGTCAGAAAAATGCCTCATGAAGAGATGACACTCAGGGGTAGTCTTAGAGCAGGAGTAGGAGTCAAAAGTTCAACAGGGGTAAAGGGTTCTCAGGCAAGAGGGTGAGCGTGTGGAAAGTTTCCAATATGTAGTAGAAATCAGTGAGGTGTGCCTGGCGCGTGGTGGGCATATGGAAACATCAGGAGATGGGCATGGAGGAATGTCCACTACGCAGATACTTAGCCATGCCCTTTAAAACCTGAGCTTTGTCTACAGACAGTAGAAATTCCAAACATATTTTAAGTAGAGGAGTGACATGTTTTAAAAGGTAACTAGGCAGTAGTGCCGAAGGTGGATTAGACAAGACAGGACTAGAAGCAGAGGTCTATTACAGTTTTTCAAGAGAATGATGGCCTTAACAGATACTTAGAGAAATGAAGTGACACTTTAATAATAAAAGAAGAGGAGACGGATCAGAAAGTAAGTATTGAGTTCTGTCATGAACATGTACTCATTAGTCATTCAAAGGAAGACGCCCAAGAGGGAGGAAGAGCTGGAGGTCTGCAGCTCCCAAGCAGTGTGAGAATAAGGAGCGAGGTGTCACCTGAGAACAGATGGCATTTATGCCAAGACAGAACATCTTGAGGAAAAGTCCTATGAGGACAGTGTGCTATCATACTGGTTAACTTCCACTGAGGAGCCCATTTGATGTTAAGTGAATTCCATTTCTTTAGATTGAGGGTCTGTAGAGATGTTTCAAAAGGTATGGGAACCCCCAAATTTTGTTAAAACTTTGAAGTGTAGCATTTTGTTGTTTGGTTCAGGTTGAAAAAGAAATTTGATATAAAACTTTGTTCTCATATGATCATGTTTAGAAAAAGAATCCAGACTTTACCAGTGCTTTGAGGATAGTGAAAAGAGGAGAGGAGAGAGAGATTACTTGAATTCATGATTTGGCTAGAAATACTTTATATTTGTGTACTTTTCAGATCAAATTCCCACAAAAAGAATACTCAGATTAAATTTGAAGTAATTTTCTACCTGATTTGAAATTATTACCTTTGTCATTATGAATAAGCTACATGTTCCGGAAATTCCTGTTACCACCCCTGCAGGCCATTCTCCCCGCCACCAAGATGACCTGCTCTCTCTGGTTTTGTTTCATATTTTGAACTTGAGCCAAGTGTCTCACGTGACCATTATAACACATTTGCTTTTCTCTGTAATAGCCTTCACCACGTAAGAAATCTTTTGCTGAAAGCTAAACTTTTCATAGAATTTGAGTACAGTACAAGAAATGTCAATTCTTGCACCAAGGTTTCTACAAGTGAAAAGACTACAATGGAATGAGAAATATATTTGCTAAGTCAGTAAGGACCTAGCATCCCAAATATACAAAAAACATTACATTCAATGGTGAAAAACCAACCCAATTTTTAAAATAGTAAATGATTTAAATGAAATTTCTCCAAAAAAGATGTACAAATAGTCAATAAGCACAGGAAAAGATGCTTAAGGTCATTAGTCATCAGAAAAAGACAAATGAAAACCATAATGAGATACCACTTGACACTCATAGGAAGGTTAGACTTAAAAAAAAACCCAACAACAGAAAATAACAAACATTGACAAAGAAGTAGAAAAATTGGAAACTTCATGCATTACTAAGAGAATGCAAGATGGTGTGGCTACTGTGCAAACAGTTTGGCAGCTGCTCAAAAAGTTAAAGATAGAATTACCACATGACCTAGAAATTCTACTCTTAGGTATATACCAAGAGAAATGAAAGCATATGTTCACTGAAAAACTTGTACATAAATGCTCATAATAGCATTCATGACAATAACCCAACATTAGAATCAACTTGTATGCGCATAAACAAAATGTAGTATAGTCTTACAATAGAATATTATTTGGCCATCAAAGGGAAAGAAGAACTAATCTATGTTACAACATGGAGGAACCTTGAAAACATTATGTGAGTGAAAGACACCAGACATGAAGGGTCGTATATTATAAGATCCTAGTTCTATGAAATATCTAGAATAGATAAACCTATAGAGACGGAAAGGAGATCGGTGGTTGCCAGTGGCTGGGGAGAAAAGGGAATTGGGAATTCTTTGGGGATGGATGAAAATTTGTATATTCTGGAATTATGTAGCGATGATGTCTATGCGATAGTGTGAACATACTAAAAGCCACTAAACTGCATACTTTAAAATGGTTAAAATGGGGAATGATCCGTTACATGAATTTTATCTAATAAAAAAAAAAAAAACCCAAAAGACAATTGATGTTATTAGCTCTGTACCAGAAAGAAGACAATCAGGAAATTCACAAATATTTTTTTAATAATCTTTTCCCTTTGTCTTCACAAAAGTCAAATACTTTCACATAGGATGAAAATTCCTCCCTCCTTCTGAGAGTAGCAATATATATTCTACCCATGTTAAAATCTCAGGCAGTTTGAGGACCTCACCAAATAACTGAAGAGGCAGAGGAAATATTAGCAGGCATTTGCTTAGTAAGTTCATATCTGGAATTTGGGATAAATAAAATGACAAGGAATTCCATTTAAAAACCTTAGGAAGGCAATTATGCGTTCTGCTAACACATCCTCCAGCTTAAAAACCTTTGGAAGTGATGGTAGAGAGTAAGGGGACAGGAAAATACAATTGCTAACTTCATCTCCAGGCCTTTGTTTTTTCTGGGAGTGAAAGCTAAGTTTTAAGTCAAGACATTTCTGAATTCCACTCTTCTTTGGACTGAGAGTATTTATGTTTCCATCTGTAATATGGAGTACCATAAATGTCCACAATGCACGGTGTTCCTGCTTGATCCCCAAGAAAGCTCATTTTATTTCTATTTGTCTTCATATCACAACAGCGTGGGGTGGAGAGGAGGGGTTTGACTTTTCTGAGAGGTTGTTAGTTGTGCTAAGTAACTAAGAAAAAATGTCCTGCTACCAGCCTGTTTGTCTGATAACCATGATGTGATGAAAAAAAAAAAAAGAAAGGCAGGCATGTTTTCATTTATTAAAATAGCTCTCACTGGTCTGGAGCAGGCCCATTTCTTCTATTAACTTTTTAATGACTTCACTTCTAAACTCTGGACTCTCTCAGACAGGCAGGAGCAGTTATATCTGCTTTGTGGGGTGCAGTGTGACATGAATGTGTGCAGCCCCTGTTCAGGAGTGAAGACTTTTTAGAAGACACCAGTAAGCACTCAGCTAGCCGTGCACGGTGCAAAGCCAGGGCCTGGTGGAAAGAAGCGGACAGACACATGTTTCTGGGCTTCTGGCCCAACCACCTCCTTCCTGTGATGAGAGGTGAGCTACCCAAAGTCCCCAAACCTCACTTTTCTTCACCTGAAATACGAGGCTGATTTTCCCATCTCTCTCTCCCCCCAGGATTCTTTCTGAAGTCTCCAGCCAGAGTTCTATTGTTTCACATGTTTGCACTGTGTCTGGGGGGAGCGTGCTGTGCGCTTCCACTGGTGTGACTAGCAGGAGAGGCATTGGGGGGATTAAATAAGGGTCCTTCAAAGATGGAGGGAGGGGGGCTGAGACGGCAGCACTTCCTCACATCTCCAACCTGACACACTTTGCCTCGCTCTGTGTTTTTATTAGCTCCTCTCCTCAGTACATCAGTGGCAAGGGTGATGAAACTGGTGGCAGATTTAACTGCCAGGCAGCTGGGTCACTGTCCCGTGGGTCTTGTTGTCATGCTGCGATCTTAAAGTGACCACGACTGTTTGGGCTGCTGCTTTCCAAAAAGACTCCGGGAAAGACCTGTGAATAGTTAATCGGTGGAAAAGGGAAGGAAGAGGCTGTTGCTTGCAGAAAGCACCGAGAAGCTGCTTTGAAAAATCCCAAGGTGGCTGAATATCAAGAACACGGCTCCTGCTGTGGGCAGCTGTGTGTGGAGGGGCAGCCCGGGGGCTTAAAATCAAATTTCCAGCCTGGGCTGGTGCCCCTCCCCGGGGCTTTGGTGATGGAGGCAGAAGGCCTAAACACTACAAAATGAAGAATCCTTCAATACTATGGGATGAGGGTTATCATCAACAGTTATCTTGTTTTATTGTTAGCAGTCTCAGTGAACAAAGCTTTCTATTGGGGAAAAAAGAAGAAGAAGAAGGAGAAGAAGAAGAAAAAGTGCTTTGGAGAGAGAAAACAGGATGACTTATTTAACAGGGAAGCACTGCAGGCCCCTTACCTGAAATCTTCTCATGTCCCTGGGGTTTCCCGCTGTTTTCAAACAATTCTGATTGCACTTGAGGAAAAATTTTAAAAAGAATCTGTGAAGAGAAAGCAATGTGTTACATTTTTAAGTAAACATGTTTTAAGAGCGAATCAGTCTGCATTGTATCAGGTCTGATTCGAAGGCGACTGTTTTCAGGTCTGGGCAATTTCAGCAGTCCTGCTCATGAACGGGTGCCCTGACCCTCTAAAGCTGGCAGATTGGGGTGTTTGCAATCACCAGCCCCGCACCCTCTGCACCAGCACTGCTAAGGATTGCGAAGGGGTTCCCCAGCTGGATGCTGGTGTGTACACCCACCCTGAGTTGCTAAGACCTTCCCTCCCACCCCCCACAAAAAAGGTGGGGGGCTTCAAAAGCAGCCTGGACCCCTGCCATGCAAAAATGTCTTGCTCCAGGGTTAAAAATGGCATGACTTAGCCTTGAGGCCCAGGGTTCCTGTGTATGTGGGTTTCCTCCAGTCACACACACCTTCACCCTCTCACCCCTCACACGTACACCCTCACACACAAAGGGGGCCTGCTGTTTTAAACCAATGTGGATAAAATCAGAAAATGGTATGTTAGCATCCAAACGACAGTCAGTCTGCTCAGTATACACTGGGGTTTTTATGAGGAATAACAAGTATGAAAGTCCTTCCAGACCGTCTACAGATTATTCGGAAAACCACGAAGATGCAGGATAATGGTCTGAGGTGATCTTTCAAGCCAATATTCTCCTAAATAACCTATTTGTACCATTTTTTTAAAAGGGCATCTTCAATCCAACAAGTATTTCAACCCAGAAAAATGGCAGAAGTGGTCTTTTCAGTCATTTACCTATTTAATGCTTAGAATTTTGTTTCGAAATACAATAAGTTTTTCATTTATTTCACTTGCAGAGTCCTTTTCCTTAAAAAAAAAAAAAAAAAAATCCAGCTTTTGCAGTGTTCAAGTCCCAGGTGAGTCAGGCCTATTTCCCTTTCTGTTACTATGACAACGAAATTTTACCGCAGTCCCAAAGTCCCTTCAGAACTCTCACATCCATGCCTTGAATTAGAACTTTAAAGGAAAAGATATACATTTTTCTCAGGATTTGCCAACAAAAATAAGTAGAAATCAACAATGCTTTCAAAAATTCTGTTTTAAAGAATTGCTGGTGAGATGCTCTCAACAAGGACTTCTGTTTATTTTCATTGTTTTAACAAAAGAATTAGAGAGCGCTCAAATTAATTGTATTTATGACTTAACAAAAAAACCTGATGGGAAGATAAACAGCAAATGACAAAGGAGAGGACAAGGGGATTTGCACCCCTCTGAGTGTTCCATATTGGAGGCTCTTTGTATTCTAGATTTCCTAAAATCCTGGGTCGAGTGTTCCTAACTCCATCTCTGAATCAGATGGGGTGTAAATTTGGAAATAAGAACTAAATATTTTTTTTCTGTTATTTCATAGCATCTGCGTTTCACTTCTCTCCTTTCAGCCTTTCTGAGGTGGGTGGGTGCATTGCTCCCTGTGTCTTGAGGCCGGCAGGGTCTTTATCTGAGTTACCTCAGGACAAGACTGAGAGAATGCTCCACAGTATTCAAATCCACAACCTGATTCCACTTTCTAAAGTGCCTAAATGTCTGCCTGTAGCATCATGAGAAAGCCTCAGATAGGAGACCTGCTTCTATTTGAGAAAAGAGTGCTCCAAATTCAGAGATTTTCCTTTTTCAGGGGGAGATCTTCTATTAGTGCCTTCAGAGCAGAGTCAGCTGTAGCCACTTATGATGCACGGACGTGCTCTCTGGATATACTTTAAATTTGCCTTTTTATCACTGGAATCTCTTTCCAAACAATGCCGCCCGGCCCCCCCCCCACCACCTCATTGCCACCCCACATTGCCCTCTGAAATCCCCGATGTGATTTACATCTTTTTCCATACTAAACCAAATGGATTGCTTTTTCCTCACTAGCTCCTGGATTTTGGAAAGTTTTGCCACAATTGAACTCCTTATAATGCATTCTGTGTTATACTTCCTCTTCCCCAACCCATTCCCTTCTCTGAAACCTATCTGGTGAAAACATTAATGTTCACGAAGGCATTATTATGTGAGTGGTGTGGTAGGTGGAGATAAATGTTTACATAAAATCAAATTGATTTAGGGAAACGGGGGCCTGCTGAAAGGCTTTATTCATTTTAAATTAAGACCTTTAACGGTTCTTTGGAAGGAAAACACCCAGTTTTGACTCATTTGCTGGCCTGGGGAGCTGAGTTTGTAACCTACCCAGGCCCCTGTACACTGTGGATAGAGAGGTTCACAAAGAGGCAAACAGGTAAGGGAAGGAGGAGCTTTGGGGATGTAAAAATTCTCTTAAATCGCATCATGCATTCTGAAAGAAGGCACAGCTACTTCTAAAAGGCTAGCACTAGACATTATGATGAGGTTATTTTATATGTGGACTTAAAATTAATTCAAAGAAATTTTAAAGCTTACTGACATTGCCAGGTTTTTTTTTTTTCTCTTCCTTTTATTGATATCGTCCACCTGCTTCCCCTGTACCCACTGTGCTCACGCTCTTGGTGCAGAACCCTTTACTAACCATACCATCCATTAACCACATGGTAACTTGCAGGGAACAAATCCCCTGGGTCTAGATTCCTCCAAAGCCTGGGCTGCCTGGAAAATGTCAGCTCTCTCCACTCCAAAATGGGAAACCAAGATGAATTACAAGATTCAGACCAAATGTGCAGATTCTCATCAGGATGAAAGTTGTTATTTCCACTTTCTACAAGCAATGTTGACTGTATAAATATGATAGCCACTTAGTGTGGTCCACACTGCCAGCCTTCTGATCTCATTCCACAGGAGTGAATACTAGCAACAATTGGTTTATCCTTTTCTTATAGCTAAAAAAAGAATAGAGAGGTGGGCTCAGAGTGTGAACTGAAGTCTTCAGATTTCAAGCTGGTTCCTAGATCAACTGGAAAAATCTATTATACCAAGAGGCTTTCCTTTACTCCACAAATACTCAGTGAATGCTGGTGGTATGCTGGTCTTGATCTGCCACTCATTAACCATGCAACCAAGTTAACTCACTTCTCTGGATCATAGTTTCTTCAATTGTTAAAAGAAAAAAATAATTGCATTATCTCTAGGGTCCCTTCCAACATTCATATTCTATGATTACAAAGGAAAAAAGTAGAGTTGAAAACTTCTAGAAAGGACTACATTGGGGAATAAGTCACTGAAGACAAAAGACTATGATTTAATCAAGTTCAATTGGCGGGGTGGTGTTCTGAGAGAGAAATCAAACCACTGATTTGAGATTGTGAATGAAAAATAAGCAAGGACCACTGAATGGTGGGATATGGAGCCTGGAGCTGATGCCTGACCAGAAGTGGTGGGATCTTCAGGTTGATGAGCTGATTGCTGAGTGAGACGCACCCATTTCTTAGGACCTTTCTTTCTGCTTCTGAGGCAGGAGAAGGTGGTTCGGGAATATTATAAATAGAGCCAACTCTGTCTCTGGTTACCCTCCTGTGTGGTCTAGCAACTGATGGTGGAGCAGTCTCAATGGGTCTTGGGAGGTGGAGAAGGTTTGCCCAGGTCTGCTCTGTGTAATGCTCTGAGCTCTGTGTTAGACAATGCCTCTTTTATTGCTCACGACAACCTAGGAGTGAACACTCATCTCCGAGCTCAGAAAAGCAAAGTTACCAAGAATTTTAGAAATGTATCTAAGATCACACAGCCTATAAGTGGTTGGAACAAGGATTTTCATCTGCGTCTTTCTGGCAACAAGCTCCATCTGGTATCCTAAGTTTCTTGCACCAATTAGATTGTGGTGTTGCCTGCAGAACTCTATGAATATACTAAAACCACTGAACCGAACATGAGGAATGGGTGACCTTTATAGTATGTAAATTATATCTCAAAATAGCTGCTTAAAAAAAAAGGTTTCAGAAAACATCATCTGAGAAGAAAAAAATGGTGAAGGACTCTGGTTTCTTGGAGAGTGAAAAGACTAGAGCAGCACTTGAGAGAAAAGCAGGAGATCAGAGACAGTCATGTGAAAGTAAATACTTCATATTGAAACTTCCTGATGTGTTAAGTGATTTACTCATTTGAACAATAACTATTATGTATGTAGTATTTGGGAGGAAGGTTCAGGCAAAAATGGCAACTAAAGTAGACAAATATTCTTGCTTCGTGGAGTATGAACTATTCAAAATATGCTTCTTCAGCATCTGAAATTCGTCTGGAGACTCTGGAATATGGTTTCAGTAAGATACACAAGGCTTATATCTAGAACCCAGGGCATATCTGACCACCTCATACCCTGCCATACCTGGAATACTGGAACATGCAGCAATGCTTAAGAACAGAATGAATAGTGATGGTTCTAGATGTGTCCTGAGACCATCTGAAATAGGAACTGAGATTCAGCCTAGACACACAAATAGGGTGCAGAGTTAAGGTCTGGTGGTGGTAGCAACTGGGAGTCTAAATCACAGGGCAAGGCAGCAAATTAATAGTTATGTCAGGATTATACTCCATAACTGTAGGATTCTAGCCAATGACCTGACCATTACAAACACTGCATAGTATTTCTCCAGATTTATGGCAGAATCATTCCATATGCCTCTGATTTGAAATTCAAGATCTAATGCTTTCTAAAAAAAATTATAACACAAAAAAATCTGGAGGGAAGCACTGTGGAAGTCACAAAGCTTCTTTCAAGAAAAGGGTTAGACAGGGATGTATATCAAAGGAAAGTGAACTTGGCACTAATAAGAGATACTATTATGCAGAACCTTACTCTATGCAAAGTAATATGTAAAATACCTTTTGCTTTGAAACTTCGTTCCTTATTCCCTTAAAAAAAATTCTAATTCTGCCTTCCCTGGAAACAACTTTTGTGATGACATAGCCATATCTTATATACCATGGAGATGAAAGCACACCCACACTCTCCAAGGACTGCTGTTTCTGGTTCTCTCTTTCCCACAAAGGCCACAGAAGCAAATAAGATCACTAAAGTCTGGCCAGTAGAGAGAAGATACAGCCTTAGAAACCATGTAGATACTTAAAGGTCTATGTCCATTGATTTTTGAGGAAGATACAATTTATCTGGATTAACTGCTAAGCCTCCTTTTTCAGAATCCAATAAATTAAAATATAATTGACGTCTACTGTTTGTACATGCTTATGAAAAGAAGATAACTCCTTTCCCTTAAAAAATTGCAATATGCTGATCCAGGAACAGGCTGGATCATAAAATCACATTGCCTCCGTTCTCGCAGTCTCCTTTCAAACTTGCATCCTTTGGGGACTAGGCAGAGTGAGGGACTGCTGGATGGACCCAACCTTAGGCCCATTTCTTGGCTCTGAGAACAGCCTGCATGGCAGACCTACTTTGTAGAGGAGGAAACTCCTAAGTGATTGGTTTTCACTTGAAACTTAAAACCAGTGAGCAACGTGACAATGATACAATGATGCTCCATGTTTAATCTAGGTCTTAACTGTAGGCATCCCTTTGACTCTTCCAACAACAAAGAACACATTTTTCTCCCCCGAAAGTCTCCAACAGAATCAAAACTCAGGCCCCACTTTTGACCTGAAGATGCTAAGACCTTGATAAATTTCTTGATTATCAAGGTGCCAGTCAGAATTAGAAAGAGCTCTGAAGCGCTGAGGTACTATAAAGACTTTGACTCAAGTACACAAAAAACGAAGAGCCTCTGAAGATTCAAACTCCCAAATGGGTCTGCTACACCCTAAAAACTTGACAAAGAGACATATGAGAGTGCTTGGTAGTTGAGATTTGCTTGGTGAGGTAATAGCCAACACAAGGGCCAAAAATGATCCATGAAAAGGGGCCATAATTTAAATATTTTGACTGAATGACTTCCTCAGTCTGAAACCAAATACATTATTTTTCTGTAAACTGATTTGCCATGTAAATCACATAGTTAAACAACCTCTTAAAATATACGTACATGAAACAGTAGGTAAAAACGCTTTAATCACCCCCAGATATTCCTGTGGAAGGGCTATACTACCATTAAAATTCCTTCACCTAGACTATAATAATGAAAGGTCATTTCAAATCTGAAAAGTTTTAAGTTTACAGAAATTTCTAAGCAATACACTTTCTTACTTCCAACAACACTCAACCTCTCTAACTCCCCTTGACTAAAAGACTAATAATGAGGATGATTATAAGAATAATAAATAGCCCATATTCATTGACATTGTATATTTGCCATGTATGATATCATTTAATCCACCCAACTCTGTGAGTTAGAGAATTAACATCACATTTTACAGAGGAGATAAACAAGACTCAAAAAGATCAGATTGTTTGTCCAAGGTCAAACAGCTAGTAAGTAGAAGAACTAAGAGTGGGACTCAGGTTTGTTTGCCTCTTAGTAAAACATTGTTCTGGCAGGAGCTTGGCCAAACTTCTTTTGAAGGAAAAGAAGACACGCACTGCCAAATAGTTCTTTGTTTCAGAAGACCAGTGCCTTATTGATCTATATGGGGAATCCCTTTGTGTCGAATCCTTCATTTTATTCTCTGGAAATCAGAGTGGAATCCTTCATGTTGTAAAACCAAACAAACCAACAATAATGTCTATCATTCCTATCAGGGACTTCATCTGTAGAAGTTCTGTGGCTAATCTGGAGTATAAAGTGGGAAATAAGCATGTCTATCAGATATTTGGAAAAATAAGACCTCTCGAGAACACATATGGTACAAAAATGGCACCGCCCAAACCACTGTAACCATCTACAAAAAGAATGTGAGATTGCTCATGCAGATGGGAATATTTGGGACCATTTCTGTCAAGACTAGAGGGGGAAAGAAGTCTGAAGTCAAATGAGTAACATAAGAAATTGAATCAAATATCAGAAAACATTTTTTGAGAATCAAGTCACCAAAGCTAAATTTTGAAAGCCTTACCCAAGGGACAGAGGAGATTCTCCTACATTAGAGATTTTTTAAATAGACCAGTGAGCTAAGTCCTTTGGCAGCAGATAATGTCAGTCCTATATGCAGTAGCTCAATGGGGCCGTTTCCAATGTCAAAGTTTCTGCAATTATTATTATTATTTGCTTAATATTTATAGCAAACATTAGGAACCTTCAGTTTCTTCCTCTGTAACATGACTCCCTAAATCGATAATGAGGATTAGTTATCCACACTAAATGTTTGGGTAAATGCCTGGTACATTGTAAACTAGCTCCTTTATCGTTCACTGGCCATGCTCTGTGAAACTCCTCCAAGTTACTCCTGTTCTCTCACTTGACAATGCCCATTTCCCAAACAAAATTATTGGGAGAGAGTTATTGCAAATTCATATCTGGTTCTTCTGCACTGTTTCTCTCTCCAATATTAGTATCTACTGCATAGAAGAACTTCCCTAATTTTTAAGGGGAAAAAAATGTTTAATGTAATTAATTCATTATAATAGGTTGCAGGAGGGAAAAAATGATAATACAAAGATGGTCAAAATCTCATCACTGTTTTCAGTAAACTATGATCAGGCAAAATAAGTCAGAGCTACATACAAGCACTCTGGTTCCTAACTGGCAACAGGCCCCATTGAATCATTTCCTCTTCGGTGTTCACTCCAGTTACAAGCTCCTGGAAGTGACACTTCAGTTTAGCAATAGATCCTTCCTACCAAACACACTGCTGCCTGAGCTGGACCTGCTGAACTCATTTAGGGACCAGGAGGGAGCGACTTCCCCAAAGGGTTAATTCTGACTCCATATCAATAGACTTCATTTCAAAGTCATTTCGTGATTTCTTTGGAACTGAATGTCTGCCATAACTCAAGTGGCAGGCAATTGAGGGCAAACAGCCACCGAGGTGCAAAAATGCAAGCTCTGAGCTTCCCCACTTATTTCTGACCAGTAACACACTAGAGTTTCTGAGGACCCAAGGTTACATGACGAGATTTTTTTCTTCTTCTGCATTCAGACACATTTCTACACGCTTGTGAAATCCATTACTTGGCATTAGGAGACTAGTAGGGAAAAAAATCTCCAAGGAAAAGTCCTTGTTTTTGCACTCAAATGAAAATTTGACACCATTAATGAAAATAATAATTGAACTCTTTGGGCTTGAATTGGAATCAAACACAGCACTAAGAGCATGTTGGTAATTCCAGTTGTGTTCAAAAAACATCTTTGGAGGGCTCTTTGCAACGTGAACAGTTCTATTGTATGCTTTTTTTAAAAAAACCCAACCCTGTGTCTTCTCTTTTGCCCTGCCCCTTCTTTCTCATCAAGAAAAGGGAAAAAGGTAAGAGTACCACTGAACATGTTATAGACTGACTTCTAAAAACAGAGATTACAGAATTAGAACACCCATCTATTTTCCTTCCTAATGCCATGACTACTAGGGTGAAGGAGAGAAATGAAGTTATTAGTCAGCCATCAGCTTAATGGGTCCTTCCCGTCCCTCTTTCCTTAGTGCCCCTTCTCCCCTTCTGAAGCCTCCCCCGCCCGCCTCCCTGCCCTCCCCGCAAAGCTCATCTATGCTAGGCTGAGCAGTGAACACCAATTACACCAAGAGCCCTTTGCTGCTGCCTGGTCCGCTGGTTTTACTGTTTTGCCAGATGGTTGAGGCCAATGTGTAAAACTCTCTACCCTACCATTAATTCATAACTCGGTAATAACTTTCCCACGGCTCCAGGAAATTGAAATGAAGTGCAAATGTGAATATTTGGAAAGAGAATCAAGGTTGGACCACTATTTCACACCTGCCAGGTTAGATAGCAGTCAGACAAAAAGATACCTCTTTTTTTAGATGGGCTGGAACGTTACTTTTCTGAAAAGAGGGCAGATTGGCTATCAGTGCAACACTAGATAAAGTAGCTGACCAAGTTCGAGTTTGGGCTCCTCCTATCATTGTTTTCTCTCTGCAGTTTTAAGCTTATACTTACAGCACCTCTGGCTTCATTCACTAATGACCTTGAGTGTGAGTATCTATGTAATGATATATTCTTATGACAGAGTTGTAGATTAGCAGATATGAGTGCATTCTCTTGGTAAGACAGGACACCATCCAATGTTTGTTAGCATCATTAAACTAAAACTGACTTTTCACCTGCTCCCATACCATATGCAGCTGCAAATTTTTAAATTAAACTATGAAGCCATGCATAAATTTACATATATTACAGACTAGCCTCTCCATTTAACATGCAAATGTACTCCAATGTTTCAGAACACCTTCTGTCGCTAATTAATTTGCTGAATTATAATTAGACTAATCCTGCATAATTAATAAGCACAGATTTTTTTTTAATTTGTAAGCAGCTTGAGGAGATCATTCACTTCCTTCTATAAACTGCTAAGTAAGTGTTAAAAAAAATCTGGAAAGAACATGTGTGAAAAGGTATGTTTGATGTCGCATACAAACTCAAACTAGCGTGGAAGATACAGAAGTCAGTATTGATAAAGGGACATATTTGAAGCCAACATTCAAACAATCAAAAAAAATCACATTCAGAGGACGGGGACTAATTCTCTCTTTGTCTCCTTGTATACAGTGTTTTATTCTTTGCCTTCTATCCGTCGGATCTTCCAAGATCACAGAGGCGGGAGAGGATTAAAGTAACCGTATGTTGTATTAGGAGAGATAATGATATTAACACTCCACTGTATATCAAAACACTCTGTGCATGCTGGGTGCTTATAAGCCCCTTTGATGGTATTTGGAATCATTTTCATTTTGGCTGCCAAAAACACCCGAGATCCATCTAGTGGAAACAATTAAGTTCCATTAGTACTGTATCCATTCGGTAATGATTAGAATGAAGGGTCCCTCTTTAATGCTCAAGAGTAGAGTCGCAAAGAAACATTTGCATCTGTACACTTGAAAATGGGAAACTTGATAATTCTGTAAGCAAGCACAAAGCTTATTTTGACCTGAAAAGTAAACCTAGTTCGGGAGAGCTAAAGGTGAGAGTAGATGCCTTGTTAGAAAACTCTTAGCAGGGCAGGAATCCAGAGAGCCAACGTAAGCTCAATAGACAGCTGTGCAGATTAAGGACAAATCTGGAAAGACAAAGTGGGAAGTGCCGGATCTGGCAGGGGAAGTTATTAAACCTTCAAAGAGAGGAGAAATATAATTTTAGAGAAAATAGACAGAGAGGCCCTTGGTTCTTTCACTCAGTTAAATCACTAATATCAGTGACCAAAAGATTGTCAGGTCAAAGACAGCACCTCTCAAAATGTGTCAGCTTTCTCTCACTGCAATGTAGTGTTTTTATAGCGATGCCACAGTCAGGAACTTCAGAAGACTGGGAAACCAGGTCCCAGATGAATCACATTTCCAAATATACCTTCTCCCCACTAGGCAGCCAACTTTTAAATTAATTAATTAATTAATTTATTTATTTATTTATTTATATTTTACAAAGCCAGGACTTAAGCTAACCTGGGAGTTGAGAAAGTTCAAAGGTGCGCCAGCACCTCCAAGGCCGGTGGTCACCGGGCATAGCCAGAGCAGGCTCAGGGGCAGATTCTGCTTCTGTCTGAGGAAGCATTTGCCTTAAATTCTTTCTCTTCTCCTGATCCAGGTGGAGATCCCAGGATAGCTACCTGTCGAAGCTGCTGCAATGACTAACCAAAGTGAGAAAAATATTTTGAAAGCATCTGGAAAAGCTGCAATAATTTTTCTGAACTAAGCCATGTTATTACTTGGACACTTTGGAAATATCAGACATTTGGATAGATTTTATGAGCCAAACCACAGCCTTTGCTGTCAATCCCCATCTGAAAAGATTAAATGGTTCAGGAAGATGTTTAAAAGTCAAAAAAAAAAAAAAAAAAAAAAAGGAGGTGGGATGTCTTTCTATGCCTTTTGTAATTCCTCAGAAGGAACAGAACAACTGCTGAAATAATAGTATTAAGAAGAGGCTAAAATTATTTTCCTTCAAAAAAATATACACATGGCCATGGAAATCTTTGATAATGTCTTCACTTTTCAAGAAAAATCATTTCCATGTATTGCATCTTTCGGAATCTTCATAACCCATTTTGAATGGCTAGCATAGAAAACCTGTTTTCTCTGCAGTAGTTGGGAACATGTTCAGCTCTGCTTTTGTGAGCAAAAAAGAGAAAAAAGCTGAGTGGTGGTTAGCTCAGAGAGAGGGGGTTCCTGTCCCCCTCCTCCCATAAGGTGTGCGGCTGAGGGCTCTCCATCCTGTCTGGAGCAGCACTGAGAATAAAAAGAGCCAGACAGGTCACCAGCAAGTCCCATGTATCTACTGGCAAGTGGTTTGCTTTTGGTTTTGGTTTCCTTGGGTATTTCCTTTAGCTTTGCCTAGCCAGCTGCAAAATATATACTATTGGGATTGTCAAGAGGGAGCAACTGTGACCCATGTGGTGTTAGCTTATGAGAAATGCCTGACAAGGAATAGGAGACTGAAGAGAAACAGAGAAAGATAGCATTTAAACATGAAGGTGTAAAGCAGTTCGTTAACAAATGCACATCTTTGGCTAATGGGTTCTTCCCTTCACATATACATTCCAGTAAATTAATTTTCTTTTTTGGCAGGAGGATTTCTCTCCATGAACATCACCCCTAATTTATTCTTGTGATTCATTCTCTCTTCTTTCTTTCCTCCCTTCTCCCCCTTCCTCTCTCCTCCCTCCCTCTCTGTAGTTCCCCAATTCAGGATGGTATGCTGAATTTCTAAGTGCTTCCTACAAGTTGGGGGTTGGGGGGAAGGAGTTGGGAGAAGAGGTGACTGAAGAAAAGAAATGGAGATGATAATTACATCAAAGCTCTATTTCATCTGAAAAGTATGAAGGGTTGCCTCCACTCCAGCCGTGAAGACTTATATTCACAGTTAATGTAACCTTCATGCCAAGAAAGGAAAAAAGAAAGAATGTGTAACCTGACAGGTAGCAGGTGGTACATATGGAATTATCATTGGCTATTAACACCAGGTCGGGTATCATATTAGCCACTTTCAGACTGCATTTGCCAAACCCACATAAAAATATAAAACCAGGTATTTCAATATTCTGTCTCTCCCTTAGTAAAACAGGTTTTCTTATATTACTCATAGTAGAGTCAGTGGCTTTTATTAGCATTTTTTAACCTTTTTTTTTTTTTTTTCTTAAAGAAAGAACTCAACTAAACCTAGATGATATAAGAGAGAAAGTAGGACAAAAATCAGGTCAAGAATTTGATACAAAAGGCAATCAGATAAGGAAGGGCTAATAATATTCCAGAGTGTTGTCACTTTAGTAGACGATGATTACATTAGTCTAATCTCGATCAAGCCTGAGATTTCGGGAATCCATCACAATCTCCTATTGCCTTTGTTTTCCATGCAAACTTCATTGATTATAAAGCCTCTATGAACTCTGTGGGAAACAGTAACGTTGGGGAGATTTCTAATTCTTTGTCCCCAAAGTGGAAGCTTTCTTTCAAATGCCATTAAGAGATTTTCATCTCTTTCACTTTTCTTCAATATTTGTAATAACATTGTATTTCATTATTTGTTACTCTAATATCTCAGAGATCACAAACGAGTTTTCACTTAGCCCATCAGAAGATAACCAGAATCTCTTACTTTATAATCTTTCTCTTCCATACCATATCATCTCATTGCTCGGAAATATACTGGATTAGTAGAACATGGTATAACTGAGCCAACAACTGGGTACGAGACATAAAATTCTCCTTCTCATTTGAATTACTGGAATTTCTTGCCCCAAATTCACTCTAAATGTGAAAGAAGCACTCATGTGACATTCAAAAGTCAGCCCCACATTTTTTTAAAAAAAAAAAAAAAGACCTGAAGCTTCCAAAATCCCCTCACTAGACCAGCTCAAACTCTAGCTTTCCAAAAGACTTCCAAACTGAAGAGATTGTTTTCTGTTTAACCTGGCTTACATTATATAATATTTTACAAATCCAGAGCATTTCTGAGATTACAGCTCATCTTAGGTACTGAGTTCTGCCCGCTATTAAATGAGATTTGTTCTTCGTGCCCATGCAGTCTAAAACGTGTCTACACAGTACATTCACTTGAGACCGCATAATCTGGAAGACTCAAATGAAGAAAACATTTATTGAGAAAAAATTGTGGTTATATTTGATACACACGAAGATTCTAAACTTAAAATCAGTCACTCATGTTCCTATGCCAAGACAGGCACCATCAATGCTTCAACACACACACACACACCCCACAAAACAGGGTAGCACAAAATAATATAACAGTTCCATCTAATCCCCAAACCTCATTTGAGACTTTCGGAGTCATTATCTTTCTGCCCTTCAAAATGTCTTTGAAAGAAGTACTGATAAGCCAAATGACCCATCACAAGTTCTTTTGAGAATGAAATAAATGACTAAACTTTTAATATGTGGTGGCAAAGAAAGGCCTGAATAATCGACAAGCTTAATATCAAATCATCTGCAAAAACCAGAGACTAGGTTTTAACCCAGATGAGCCTTCACTGCCCTGATATTTAGAGTTGGGTTTGTGGCTTCTCTCCAAGTAGTGGCTAATGGAACACAGCCATTAAAGAGAAAAACGACCTCCCCTGGGGAGTCAGCAGCTGACCTGGAAGTAAAACATCTCAGCCCTTCACTCAGAGGACACAGAGCCTGTTCTGCTTTCTCAGGAGGCTGCCAGGCCTTGCAGGATGGGGTCCAGGAGCATGGGAAAGTGATGGCCACAGCTCCCGTGGGGAGACACACAGAAGGCACATGGCCACTCTGGAAAAAGGCGACTCTGTCCAGCCCAGAATTCTCTGCTGCCCTGGATACCAGGGATCCAATGCCAGTCTCTTGCTGGCAAATTCACTCAGAAATGTCTCTGGCCCCTACCACCCCAAGAAAGTCATCCTGTCTCATGCCTGAGTCAGAATTCATGGCTAGCCATTCAACCTAAATTGAAGCTACAATTTCCCCATTCTTCCTGGTAGAGTCCAACAGAACCTGGAAAACCGAGCCTGCTTTTTCACCATCCTTCAGTTTGCTGAGGTGATCACAACAAAACCAGGCTGAACAGCTAGGCATCTATTCCTTGCCTAACATTCCTACTTGTTAAGGGAAAAAAATGATGATTTCATTATTCTTTGTAATATGACTGCTTTAAGAGTTTCTTTTTTGTGGTGTTTTGTGAATACAGGTTGTAAACTGATCTAAACTGTGCTTGTGTTCCCATATTCCTAACTCATTATCCAGGGCTTTGAACTGAGGTAGGGCGGCATTTTGCTCAAGTTCGACTTAAGTCCACTGAAGACCCAGTGCCCTGAAGTCTAGCTCATGGTCTTTCAATGTTTCCTAATCTTTAAGCGTATCATTTTGATAGGAATATATTCTATTTGAGACTGGGCAAGATTATAATAAGAAAGTCTTGTTTTGGTGAACAAAGGTAGGCAAATGGACTTTTTTATACAGTCAGCCCATCTATCCAAAGCTTCACTTTCCATTGTTTCAGTTACCCATGGTCAACCTTGGTCTAAAAATATCAATACAGCAAAATCTTTTGAGAGAGAGAATGACATTCATATCATTTTATCACAGTATGTTATTATAAGTGCTCTTTTATTTATTTTTTAAAATCCCTCACTATGCCTAATTTATAAATCAGACTTGAACGTAAGCATGTATGTATTGAAAAAAAGCACACACTATATATACAGTCTAGTAGCATCTATGGTTTCAAGCATCCATAAGGGATCTTGGAATGTATCCCCATGAATAAGCAGGGACTGCTGCTACAATTTATTTTTTTAAATCAAGAGATAGAGCAATCAGTGCATTGATTTTGTTCTGAACTCAACTATTTTAACCTGGGCTGAATGTTTACCCTTCTCCTAATAAGATGACTCTAGGAAAAGTGAAGATAAATATCATCTACTTTTCCTGTGATCTATAAAATTAATCTCCCATGTTTATGTTAATACCAATAACGTAATGTAGGAGGCAGTGTGACCCAGAGGATAAAACTTAAAATAAGAAGATCATGTCCAATTACTGCCTGTATTACTGACAATATTTTCACCTCTCTGGGTTTCACCCTCCTACTCTCGCCCTTCATACACTTTCCCTCACATATCTTCCTTGTAAAATTGGGTAATACCGCTGAGAGATGTTGGGAGAATTACTTAGGAGCTTTGGGAAACAACTTAAAACACCTTTTAGAACTTTCTTGTGAAATAGCAGATATTGTTAATGTCCCCACCATAGAGCCTGGTAAATAACCATGACACATTTAGCAAATTGTCTGCTACTCAGTAAAAATGATCCCCTAGTGAGCTCTTGCAGGTGACCCCCCCACATCCCTGCACCCAAAGAGTTCTATTTATTTCCCAAGAATAAATTACACAGTAGGAGGGTACGATGGAGAGCAATTAAGTCGCCAAGTTAAGAAGGGATCGATGCTCACACTTCAGGGGTTAAACGAAGAGCTGATTATATCAGGAAGGAATTCATGTTTTGTAGTCAGCTGTAAAATAAACTGGGAGTTCTGTGTTTGGTGTGTGAAACATCTTTCGAAACACTAAATCAATTTAATATCAATAATTGCCAGATATGTGCTAGATTAAATGAACCAACACAGATAGCTTTCTTCGCAGAGAAAACAGGCCAAATGGCTTTCATTTGACTAATCCCCAAGTTCCGTGGTTCGATAATCAGATGTCTCAGCTTGAATGTTGACTTGCCATATACAGTTTGGTGTAAGAAATTATAAATCCAGTCATCCTATCCCTTTAACATATATGCTGAGTGTCAGAGCATCAAGGTGACATTGAAAGCACCCCTACTAGCTACGACTATGCCTGGTGACACTCAGAACACACCAGATGCACAGAAAATAAGGAACTTGCTCTTTGATAAGGGCGATGGCTTTTCCCAGACCAGTTCCTGGGGGTGCTTTGGAAACACCTGCTTTGGTAACACCTGCTTTGGTCTTGGGGGGACAATCTTCACAATGGTTTCAAAACCAGAGCTGTTTTCATAGCTCTCCAGCAGCCCGACCATGCTGTCATTTTCCTGTTGTGATTACAGGGCCGAATGGGGCCTGTGACTTGCAGGGTTGGTAGCATTTTTCCCTCCACCCGATAATTTGGAAATTCTGTTTTGGAAATTCTGACGTACCTTCTTTCCTTGTAACTCTCTGAATTTTGAAAAGTTCTAATGATGACAAATTTTATCCCTAAACAGCCCTGTAAATTCCAGAATTTCTCAAGTTCTCTTAACCAGAAAAGAAGCAGCTTTCAGAAGACCAGGAGTGTGAAACTGAGTCAAGGAAGGTCATCAGAGTGACAGGGAGGGTGGGTCTGGGGGACTGTGAGGGCTTGAGTTCTACTGCAGACTGTGGCTGCTTTTACAGAGTGTCAGGCAGATGCAGGACAGTCTTGGCAGAGCACTTGGAACCTTGCAGGAAGTGGCTCTGTGGAATTTATCATTTGTCGGCCTTTTGCTCTCTAATTCCCCAGTCTGCCCCTCATACCCCAACCCACCATTACATTGCTTCAGCTGGTCCTTGTGAATATACTTCACCAGGCACCTTTTGAAAAGCGTGTGCTTGTGTGTGTGTGTGTGTGTGTGTGTGTGTGTGTGTGTGTACGTGTGTATACGTGTACTGCTGAAACACATTACAGCTCTTCGGGGCCAAATCACTGGACAGTCTCCTTTGGAGGTCTGCATGAGCCTGGGTCAGAGCAGCTGCCTGTTAGTCAGATGGGCTGTGGGGCCCCAAATCCCTTCATAGCCAATATGGGGGGAGAGTACTCAGCTTTCCATTTCCATGATAGAAAGACTTTTTTTTTCCCCCAAAGATCTTATATTCCATGTGGAGAACTCATTTTAATGTCAGATGTGACTATCCCTATTCCTCACTTTTGAAATTCAGACCCTGATTATCAGTGCTCTTGAAACGCAAGTAAAACCTGGAGTTATCAGCCAGTCCCTTGCAAGCTCTGCAATCCTTTGTTGGGGCAGCAGGTGCACTAAGGAAGGAGGGAAGCTTTGTGTGTGTGTGTGTGTGTGTGTGTGTGTGTGTGTGTGTGTGTGTGTGTGTATTACTGATTATAATGCTTTTCTTTCTCGATTTACATGATTGCAAACTATTTCTCAACTCCTCCCAACCAACAGGTGTTTGCGAAGTCCTGACTCAAACACGCAGAATATTGAGAAAGTACTGATCGGCTACAATGTAATATTTGAGGATGACCTCTTCATCCTGTGGTGGCCTGGTCAAGAAGTCAAGGGCTTTTGTGAACGCTCTCAGGTAAATGGATCTTTCCCTGTAGACACCATTGCGAAAGGAGGGTATTTAGGAAGCATCAATCTAGTCTATGAAGTCTCTCCTCCTCCCCAAACATTTGTTTTAACTCCTGTCTTTCTAATGTTCTCACCAGTTCCTGCTAAGAAATAATACACAATTGCCTGGTTTGGATGGTGGTCAGATATCTTAATAGCCCAGAGAAACTGGAGAGAACTCATGCTTCTATGAGCTGAACATCGGTCCTTATAACTTGATTTTGACAACGTGGACCTACCTGTGTATCTCTGTATTACCTTCTCTATTCAGAGTGTGTCATATTGAATGTACTCATTTCACTAGAAAATCTGCATTGCTCCCACTCTTCATGATGCTCATTGATTCCTTCCATATGTTCTCCTTCATGAAAATTGAGGCATAAAGGCAGATGTTAAACTCTTAGAGGTGCAAGTCCTTTCCCCTTTTCCTGGCTTTGTCCTTAGACATTTTATCACCTTTTAACCCAGATCGTAGTTTGTGGTTTCAGAGCAAGACTTGTGAAGTAACAAGAATATCCTATTCACCACTTTTGAAATAATATATAAATTAAATATATACAAATATATAAGTTTATCGAACTACCCTAAAGGTATTAGAAGATGATCTACAACTGATCCATATAATCTTTGTGGGTCAGCAAAAGGATGTGAAAGTCCTAGGAGTCAGGAAATAGAAGAGATTTTCAGAACTGTGATGGTTAGCTTTGGATATCAACTTGGCTGGACTATGATACTCAGTTGCTTAACCAAATTTTAATCTGGTGTTGCTATGAAAATACTTTGCAAATATGGCTAAGATCTGTACTCAGTTAACTTTCTATAAAGGAATTACCTCATTAATGTGGGTGGGCCTCATTCAGTTAGGTGAAGTCCTTTGTGAATAAAAGCTGACATTTCTGAAAGAATAAATTCTGACTCGAGACTAATTCTGCCTCAACTCCTGTCTGAGTTTCTAGTAGTTTTTACTCTATATCTAGGCATATATCTATTCCTATGCCTATACATATACCTATACCTACCTACCTGTCTCCTATTGGGTCTGTTTCTCTGTAAAACCCCGATACAAAGACTAACTGGAAATTTCTTCTCTGGAGAGAACTCCCATCATTATAGAAACTTGAAAACACAGAAGAGCCTAACATTACTAAGTAGTGGGCACATTTCTGCCTGGGTAAGTTGTCCTGTTTTGGATGCACATTAACCTCAAGGGGCCCTTCCTTCTGAATATCAGAAGAGGAGCCAGAGAGAGGAAGGGGGAGTATCACCGAGATTCATGCTGCTGTGGACTTATAACACATAATTTTTACACATCAGGCAGAAAAGAACTCACTGGGAACTTAACTACTCAACAGGCTGAATTTACATGACATTGTTTTTATGGTCAAGCTATAACTAAAGCGTTTGAAATGCTGTGGGGCTGTTGCTGTTTCTCCTTCTCTGAGAAAGTCCCTCTTTTGCCAAAAGAGTTAGATAATTGTGAAAAGAAAACCTTGTCAAGAATAAAAGCTGACCTGCATTGCCTCAGGAAAAGCCCAGCATGTATATAGTCTATTCGGTGAAAACAGAAATATAAGGCATCATGTCCACTGTATAAAGGAAAAAGGCTTATCCCCTTTCCTTTACACAATGGGAGCCAAACTTTGAGAAACTGTTGGAAATGCGCCTCCCCTAATTAATAGGGAAAAGAAAAGCGTTAGAATCTGGCAGGGATACATGTTTTTCTTGAGGGTTAATTCAGTTCAGGAATAAAAAAGAACTCACAGCTAGTTTCCATTCCTGAAACACTTACCCTGCTTTGTTGGAGCTGTTTGGCCTCTAAGATGTACACACTGTACATGCTATAGGAAGAGAAGCAGCACTTCATACTCTGATCTTTACAGAGTAAGTCTTCTCTGTGTTAACGTGAAAAAGAGTAGCAGAGCCCATGCAGATACTTCACTTGCTCTCACCTGACACATCCCACCAGGGAGATGGAAGGTGAAATGGATTAGCAGATGCCCCTATTCTACCAGGAAATGTACCAGAGTGGCCAGACTACTAACAGACCAAGAAATATTCCCTACTTTCCAAAGTGAACCTCATACAAGGAGAGGTCATCATATCAACACTGTTAGTGTTATTGTCAAAGTGGACTGTGCAATGAGAGCTCAATTGAAAATAACTTACCGTTGACCAATCGTCTATTTATAATCATTCATTTGAATGCTCACAACACTTTTCTCAGACAGGTAGCATTAATATCTCCATCTTACAGAGAGAGGGAAACAGAAAGAGGTTTTAAAAGCACTTGTACCAGGTCACACAGCTACTGGATGGTGAAGGGATCTGGAGCCAGGCAGCCTGGCTCCAGAGTTGACCGGCTACTGCACTGGCCCGACTCCATTAGAAGGAGAAGTGATCAGGGCAATTTCTTTGTATCTCTCAAGTATTTGATCAGGGTCTACCAGGTGATTAAAAGCACTTCATACAATGTTTATTGAGACCAGATACTCAATAAAGTTCTTTATTGTGTGCTTATTCTGCTTTTAAACCAGCAAATTTCTCTATGTTAATATTTATTCACTTTGTTCCTTCATGTCATTCTATTGAGTCCTTTTTTATTTTCCTTTCCTGCTTTTGGAAATTTCTGTACCCATCTTTCAGGGCACACAGAAATTTCATTGCTTTTCTAAATCTTAATCTCTATGTCACAAGGCTTCCTCTTCGTTGGCCTATCTACACACGCTCATGAAGAAGGTAATTTAGGTCCTGGGGGAACCTTCACAGTAGCTTTCTCTGCCCCTACCTGAGGAGTAAGAATATAGACTTCATGGAAGCAGAGCACAGGAGGACCGAGAACAAAATCATGAGTCAAAATTTTACGAATTGAAATCCCTTACTTCAATGTTCTTTGAAAGATGCCTAGAAAAAAGCTAGAGTGACTTTCAACTTCTTTTAGCAATGAAATGTTTGGACGTGACACCATGCTGAGACAGGCACATGCCAGCTCTTATTTTTATTCAGATTTTATCTCCAAGTCTCATCCAAAATCATGTATACCTCCTGACCTTACTAACTCATGGGGTTCTTACATTGACTTGCACAGTCTTGAGCAGTATAGGAAAAAACAGATTTGGAAAACCTGAGCTACTTCATAGTTGTGTGACTGTGTAACTTTAGGGAAGTAACTGAAACATTCTGATAATAACTGTGTATAAGCAACAAATGAGACTATATATGTAAAAGTGTGCTGGAAAGTATGTTCCAGAAATGTTACCTGCCTAGCAGGGACTCATTAAAATCTTGTTGACTGACTGATTGATTCACTCTGGTCCACTTCTTTAAACTGTTCCTCATTTGGTTGAGGAGCAGAATAACTATGTAAGTCAAATAACATCCAAGAAAATCCACTTGGCTTTATAGCAACTTAGTCCAAAGGATTTTTAAGTTTATAAATTTTACTTGCAAACAAACCTTTTTCTGTTCAATGAATTTCACATTTAATGAGCTGATGAGATTTGGCAAAAGAAATAAAAATGTTATTTTGGTTAAATGCACATTTGTGGTTGGAATACACTGCCCTCCAAATATCTCAGTGAAGAAGTCAGGAACACCATCTCCTCAGACCAGCTCTGCACACACAGTAGGAATATCTGAAAACATGAAAGAGTGGATTCCCTCTTAATTCCAACTATCCGTCTACTGCTGAGTGCACAAAACTGTCTATAGTTTTTGTGAAACATCTCAGAGTTTACATGACTTCATGAAAACAAAAATGACTTGAAGTTGAATAGTGTTGAAACGAATGAAACTTCAAACTAAATTTTTACTGAAATTCTCCCCATTGTCAACCGACATTTCCAATTTTCATTTCCCTGCCTCAAGTCCATTTTGCCATAGAAACTTGGATGTTTTCATTGAACAGCAGCCAGTGAACATTGGACTGAAGGGGCACACTATAAATTTGGAAAAATAAATAAATGCTTCAGAACTTCCACTTGAAAACCACAGCTAAAAATGAAATCAAATCTGATCCACCCCTTTTCTTTTAAATTGTGGGAACAGACATAGTCCGTCTTAATGTTTAAGCCCGTATTAAATTTTATATAAGCACCTTGGAAATCAATGCATGGCCTGGTCTAAAACTATTGTGGAGCCTTTGACTCATACAGCAATGTGTGGACCACTTGAACCAAAAGGTATCATCTCTCCTATATACCATATTCCTTAATAAACATGTGTGCTTAAAAAATAAAAAGGGAAGAAAAATCGGTATGGGCATAGAGAGAATAATTCACTCCAAATTGCTCCTTTGATAAATGTGGACAAAAGAATAAAATTTGTCACCCAGCTAATATTACCATCAATATTTTGTCCAGCTACATTCCTTCCAATTTAAAAACAGTTCAATATCCCTTTTACCTTCAAGTAGCAGCACTTAATAAACAGTGATGGATGGTTTTTATTTTTGTTCGCATTTCAGTCTTCCCTGCTTCTGTTACAAGGAGACTATTTTGCTTGGGGGAAATGTAGATCTTCCGTCTTTCTTGCATTGACATGCATCCCTCAAGAAAAGGCAGACATATTTAATTCATAACCCCCATCGGCTACACAAACATACAACTTCCCATCAATTAGGCAACACAGAGATGTTGTTAAAAATCAATGAGCTTATTATTAAATATATTTTTTTCATGTAGCAATAATAGTTATTGCCACACACTATTGTTATTACCGCAATGTCAGCTGTTTAGGTAGCTCTTAGAGTGTTTGATTGGTTTTGATGTTGCTGGTAAGGCATTCTATGAAAGGAGGGATCCGGGTGAGCATCCCTGTTCTGTCTCTGCCATATTTGGAAGCCATCAAGAGAAGGGAGAAAATGAATGCGATAGTGGAAGGAATCTTGGACTGGAGGCAGAAGACCTGGGTTCTAGCCCTAGCTCTGCATGTATCTAGCTGTGTGACCTTAGGTAAGTCCCTTCTCCATTCTGGGCCTTAGTTTCCTCATTTCTAATAATGAGAGCTGTTCTTCATGATGCTAAGGCCACCTCCATTTTGAATTTTAGTATTATTTTATTTAACTGTTGTTTCACCTGCAAAGAAAATGGGAAGAAAGTGGTTCAACTCAGCAACTCTCAAGTGTTCCTTTTCAAAAGACTCAGTTGAAAAAAGAGGAGAAGGAGCTAGAGTGAGAGAAATGCTACTAAATCTGGAACAGACGTTAAATTGATCCGAAAACCAAATATGCCCATATTTGTGTTTTCATCCTCGTGTGTTTATTAGAAATAATTTTGATATTTTGACACATGCCACTACTGTGGGAGTCTCCTGCCTACAAACAGAGATGTTAAAACTGTGCCAGCACATGCAAAGGTTAAAAACAACATTGCACAGATTCTGGCAACTGCATCATATGCTGTCTGGCCGCAGCTGATCTGAACTGAGTCCCCCGTAATTACAGGAGAAGGTGGAACAGGTTTGCTGCTAATTGGAAAATTCTGCAAATGGCAGCACTGAAGTAAATTGACAGTCGTTAGAATATTAGCAAAATGAGAGTACTGATTAGTAAAAAGCTCAGATGCAGACTTTTTTTTTACTGCCGGATTCTACTGGCAAATTGATAATAAAAGCTGAACTTAATAATAACAGCTGTTATTTGACCTGGTAATATTTTTTTTAATCTGTTGCTGTTCCCAGACCAATAACACATAAAGAAGGTCTGTATCCACTGTTGCAAAATTATTTTGAATCCCAAAAGGTATATTCAGACTCAGTGAAGGAAAACTGTGCTTAAAGGGGCAGACCATCAATAGTCACTTCCAAATGCAAGTACATTCACTTGAAAACTCTGAGTGGTCCTGTTTTCACCATTTTCCGGCAGGTTACTTAGTAGGCATGCTGAAGTATTAATGTGTCCTTTTCGGAACGGGGCCTGAATTCTATTTCCAGTTCACTGCAAAGCTGTGACTGGTGAAAATGTCAACGTTAACTTTTTTTTCACTTTGAAGTGGGCAGGAAGGAAAGTAGGACATAGTCTGACTCTGAGACGTCTATCAGCATTCAACTGTGCTTATTATTTTTCAATTATGCAGACAGAGAAATACAGCTGGGAAGGGGTGGGGAATGGGGATACTAATTAAAAAGACTACCATGAATTTGTGGAAAAGGTCTGTAATTTTACCACGAGTAGTTCCACATTATGTGGACACACACAACTTCCATTTGTGGGGACACTCAGATCAACCGTCGATGAGAGTCTAAGTTGACAGGGTATTTCTGGTTGTATGGCAATATGAATCAAACTTTTATAAATGCATGTGCACTTTGACCCCACAATTCTCCTTTAAGGTCTGGTCCCCAAAGTCACAAATACGCCTAAAACTTTACCAGTAAAAGATGTTCCTTGCAGCATTATTTACAATAAATATACTAATGGAAACCACATTTGTCTTGAAATGAATATGTTATACAAAATACTCCATAATTATTTTAAATGTTGTAGAATATTTAGTGATATTAAAGATAACTTGGTAAGTTAAAAACAACAGCAACAACAACAACAACAACAACAACAACAAAAACAGACTTACAAAGGATAAACTAGGATAATCACTCTCTTTTTTTTTTAAATACAGAGAAAAAGAGCAAGTAGTGGAAGAGACATAGAATAGGATTAATAGTTATTCCTGTGTGGTGGGTTAATTCATGGGCAGTTTTCATTTTATTGTTGTTGTAAGTAAAAATTCATTCTGTGGCAGTAGGAGCACGGGCATTCCTAAAGGGCAAGTTGGCTTCTTTTACTTAAAGCACTGCTTTCTTAGCAATAGAAGTTACCCTCTGTCAGTGGAGGGGAAAGGTCAGCTGAAGGCAACTCTTAAAATTCTAAGTGAAGAACTGACTTTTTGATGACAGTTTACACATTTATTTACACACACGCTCACACGTTTTTGATACTTGTTCTCTGAAAATGCAGGCCAATCATACCTTAGACCCTCACAGAGGTTTCCTTTTATGACTTTGGGCTTCATAGTCTAGTCATTTTGACATTTTCTTTTGTTCTTATTATAATAACACAGAACCTCATTAATTTCAATCAGTACAGGATCGAGTCAGAGCAGTTTTCAAATGTTGTCTGTCTACAAGTCAATTGGCGGGGCTAGGGGATGGGACCCACACATATCCAAATCCAGCCCCCGGTCTCACAAAATATGCTCTGTCCTTGTATGATAACAAGCGAAGTTCACTCCTAACTAGATGCAGTCATGCTGCATTTGGCCCTGTTGACAGATCCCTGCATATTTAACTGAAGCGGCAAAATGTTAGTGGCTTGCACTGTCACGGCACTCCCTGCACTTGAACATCAGCCCAGAGGTGGAGTGAGAACGCAACATTGCAGAGCCGGCCTTTGAGTGCCCATACATTTGTTGGGGCCAAGATGAATGCATTGCATTTCTTTACAGATCTGCTAAAAAAAAAAAAAAAAAAAGAAAGAAAAAGAAAAGAAAAAAGAAAAAGAAGTCATAGTAACATCCAACGACACCATTGCCAAAAACATAAAATTCCAAAGGCAAATCCCCTAAGTTCTTGCACTGCCAGAACGGGCCCAGCTAGGCTCTGCCCAGGGATTGTAAACTGCCACAGTTGCTTCTAGCAAGGAGCACAAAGCCCACCCCATTAGCTTCAGCCACAGGACCAAGAGACTTCAAGCTGTTTCTCGCCAGGAGTGTGGGTGGGCAGCAGGCAAGATCCCAACGCGACAACTAGACTCAATTGACTGTAACCCAGAATTTTTTTTTAAGTGGCTTTTTTGGACGGTGGTACCCAGGCTCCCCATCCTTCATTCTTTCTAACAGTTATGCATCGGAAAACAAAGCGCTGCAGAGGGGGAAGCAGGATGCTGCCGCAGACCGTGTGTGCCAAATACTTAAGGGTGGAGAGGGAGGTAGGATTGGAAAGGGGGGGTAAAAATCAAGTCACTTTCAATCAAGTGTCACACCTTTAAATAGTGGTTAAATCTTTGCATTATGCAGCTCATCCCTTTACAACATGGGGTTCCCTTAGAGAATTCCCTGTTTACACTGGGAATTCCTCCAGGGCCGCATCAATAAAGCTGAACAGATGTCAGGGTGGAATGCCAGCGGCAGTGGCTGTTGTCAGGGGTACCGGGGAGGGAGGCACAGAACAATGAGAGAGGCATCTGCTACACAAAGCCCTCACGCGTGGGTCAGGTTCTGCCAGTGTGTAGAGATTCCACCCTACCCTTTGTCTGGGCACATTGCCTTTCTTGTTTCTCCATGACAAGGGTTGACACATGTCACCCGGCCCTATCAGGAGTGTTATTTGTTTGCCACTTGCATATGCACCAGGGTTTCTGACCTCCCGCTCTCCCGCAGAACGCATCCAGCAATGCTGAAACTCTCCAGCGCTGCCCCAATCTACAATTTCATTATGCACTTTGAGTCGAAAGTGGGATGTTGATGTCCTTCTTTTTAATTAAAAACATGATTGATGAGACTTAACTGACAGTAGGAATGCAATTTAAATATTCCTTAAAGAGGCACTAACCCTGTTTGTGTGGCTCGGGTCGCGTGGTCTCCAAAGTTGCAACCAGCGGGAGGAAGGAAATTAAAATAAAAGCCCGTTCAAGTCAACTGGGCTGTGTAAGAGTAGTAACGTTAGACGCATCTGCAGCCCTGTAACCAGAAACTTCTGCGCATTAGGAGCTCATGTGAGGTGTTACTCGGTTAATGGTAATATTCAGTGTGATGAAAGGCAGCAGATGAGTGCAGAATATGATAGGAAATCATGCCAAAGCAAAAACCAACTGATTCACCCTATTTTTAAGCGACAATCAGCTTTTCAAAGATCTTTCATCAAATGTCCTTGTTTGCCTGCTCTATGAAAGTGGCTTTTCCCCTTGCTGCTGTGTATTTGGATTTCTCCATTTGCGGCTTCTCTACAGAGTTGCTTTCCCTTCACAGTCCTTTAATCAAAAAAGTCTCGTTATAGGAAAAGTCCTCAGTTCCTGGGACTGGTCCTCTGCAACCCAGAGGCTGCAAGTTCTAAGGCAAACAGGAAAGTGTTCACGATTTTTTTTTTAGAGTCTTCTCAGATTTACTCCCTCTGTCACTGCTAACTTATTAGGGGAAATTATTGAAATCACAAGATACAGTAATATTCAAATCCTGGAATCCCCAAAACATGACAGTCGGGGGCAGAAGTAAGTATTCGTACTTAGAGGACTTTAACAGTGGTATTTTCGATCCAGAAATGATGGATGAGGTCTAACAAAATAGCATAACTTAAATACCAACATCGGTATCAGTCTAAAATTTGCTTTCAAAACAAATCTTTTCTCTCTCTTTTGGTATCATTTACAAGAGAATTTTTTTGTTGCTGTTTTTTGGGGATGTTTTGTTTGTTTTCTGTGGAAGTAGTTATTTTCTGAAAAACGGCAACTTCTAATTTAAAAAGAGAATACTTTTCCTAATGTATACAGGAATAGCCAAATCTAAGCTCCAGAGGCCTACTAAGAGTATAATCTTCTCGTTTTTCATGCCTAAAGACTTTATTCTAGGTTTTGAAACTCCCTTAAAGAGCAATAGATACTATACAGTATCGATCTTTGCCACTTAACTCCTAATTAAAGACTGATAAAAAGAAAAGCTTTTATTGAAGTGCTTGGATTAGAGGAAACCAGGTTACAATTGGAGTTGATTTTTGGTGAGTACTTAACTAGCAAAGGTTAATTAGAATTGTAGCAATGAGATGTAATATAACAGATTCTGATCAATTGATTAATGAGGTGTCAGAAGGTACAAGAATTCACCTTGGGGAGCAACATATTAAAAATGAAATATATTTGCAAAGCCATCATGTCTTCCCTTTTATTTCGTTTATTAACTCTAGCAGCAGCTGTAGATGCTTTACCATGGATGACAACGGACAGAAAATGATGGTCCCCAAATCTACCAAAAAGTAGCACCAAAATGTTACCCAATTTCCCCCAACACCAATACAAGTTAGCAAAGTCTCTAGGAAGAGCCAAATTTTCAGCAGTCACTTCCTTTCCTCTCTGACAGCTCTCCCCTGTCCCCTCTGCATTTAATATTCAGATTAATTTAAAGGATAACTGGTTTTTAAATTCTGGATTTGAAAATATTAAAACAGGGCATGTTGTGCCCATTCTGGATTTATCGATTCATGAGCCCGGTATCAATTTCACCATTGACATGGGTGATGGAGTCAGGGAAAGGCTATCACAAACGTTTTTCCTTTCTCATTTGATGCTACTGGTGAGCTAACAGATCTCCTTGTTTGTGGCATAGATGTTCTTTGTCACAATAAACCACAGTATATTATGTTTATATATGTCCTTCAGGCATGTCACAACAGTTTGGCATTCTGAGCGGCTCTACCACTGTGTACATTAAATAGTCATGTAGTTACATTAAACAGTGGGGAGCTCACACTTCACAACCACTCAGTGTTTTAAAACAGATGTGGGCTGTCTGTTGTCAGACTCTAGTGGAAAAACTCAGAAGGATCTTGGTGGGAATGCAATCTCCAAATGATTGAGGGCTCCTCAAATTTATTTACTACCCAAGTTCCCTGGCCATGTCCCCTGCCATCCTACGGGGTGTGGGTGAGAGAGATTTGGGGGAAAGAAAGAGAGGGGGGGGAGGAGCAACTTTTATGTCTTATAGTACAGAGATCTGAAAAAAATAGAATTCAGAATTCCGAATAGTTTGTGGCATGGAATATTTTGAGCGGGGTGGGCTTGCTGGGTGTCGTGGGATTTACTGACAGGAGAATTTTTGACAGTTGATGGACAGATGAATTCCGTCATGGAAGCGTTAGTCGAAAGCGGCAAGGCCAGATGGAAACTCACAGCTTGTCTTTAATATTAATTTTCTTTTTTTTTTCAGGAGATCAGAATTCCCTAATTCCCTAAAATGTTTCAATGCATCTTGAGGTATTATTTTTCAGATGCCTTTCTCCACCTACTCTTAGTAAGAGTGTTCCTTTGTGTTAATGTTATTTTTTCCTCCTTACTTTGGGGTGGGGGTGAGGGGGTGGGGGGGAGCCTAGTTCATCCCTCTATCTTTCCTTTCTTTTTCTTTTTATTCTCTCATTTGTTTGTGTCTCTAGCTGTATAGTTGTGAAAATTCTTCCTTCATTTTCAGAAAATGTAGAAGACAAATATTTTAATCTTGTAAGATACTAAATCTAAATATGAGAAATTCATCCACAACAATCATGACTTTGAGCTATAATCATTGAGTGAACTATGATGATATTTTCTTTGTGACTGAATGAAAACAAAATTCTTCATGCTTACAGAAGGATGGCAGGTATTATTGTTTTTAGGGTGTCCATCCTCTGGACAGTAAGAATTAAGTTGTCTGTTCTGTGCAGTGACACATTTGGAAGGGCGCTGGGTCAAAGGCTCCAGCCTTGGCTCTCTCTAGCTCAATGGCAGGTTTTTACACAAGTCATTACAATTTCCTGCCTCAACTTCCTTGTAAAAAATGAATGATATTTCAAGGAAGCATTGAGTCTAATCTAACAAAAGGGATCAATTATATGGTGAAAGATAGAATTGGACTGGTGGCAAACTTGATGTATTATACACAGATGTTGATTTAAGATGGTGCATACCTTAAACCTATGTAATTTTATGATACAATATTTTTTCAATAAAAAATTATTTTAAAGATAGCTCTATGAGAAGAGGGCACCTTATCTGTTATGATTATTCAATCTCAACATAGAAAAGCTCCTGGTACATAGAAAATTTTGATCTCATATTTTGTAAATGAATAAATGAATACATAAGAACAAAGGAACTAACCTCCATGTCTCCTTTTAGGATGCTACCCAACATCTAAGGGCAAAGCTGCCCCAGCATATCAAGAAGTCATGACTATGGCTTTCTCCCCTCACTACAGAGCTTTCCAGAGACCTAGGCAATCCCTCCATGGAAGCTTAGCAAGTGCTTTTACTCTTGCCTTTTCCCTGTTTCTCCAAACAAAACACAATAAGGGTAAGCAATTATGTTGGTAATATTTCTGCTGTGGTGAACTACCTCTAAAGACAAAAATCTAAAAAGAAAAACCAATGACTGAGGGTGATATGTTCATATTCCAACCAAAGATCAAATGTTTCTAGTGGTTCTGTGATTCTTCCCTGTGAGTTCCTTTACCATACATCATGGGATTCACTGAGATTGAGAGAGAGCATTACTTTAAAACTCAGAGATATTTCTTCTACATTGATGTATTGTGTTCTCCCAATATTGTTTCAGGTTTCATGAAAAATATTAATGTAGGGCAGTTTTCCTCGGACTTTCCTCACACAACATTTTGGTTATTTGTTGGTTCCTGGCGCACGCACGCACATGTGTTTGTGTGTATGTGTGTGTTCACACATGTTAATGAGTAGTCTTGGTCAGTCAGAAAAAAACTTTTACAATGAGTGCAATGAAAACATTTAGCTAAACAAAGGAATCCTCAACAAAGCAATGGATTGTGGCTTGTTGGTAAAATGAAACAAGGGCCTTCTGACATAAGTTGAAAGACTATCTCCACACATTCTAGGGTCCAACCCTTGAGCAGTCAGTGCTCATCAGACCCTGATGTGTTCCACCAGATACCCAAAGACTGAACACTTAACTTTGTTATTTTCCTCATCTATGAAGGACATGAGAAGAGTTTTGGACAGAAGCAATACAAATAGATTGTTTTGAGTTCCAGAGGATGAGAAGTAGGACCCGTGGGTAGGATGTAATCAAGAAGCAGATCTGGTACAACCTGAGAAATACCTGCTCAAAATCTAAATTGGCCCTTTTGTTAGGCATGGTTTCCCCATCATGATAACTACCCCATTGTGAAGGAAGCCATAAAGAGAATTGCTGTATGACTTAGCAGGTTGGACTAGATGACATCTAAGCTCCTTCTAATTAAAAATATATGTACATTTGGTGATTCTAAGATACAGAGTTAACTAACAGAATGTTTCATAAAAATGCTGGGAAATAGCATCATTAAAGAGTAGACTGCTAGAACTGGAGGATACTTCAAGGGGAAAAATTCTGAGGAGTCCCTACATTCTCTTAAAGCTGGTGGCAGTCAGAGTTAGCAATGACTAATGTCTGAAGAGTCTTAAAAATGGCTTTTTAGACAACTCTTTTGAGAATCACAAAAACCTTCTCAGGTGGGAATTACTATCTGTACATTTTACTGATATAGAAACTAAGGACAAGGAGGTTTGGTGACTTGTCTATGTCCAGGGTGTAGAAGAGGCAGAAATCTGGGAAGTTCCCATCCTACTCCCTTGTCTCCTTGGTGCTTTTCTTTTCTGGATCTGAACATTTCTCTCAGTCTCCCTATTCCCCCACAGCATCCCAGGGATATGTGTTAAGTATTATTAGTCGCAGAGACTCCATTAATTAATTAATTGGAAGGGAGACTGTGATCATTTTCCTCTATCCTTTCATTTTACTAAAAGAGGAAATGGAGACTTGGAGAAGACCTTTAATAGAATATCTGAAATGAAAACTCTGATTTCTTCTTAGTTCCTCAAAGACCTTAAAATAGGTACCCTCTCACTTGACCAGGCAAGTAATGATTTAAACCAGGTGAGTGCAAGAATGATTTCATTCACTGCATTTTCCATGTGCCTCTTGAGGGAAGGCATGTGGAATATGTGTGCATGGAGAGACTCTCAACCACCACAGCCTCCCCTTTCTCCCGCACAGGGTAGACTAGTAAATGTTTGCTAGCTATTTGTAAGGCTGACAGCAGGAATTATATTTCCCACGTGCCAAACAACTTCATCCTAAAGGAAATATTTTACACTGGCAAGATTTCATAACAATTATAATGATACTTTATGTTTATGTGGTACTCTACCTCTAAAACATTTTTTCAAGCATTATTTCATTGGTTAGTTAATAGGGTGTGACACAAAAACCTCATGGGTAAAGAGTGAATAGGCAATAATGGCAGGAATAGAGCCTTCTCCGCCCCCACCCCACCCCCGCCCCATGCTTCCACTGCTACTGAAGTAGACAATAGTTAGCATTCTCAAAGTCATTGTCGTTCCCTTTCTTTCTGCTAACTTTCCTCATCTGACATTTTGGAGGGAATGGAACAATAGCACCATAGAAGAAGCAAAGGAGTCTGGGAAAGAAGTGAGCAACCGAAACCATGACTCTACCAACACCTGACCCTCTAGTCTGTGCCTTATTCCTGGAAGAGGTGTTAAAGACACCAGGTTGACCAGAAGGCTCCAACCACTGTCCTCGCCCACTAACTGCTATCAGAGAGGTCAGACTCATGTCCACTCCACCCACTCATCCTGTTCTCTTCATCCCCTCCTTTATAAAGCTCTCCATTGTCCCCAAACCATTATTTTTAACATTTCAATGAATATATTAAATTGTAGTCGGTTCCAAAGTAAACCATTTCCCTCCCTAAGATGGCCTGGGGTTGTAATTCATTTCCATTCACTTTATAGCTCAATCATTCCACAAATGTTTATTATGTCTCTATTATCTACTAAGCACTGTGCTAGGCATATTCCTGCCCTCAAGGAACTCATGCTGCAGAGGAGGGACAAACACTGGAAAGGAAATTGTAAGATGATGTATTACAACCTAAGACAGAGAGGAATCCAAGATACATTTGAAATATGCAAAAAAAAAACCAACCAAAAAACAACTCAAAACAATGAACCCCATCAGGTAATTCAGAATGGTTCCCAAATATACTTAATTTGAAAACTAGACATTTAAAAGCTGCCTCTGAAGACATCTATGCTAGTATAACCTCTTCCCAGTAGAAGCTTGTGTGTCTTAGAGGACGGTCTGGCTAGATAGTAAGTTAAACCAGGAGTCTTTGAAGGCATGGGGATAGGAAGTAGAATTTATTGATGAGCATGTAACTAAAGGAGAGGGAGAGGCAGCTCCAAGACTCTCATGAGTGCAGGACCTGGTATTTGTCCCGGGGACCTGGTGAGGGATGTCTTTGAATCCACAGCCATCTGGGATGAGCTGCTTTTCAGCTACCATGTCTTAAAATTCATTTGCATTAAACTTGGTGAAGTCCCACTTTTTGGAGATGTGGATCTTCTGGCAACAAGGAAACTTGACCGAGCCCTACATATGGCCTCAATTTATGCTCTTTTTATTCTGCAGCTTAGTGCAGATGGACATGATGACTTGGTCAAGGTGAACCCTGGCCACTGTGCCCTGGGGCTTTCCAAAGGCACCCTGAATACCTATCTGGAGCCTAGACTGGGGCAGCATGGGGTCAGACGTGAATATCCAGAAAGGACTTTCCCGAAATCTGTGCGGGCCACCCCTGCAAACAACAGGTTCCCTCCTCTCTCCACCAAGGAGGCCAGTGTTGGCTGCACTGCACACCAGGTGCCATGGGAAAAGAGCAGTCATCTTACTTGGCAGCAGAGAGGCACCTTCTTTTGCGGGGGAAGTTACAATTCTGTTGCGCTCTTTGTAGCATTCGGTCCATTGTCAGTCCTCAGTCAGTAGAGAAAATGGAACCTATACCAAAAAAGGAGGTGTTTCCAGAGAAGCTGGAAACTGAAGAACTAGGCATAAGCCAGCCTTAAGCATTTGATTTCCCTAAGTTTTTTCTAAGATATTGTCTATTTATGGTTTTAAAATACATATTGGAGATGTTCAGGGTTTGAATTTTTGAAAACTGGTAATAAACAAACACTTTCATTTTGGAAACAGATAACCAAAAAGCATTATACATGGGTCTTGGGGTAGCTAGTAGACCACTAGGAACTAGACCGGTATAGGCAGTCCCTCTGGGCACTCACTGGGGCAGTCTGACACTATGAATGGTTTGAGTTTCATGTCTGTGAAAGTGCATAAGTTTCAATCTTGAGAAATGTTGAAAGATTCTTCTGAGGAATTTACTGTTTCTAGTGCTTGATGTGAGAATATAGAATATGTACATAGAGATTACAAATAACATTTATCAGTTATAAAGTAGAACATATAAGATATATATTAAATGTCACTAATGTTTGCTGGATTAAAATTGGCCAATACATTACAGGAATTGCAGTGGCTCCCTGTTCAACGCCCAGGGATTGGGGCAGTGACTAACGCAATAAGAAGATTGTAAAACCGTCTCTTCCTTTTTCTTTCTTCTGCAATGGTTCACCAAATCCTTATTCTAAATTCCGCTCCCCTTCCAGGGCAGAGCTCTTAGTTACCTGGAAGTTCCTGGGTCCTTAAATAGCCTGAAAATACATCCACCTAAGTCTGCTTCCCAATAGAGAGAAGCTGTATGTTTCTCCACTCTGAAGAGAAAGTCTTCAGGCTTTTCCCTTTGCTATGAGCCCCATTCCTCCAGGACTTGGGGATTTTCAAAGCCTTTCACGGTGGTTTGTAAATGGATACACATCCCTAGGGGGTCTATTCCCCTTTTAGAGAGCCTCCTTGGAGAGTAACCCAGGGCAGAGTCTAACCCTGTACCCACCCTCAGGCAGCTTCAGAAATGTGTGTGTGTGTGTGTGTGTGTGTGTGTGTGTGTGTGTGTGTGGCAAAATTGCTCTTGAAATGGTAACCAAAAGCCTTTCTCAATTTGGCCTAAGCCTAAATTGGAGACTCTACATTTATCTCTTTCCCTTGATAATTAAGTGTGGAACAGAGCTGCGAGGCTCAGTCAACTGTGAGCTCTGGAACATGCACTCATTCCTATTTACCCCACCACTCACAGCTAAGGGCAGCTTCCCCTTTGGCACCACAGAACTCAAAGACTAGTGAATGCACTGTTCTTTGGGTCATGGGTTGCCTTGAAGATGTTTGTGTGGAATGAAGAATGATCTATAGATGTGTACTTGGTATGTTAAATATTCTACCTCAGTGAACGAGGTTTCTCCATGAAACTTGCCTGAAAACTAGAGTTCAACTTCAGGAGGAACTTCACAGAACTCCTTTGCTTCAAGTCTGAGCTCCTTGTCTTAACTGTGGAGAATCTGAATTGAACTGACAGACAATTATTTGTTTCCTTAATGAAATAAAATTAAACTAGAATAGTCTTCAGAAACCATCTGGTGGGAACATCTCATTTAAAACCAAGATTTCCTGACTTCTATTCTGTCCTTTCCTCACTACCATCTTGCTAGTTCACGCTTGTATATGGTAAACCTTCAAAAAAAATAGAAGGTGATTGCCTTAGTTCCTGACCTAATCCATGGGTTAGGTGACAAATCCATTATAACACGAACTACAGGCTTTAGCTGGGAAGCTAACAGTCCCAGAAAAAATACAGTTCTTCTGACTATAATTCCCAATCAAAACCCTATGAAATAGGTCTATCTTTACCAGAATATTCTTCCTCTCCTTCATATTCCTTGTTAGAATTAGAGTAGAACAAGATATCAGTGAATCCTCATAGCTGTCTGACAGCTTG